>SJYX01007663.1:37095-94350 GCA_006410675.1 Oreotragus oreotragus | reverse complement strand
AAAAAAAAAAAAAAAACCTTCTTGTTCGCAGGTCCTTTGAAGCATTAAGACATTAAAGAAGTGCTCTCTCCTGAGAGTTCCCTGGGGGTCATAACATTTATACATTCTTTGCATATATACTATTTCTACGCAGAAATGGGAGAAATGACTATACATGAAAAATTGTGTTCCATTACAGATTTTTTTTCTTGCAATATGTTTAAACTGTCCAGATTGCAAACACCAAGAAGAAAATTGCATACCAAAAAAGTCAGCCTGGGTTAAAGAGTTAAATGCAAATAGCTTAATTTGTTCATTAAGAAATGAAGAAAAAAAAAAAGAAATGAAGAAAAATACATATATTTTGCAAATAAGGGAGGGTCTTTCTCAGCATAACTTCGACTATGAGAAAAAAACTGACAGGATTAATTACATATAAACTAAGAACTTTTGCATAATAAAAAAATTCACAAAATTTAAAAGGCAATGATATAATAAAAAATTATTTATGGCATGTAATAAAGAAAAAGATTAAGAATCTTAATATATATTTAAAATTTTTCACTTAGTAAGAAAAAAATGAAGATTCCATGGAAGAATAACACATCCAAGCAAAAAAGAAAACCAAGTCACTATAGACAAAGCACAAACGGTGGCCTGTAAATGTGTGGAAGGGCTTCCCAGGTGTCCCGGCGGTGAAGAATGCCTGCCAATGCATGAGGCACAGGAGATGCAGGTTCAGTCCCTGGGTGGAGAAGATCCCCTGGAGAAGGAAATGGCAACCCACCCCAGTAATCTTGCCTGTAGAATCCCACAGACAAAGGAGCCTGGTGGGCCACCGTCCATCAGGTCGCCGAGCAGGACACCAGGCATACACGCACGCGTGCGTAAACATGCGAAATATCTCCAACCCCCCCTTTTGTTATCAGTGAAACAAAACTCAGATAGCTTTTGTCATAGTCTTACTTCTGTGTGAGGGCCAAGCCTCTTCCATTGTGTCCCACTCTTTGCAACTCTATGGACGGGTAGCCCGCCAGGTTCCTCTGTTCATGCGATTCTTCAGGCAAGAATACTGGAGTGGGTTACCATTCCCTCCTTCAGAGGATCTTCCCGATACAGGGATCGAACTCACATCTCTTTTACCTGCATTGTCAGGCAGGCTCTTTACCACTAGCACCACCTATTAGGGACATTTTTAAATTACCGATAAACATAGGTGCAGGAAATGTGTCCTCCTTCCACAACTTGCCTATCAGCTACTTACTGCAAATAAGCTCTAATCTTTCTATAGAATACTTCGGTAGTATATGTAGACTTTATTTTTTTGATCTCCAAAATCACTGCAGATGGTGACTACAGCCATGAAATTAAAAGACGCTTACTCCTTGGAAGAAAAGTTATGACCAACCTAGATAGCATGTTCAAAAGCAGAGACATTACTTTGCCGACTAAGGTCCGTCTAGTCAAGGCTATGGTTTTTCCAGTAGTCATGTATGGATGTGAGAATTGGCCTGTGAAGAAGGCTGAGCGCCGAAGAATTGAAGCTTTTGAACTGTGGTGTTGGAGAAGACTCTTGAGAGTCCCTTGGACTGCAAGGAGATCCAACCAGTCCATTCTGAAGGAGATCAACCCTGGGATTTCTTTGGAAGGAATGATGCTAAAGCTGAAANACGTATGGATATGAGAGTTGGACTGTGAAGAAAGCTGAGCGCTGAAGAATTGATGCTTTTGAACTGTGGTGTTGGAGAAGACTCTTGAGAGTCCCTTGGACTGCAAGGAGATCCAACCAGTCCATTCTGAAGGAGATCAACCCTGGGATTTCTTTGGAAGGAATGATGCTAAAGCTGAAACTCCAGTACTTTGGCCACCTCATGCGAAGAGTTGACTCATTGGAAAAGACTTTGATGCTGGGAGGGATTGGAGGCAGGAGGAGAAGGGGACGACAGAGGATGAGATGGCTGGATGGCATCACGGACTCGATGGACTTGAGTCTGAGTGAACTCCGGGAGATGGTGATGAAGAGGGAGGCCTGGCGTGCTGCGATTCATGGGGTCGCAAAGAGTTGGAGAAGACTGAGCGACTGAACTGAACTGAACATGCACCAGTTTGTCAGATAACTAAAAACCATGAAATTGGGCAGTAACATTCGTATTGTCAATGTACTCCCATGGCCCTAACAGGACAGGATGTATAGATGGTACCTATGCAATAGTTCTCTAAGGATTTTCTCACAAAGGGAAGCTTTCTAATAAACTCTAAGTAATGTGCTGCAAATCTGAATGGCATCAAGGGCAAATATGCCAACATTTACCAAAAAGCTTTAAACTGCCCTTACCTTTGCCCAGCAATTCCATCAGAATTTATCCTAAGGGCATAATAAAGATTTAGCAGGGATGTTTAGAAGGGATTACTGTTTATCATAGCAGTTTAAAAACCAGCTAGTTCAAGAAAAGTGGATGCATGGACATATCACAGAAAAAATGTTCAAGGAAAGACTTCTCCCTAAACAAAATGCAAGGTATAAAAGAGTCTGTATAGCAACACTATGGTGTTATTTATAACATTGGATGGATGGCTAAATAAGAATATTTTTAATCATCAGTTTTGCTTCAGTTCAGTTCAACTTTTTTTTAAACAAAAATGTGTATTCTACAATGTTAAAAGATACTTTATTCTTCAGCCTCCAAACCTTGATTATAAAATTGTGGTTTTAAGGGTTTTCCCCCCCCTTTTTTTTAAATGCTGGTAAGGGTATAAGGCAAGGTAGGAATCTGTTGCTCATTTGCCAGGAAACAAGATGCTGAGCAAGAGTTTAAAATGTGAGAGTGAAAACATGAAAAGTCAAAACAATTGAGTAATTCTCACCAAAAAGTCTGCTGCACAATAAATAAAAACATGTAAAATATTCAACAGTTCTCAAACGAAGTGTATGTAAACCCCTTTTTTCAAAAGCGTAGTAGGTAATAACTGCACGTTTTTAAAAGGAAAAAATACGGGAAAAATATGTAAGCTAGTCTGCCTCTCATCCCTGTCCTCCAAACACGCAATTCTTCTTCCCAGAAGCAGCCACCATCAACAGTTTCTTGTGCATCCTTCTGCAGCTATCTTAAGGGTATAAAGCAAAGATGTATGTATCCATTAAAAAAGCTTTTTTTACACAAATGGTAGCATACTGTGTATACCATTCAGACCATTCCTTTTTTATTTGGTAATAAATCCTGGAGATCATTCCAGTGAGTATTTGCGGGTCTAACTCATTCTGCTCCATCATATGGCTACTACACAGCTTCACTAACTGTTACATACTTAATGGACACTTAAGTTATCTGGAATGCTTTGTTATCATTGTTGATGGTAAAAAAAAGAGATTTCATATAACTTACAGTGCATACTTTCAAATATAGAAAT
Source organism: Oreotragus oreotragus (assembly GCA_006410675.1). Classification (NCBI taxonomy): domain Eukaryota; kingdom Metazoa; phylum Chordata; class Mammalia; order Artiodactyla; family Bovidae; genus Oreotragus; species Oreotragus oreotragus. Next base: position 90,963 of record SJYX01007663.1, on the reverse strand, counting down.
AAATGTGTTTGTAGGACAAATTCCTAAAAATGGAGTTAATAGATTAAAGGAAATATGCATTACTAAATTTTGACAGATATTTTGTCAAAAAGCCCCTAAAGACAATCTGTGTGAAGGTTCATTCCTTTTGTACCCGCACAAAAAGCATATCACTAAACTTTAATCTTTGCTGGTCTGACAGGTGCTTAGGATTTTAATATTTATTTCTCAGTTATTACAAGCAAGATGAAGCCACTTGTATTTCCTTTCTTGACAATGGCCTGTTCACTGCAGAACCCCTTGAAGAACAAAAAAGTTCTGGTGACAACTTAACCTACTTCTATGGATCCTTTTTTAGAAGAAATAAAATTTTACTTATGAAAAATGACTTTTAATTGAAAAGGTCACTGCAAAAGAAAATCTTGTGTTGATAACTGACAGAATTTTAAAAGATAATCTCAAAATTGAAACATCAAAATTGTAAAAATTCTAAATCTCCACAGCCCACTCCATACCCCTCCCACAAACACTCCGGTTAGAAAAAGACTGATTTTGCCAGAAACTTTTAGGCAGATGATCACTTATACCCATTTTTACCAACTATTTTACCCTTCCCATTTTCTTACCACATTTTTTCTTTCTCATGGAGCTTGTGAACGCTGGCTTGCATTTTGCTACTTCCTCTTTAACATTCTATTTTGTATTTGTATTTTTGTATTTTGTGTTGTACCTTTCTATTTTTGTTAATCTTTCTCCCAGGAAACTTCACTGGCTACATTTGTTAAGTTGAAGAAAACCTTTTCCAACAAGCTTTTGATCACAAAGTCTAATCACCACCTCTATATTCCATAAAACCTCAGCATTCGATAAATTCAGGTGTTTTATATATAAATATGTACATATGTTAGTTTTGTAAGTGCAAAAGCTTTCAATTTTATTTACTTATGGATTTTATTCTGTCTACCTAAACTCTGAGATTCTTGAGTTTCTTCATTCTTTTTTTTTTTTTTTTTTTAAACAAGAGGGTTTATTTCTCGCTTGTGTATAAGAAGTCCAAAAGCTGGCACCAGCTCTGGTGTGCACAGCACTGAGTGGTTCATCAAGGACTTCATCTGCTTCATCTCATTAGATCCTTGTAAAAACGCTTGCTTGTGACACTCATCCCAGGTGCTCTTCCTTCTAAAGCACCAGCTTCTTTGTAGTAACTGATTCCATTCTATGTTGCTGTTCCTGGTCACCAAACGGGCTTCTCTCCCCTCGTACTGTACCTTTTCTTAACGATCCAGACCCTTATCGGCTTCATTTACATATATAGCAACTCTGAACATTGGGGAAAATACATCACAGACACAGGGTTAATATCCATAATACATAGAAAGTCCTGTGAACAAGAGCCAGGGATATCACTCTGGAACCCAGTGGGCTGCGATGAATTGGAAATTACCTCCAGTTGTCAGTCATCTTGTTATAGGCTTGTGAATGGTGCCTTCCACGTTCCTGGGCCAAGATTAGCCGTGTGTGGCAGTCACGGGTACTTGTCATCACTCACTGGTCCTATGTTGCCACTGAATCACACACCAGCCGCTCTCGCTTTCCTTCCGGTGGTCACTCGCTCAGTCGCTCAGTCGTGTCCGACTCTGCGATTCCATGGACTGTGCAGCCCACCAGGCTCCTCTGTCCATGGAATTTTCCAGGCAAGAATACTGGAGTGGGTTGTCATTTCCTTCNACACCAGCCGCTCTCGCTTTCCTTCCGGTGGTCACTCGCTCAGTCGCTCAGTCGTGTCCGACTCTGCGATTCCATGGACTGTGCAGCCCACCAGGCTCCTCTGTCCATGGAATTTTCCAGGCAAGAATACTGGAGTGGGTTGTCATTTCCTTCTCCATCTTCATTCTTATTTATCCCATTTTATCAAATAAAATCTGCTTGATGGTCTAAGTAGACGAAGCTGTATTAGATGCTGTGCTACTACTTTGCTCTCTAAATTATATTTACCTCATGCCCAACTGACCTTAGTTGCTTCTGCTGGCTTAACTGCATTGTAATTTCTGTTAGATGAATTGACTTACTAGGGAAAACAAGCTTTATTACTTTGGTTTGGAGCCAGCTTGCTGGCACATGCAAAGATAGGGTTTATAAAGATTGCAATCAGGATTTCCCTGTCTCAGTAGCTGAAGCTTGGGCTCTGATGCTGGGCTGTCTGGGATTAAATCTGGTCTCCACATCTTACTTGTTATGTCACTTTGGGCAAGCTGCTTATTGTTTCTAACAAGATTTTCTTATCAGTAACATGGGGATTGTAATCATTTCAAACTCATAGGATTTTCCATGAAGATTAACTGAGATAATCAGGTAAAGCATTTCTATGGTGCTGAGGCCAAAGTAACAACTAATTTTTCAACAAAGGTTCATACAGTTTCTCTTTAAAGCTAGGTTAACATTCTTCTTTCATTTTACACAACAACCTTTCCTACCCACATGAACACTACAGGCTTAGGCCAAATTATCACCCATCATTTAATATCAACTTGAGGTAATTACAAATCCAAGAATTTATAATAAGCTTACAAAATATTTCCTGCTGGTATGTATCAGAACTTACCCCTTAATACCCAAATGGCACCATCTAGGCTTCCACTTTTTAGAAAAATTTCTGCTGCAGTATTCACAATTTGACATCTTGGTGCTAATTTCTCAGGCCCTATAAGTCCTTTTAAACTTGTAAAATGTATTTTTAATTCATATAGTTTATCTAAGACCTTCCTTCCCTAGAGTAAAAAAAAAAAAAAAAGAACACTGATTGTCAATCATTTAGAATATTATAGAGATACAAAGTCACTGAAGATTATATAGAAGGTAATTATGCAATTTGAATCATTTGAGACTGATGGCTATCAAACTGCTTCAAGACGCTCTCCTTAAGCCCTTTCCAGCTCAGCCATGAAAAGAGAAAGGGAAGGGGAGCAAGCAGGGCTTTGCCTCATTAACCACTGGGCCTCTTTTCAGTGGATCTCCCTTCATCTGTTTTAGTCAGTGAGCTTCCTTTCTAAAGACCTCATTTGGCAAAAAGATTTCATGCCTTAAAGTGGAAAACTACCCATTATATGTTCTTACTCTTCTTATGTTGATCACCCTGAGACCCAGGAGGGAGAGTCAATGAAAAGAAGATAATTTAATATAAAATTGAGATAAAGAATGATAGTGGGAAAAAAAGGGGATAAAATTGTTGGCTGAAAATTGTTTTCTGAGTCAATAGGCTAATAGTTTCACATAGTCTACATAAAGACTGTCTCTAGGGTAGACATTAGAAATTGGACATGTGTTATTATTTCTATTAGAGTCAGCAAAATTTTTCTATAAAAAGCCAGATATTAAATGCTTTGGGCTTTGCAAGTCACATTTGGTCAGTTGCATATTCTTTTTGGTTGTTTTTAAATTTCTAAGTCTTTAAAAATGTAAGAAACATTCTTAGTTCATGAGTAGCGACTTCACTTTGACTTTTCACTTTCATGCATTGGAGAAGGAAACGGCAACCCACTCCAGTATCCTTGCCTAGAGAATCCCAGGGATGGGGGAGCCTGGTGGGCTGCCGTCTATGGAGTCGCACAGAGTTGGANCTTAGTTCATGAGTAGCGACTTCACTTTGACTTTTCACTTTCATGCATTGGAGAAGGAAACGGCAACCCACTCCAGTATCCTTGCCTAGAGAATCCCAGGGATGGGGGAGCCTGGTGGGCTGCCGTCTATGGAGTCGCACAGAGTTGGACACGACTGAAGTGACTTAGCAGCAGTATAAAAATAGGCTGTGGGCCAGATCTGGCTTTTAGTTTACAGATTCTTGTTTCATATTATATTATACACTATTTTGAGTCATATCCATATTATGATGTCAAAGCACTTTCAATCTGACTGCATCAAATGAGTGCATTTTTCAAGGGATACCTTAAGTTTAATTTCAACTTTGATGTTCATAAAGGAAGTTTTATTAAAAATTTTCATTTACATTTCATTAAAAATTCAGCTAAGTAAGGTAACAAATAAAATACTCATTCTGAATAAGATAGTGAACATTTAAAATTAAAATATAGGCACAAATTCACCAACTGCTTATATCTTAAATAAAAACGACCAGATAAAATTAAAATATACTCTGAAATTAAAGCAAAATCAGTCTGAGTTTTAGAAAGAACTTTCCTACTAGGTAGTCCTCAAATTCTCAAGCATTAAATACCCAAGATATTAATGCTATGATAGACCTTAACCTAGATTGTGAGAAGGGGGACAAAGTACATTTTGTCCAGTCTAAGTCTATCCAATAATAAGTGCTCTTGAGGAGCTTGGAAACTGGAGATCTTCTGTACAATAATTATTTTAAAATGTTTTTCTTTAAAAAAATTTTGAATTTTGTATGTGTACATGAGTGACCATGTACACATTTAATGTCCTTAAATATTATTTCAATTGTCAAACAATCTCTTTATAAAAAAGAAGGAAGGGGGGAGGGAGATAGGAGGGAGGTTCAAAAGGGAGGGGATATATGTATACCTATGGCTGATTCATGTTGAGGTTTGACAGAAAACAACAAAATTCTGTAAAGCAATTATCCTTTAATAAAAAAACAAATTAAAAAAGAAAAGAAATGGAAAAACTAGAGAACTGAGAGGGAGGAAACCACCTGCATTTGACTACATAGAAATAAACCAGTAAAAGAATTTTTTAATAAAAGAAGGAAGGAATAACCTCACTCTCAACTATCTTACTCTCCATATCTCAGCACTTCTCTCCCTACTTTGGATTTTCCTGTCCTTTACTTCACTTTATTGAATCTATCACTCTACCTGCACCTCAGGGAAGTATACCTCAGGTAGTACAATGTGGTCTAGAGTTGCTATACCGCTTCTATGATGAGCTAAATCTCAAAGGTAGACATGAAGATACCAACAGTGTTCCAGGGAATCCTAGGAAGTAATTTTAAAGTAGTTCTATTAATTGTATCTTGGGCTCATCTTAACAGAGGTCTTCAAAAACTGTAATACTACCAATACTCAGGAGTTGGCAAAATATATTGAACTGACAGGTGCTTCAAGTAAAAATGATATTTAGCACAGCTTCTTAAGTATTCCCTATACTGAGACTCTTCACAGTGGTTAGCCTCATGCCACCTCCCTTCCACATATTCCTAATATACCACCTAAGTGAAGTGAGTCACTCAGTCGTGCCTGACTCTTTGTGACCCCATGAACTATACAGTCCATAGAATTCTCCAGGCCAGAATACTAGAGTGGGTAGCCTTTCCCTTTTCCAGGGGATCTTCCCAACCTAGGGATAGAACCCAGGTCTCCCGCATTGCAGGTGATTCTTTACCAGCTGAGCCAGAAGGGAAGCCCAAGAATACTGGAGAGGGTAGCCTATTCCTTCTCCAGGGGATATTCCTGACCAAGGAATTGAACTGGGGTCTCCTGTATTGCAGGTGGACTCTTTACCAACTGCTGCTGCTGCTAAGTCACTTCAGTCGTGTCCGACTCTGTGTGATCCCATAGATGGCAGCCCACCAGGCTCCTCCATCCCTGGGATTCTCCAGGCAAGAATACTGGAGTGGGTTGCCATTTCCTTCTCCAATGCATGAAAGTGAAAAGTGAAAGTGAAGTCGGTCAGTCGTGTCTGACTCTTCACGACTCCATGGACTGCAGCATACCAGGCTCCTCCATCCATAGGATTTTCCAAGAAAGAGTACCGGAGTGGGGTGCCATCGCCTTCTCTGCTTTACCAACTGAGCTATTAGGAAAACCCAAAATATCACCTAGTAATTCATTTATTGTCTGAGGCTCAATTTGCCCCCTGTAGTGATAATAAGCAAAATTTTAACTTTCAGGGTTATCGTATATTCTATGCAAAAATGTAAAACGAACACTCTACAGACCAAGCCCAAAAGAAAATTTAGTGAAGTACCTTGGACCACTGCAACAGCTTGTGATAGAAGTACATAGCACTGATTCCGATTCTTCCCAGCAAAGTTTTATCTACTTCGCTATTCTGCAGATCTTTGCTAACTGAAACACAAAGAAAATGAAATAGTCACTTTGAATGATGGAAAAGGCAAATTTAATATGGAATTAGTGATACTACCACAAAGACCAGGTGTCAGCAAACTACAGCCCATGGGCCAAATCTGGCCCATGGCCCGTTTCTGTATAGCCTGTGAGCTTCTAAGAATGGTTTTTATTTTTAAAGAGTTATTTGAAAAGAAAACTATGTGACACAGATCATATGCTGTGTGTGCAACACCTAAAATATTTACTATCTGCTCCTTTACAGAGTTTGCCAACCCTGATAGAGAATACAGCAGTGAAGGGCTCACACACACACACACACAAACACACACACACACAGAAAGGTCTCAAAACCACATGAACTTTATTGACTTGCAACAGTGAAGATAGTAACAATGATCCCAAAATTCAGATTCTCCACTATAATTTGCTAGCAATAGTTTTACCAATCTGAATGAAAAGAAAAAGAAGAACATGAAACATCTGATATACTGACCTTTTATCACTTTTTTATCATTATAATCTAAATTAATAATAAATGGAAAAACTTATAAAGAAGAAATAGTATCTAAAACCTGCAATATTAACTTATCTTCAATATAGAGACTATTAGGAGCTTTATATGTTTTGAACACTGTCCCGGTTAATCTATCAATCAGTAAGAAAGAACACTCTATCACCCTAACATGCAGTACTCTGACCAAAACAGCAACATTTACCTGTTTCAGCAAATTCACAAAATGGAACACCTGGTTGCTCTTCTTTACAGTCTTTTGTTAGTGTTTCAGCAATATAAGCACAAAACCTCTGGAAATCTGCAAATTTTTCACAGCTCATTTTTATGTTAAGGTATATATTTCCCAGTTTGGTCCAGTCACCTTTTTCTTTACAATGCTATGAGAATTATTAAAAACAAAACAAAAAATGTAAGCTGTTATTCATGCAAACATATTATGGGGTAGGCACATGTAGGCATTACAGAAATTAATAAGACGTGACCTCTGCAAATCTTATATAAGTTTCCTGGCAAGTGTTATAACAGCAGTAACATGCTACTGTACAATTTGCTTTTCTGATTATGGCAAAGCCTATGTAAGTTCCAGATGTCAATGTACACTTGTTTTAATTATTTAGTTCCTAATGTCCTTAATGACATCATCCCCAAACCTGGAATACACAGTGGAGATAGATTTTCGGAGAAGAGATGACTAGCAGCATGATTTGAGCTGCCTCCACAGTAATACATTATTTTATTACTGTTAGAGATTGCATTTTATGACTATTTGGCCATTTGTGATTTGGGGCCCACACACACTTTTGGGCATTACACTTCTTCTACAAAAGGACCTACAAAGTAAATTTCAGTCAACTTACTATCTTTCTATTATTTTCTATTCTAAAGTAAAAGTTTTCTATACCAACAAAATATACTGTTTGAAGGACATAAATATTAATTTAGACTAGATCAACAATTAGAATGAGTATAAAAATGATCTCAAATTAAAAAGTCAAGTCATCCTGAAAGTCCTCTATTTCTTATTCAGACTTTAGATGCTTGGAGAGCACACAGTGGCAATGGCTTTACCCTGTCAGGTCACATACTGTCCATTTAATATCACCCATGGATCATGACAAGAAAGCCAACTCACTCATGCACTGAAGGAGTTATAAGAATTGAAAGCCAAGCTATAGATTACTATAGCTTAACATACTTTAATTTTAAACTGAACAACTTTGTCTAGAATGACTTTCAGAATAGTTCAAATTCTAGAAATTATGTTTGCAGTTGAAAGCATTAACTTGTAAAAAATTAAACTTCTTTTCCTTCTCTGTGAAACAGCTACATTTGTAAACCTTTTTCTAAAATTGGGTTACTATTCAAAGTTTCTTTGTTGTTACTGGTTTTCAGAGTTCCCAGCTATGTATTGAAAAGATAAGCATCATGGCAACTCATTCCAGTATTCTTGCCACCAACCGCCGCCCCCCCCAAAAAAAAATAAATAAAAGATAAGCATCGTACCTCTATTTCATTCAAGGCTGCCTCCAAGTCACATTTCCAGTTCTTTTTAAATTGCCTCATATGTAACCTTGAACAACAGAAAAGGGTTAATTACGTTCACTCCCCCAAAGTCAATATTGCTCCTAATTCATTTGTTAACTTATACCTAAGACTGGAGAAAGAGAGAGTAATATGCTATAAAAATTCTTTAGTGCTGAATAAAATGGTAATTGCACAGTTACCTTACTTAAATTATTTCCTCTTGAGCCACAGGCAATGAGAAGGAAAAACAATTTCATATGAAACCATACTTTCATCCCAACTTGAAGACAGAGAATGTCAAAGCTTCAAAATAATTGTGAATACAAAGAGGAGAAAAAAAAAAAAACTCAAAACAAATCCTAGCACTTGCTCTCTGTTGTTCTTACTCCACCCTCATTGCTCCAGAAGGACATGAGGCAAGCAAACACTAACCACAGCAAACCAAAGCAAGCAAGCAAAAAAAAAAAAGTATCTGTAGGGGAGAACCATAGAAGGAGACTAGCAGAAAGACCTAACAGTGACTAAAAATTACCATTACAAAGTCCACACAAAATTTGAAAGTGCTAAGTAAAAAAAGTGGGTAGATGAGAACATAAACCATACAGAAGGAATTTAGAAGTTTGTATGATCTGAACAAATGTGAAATGCATGGATAGCTTCAGGGACAGGAAAAAACAAATGAAAGAAGTATGCTTTGGCAACTGGGAAGAGGAGAAGAGAAGGTGCCAAGAGCAGGGTGCCAATAAACTAATGATACTGTAGAAGAGCTGACTAGGGGGTCAATTTTGGTAATTAGTCCCAATGTTTCATAAATTATTCCAGAGTATTAAAAAGGAAGGACAAGTTCCTAATTTTTATCCATTCTGCTGATGGTCACTTAGGTTGTTTCCACTGTCTTGGCTATTGTAAACGGCATTGCTATGAACACTGTGGTGCACATATCTTGTCGAATTAGAGGTTTCAACTGTTGTGGATTAATGCCCAGGGATGGGACTGCTAGATCATATGGCAACTCTATTTTTGGCTTCTTAAGGAATCTCTATACTGTACTCCACAGTGGCTGCAACAATTTCCATTCTCTCCAACAGCGTAGGGGGGCACCCTGCCCTTCACGCCCTCTCTAGCATTTATTGTTTGTAGACTTTCTAATAATGGCCATTTCGACTGGTGTGAGGTGGTACCTCACTGCAGATTTGCATTTCTCTGATAAGCAGCAATGTCGGACATCTTTTCATGTGGGCCATCTATATGTCTTCTTTGGAGAAATGGCTAATTAGGTCTTCTGTCATTTATTGACTGTGTGGGGTTTTTTTTTTTTTTTTTGGTCTTTTTTTGATATTGAGTTGTATGACCTGTTTATATATTTTGGAAATTAAGCCCTTGTTGGATGCCTCATTCTACAAATATTTTCTCCCAGTCTGTAAGTTGTCTTTCATTTTGTTCACGGTTTCCTTTGTTGTACAAAAGTTTTTAAGTTTGATTAGGTCTCATTTATTTTTGCTTTTATTTCTTTTGCCTTGGGAGACTGGTCTAAGAAAATATTGCTACATTTTACGTCAGAAAATGTTTGGCTTATGTTCTCTTCTAGGATTTTTACAGTGTCATGTCTTATGTTTAGCTCTTTGAATCATTTTGAGTTTATTTTTGTACATTTTGTGAGGTAATGTTCTAACTTCACTGATTTACATGAAGCTGTCCAACTTTCCCAATACCACATGCTGAAGAGACTGTCTTTTCTCCATTGAATATTCTTGACTCCTTTGCTGAGGATTCTTTTGTGATTCTATATAAATTTTGGGATTATTTGTTCTAGTTCTGTGAAAAGTGTCATGGTTAATTTGATTGGGACTGCATTAAATCTAGATTGCTTTGGGTTGTATGGCTATTTTAACAATATTAATTTTTCCAATCCAAGATTAGTAGCATTGTTTTAAAATGCAAAATATTGGGGACAACTTAAATACCCACACATTGACTGAATAACCTGAAGTACATTCAAACAATGGAGTACTTTGCCTTTATTAAAAAACGAAAAATTTCTTTCCAAACTGATTTAAACTGATCTCCAGGATACACTGTTTGAGTGAAAAGAGCAAATTTGAAATTCATTATATGCTACACTGTGTGTAACAAAGAAGTTGGTATAAGAAAATATATAAATATCTGCTCATTATAAGAGGATAACTCCCAAAACTGAAAGATTGGTTACCTCTAGTATGTAGGTGGAAAAGAGGTGAAAAGGAGGAGGAAACAGAAATGGTAGAGTAGGGGTAAGGGGGAGCAACATTTCTCATTGCATCTGTTTATACTGATGGTTACGACCAACAGTAGTATTTCACATACTTTCCCAAATCAAACAGACTACGACGTGGGATAACTGAAAATATAATACAAACAGTAACAAATAAATCTAAATGCTCTATAAATGAATAATCACACTGAATGGGTATTGGGGAAAAAAGGGAACTAATAAAACGGCACTAGAGCAAATTCACAGGGGCTCCTCAGGTAATTTTAATATTTTCACAGCATCTGTCAGACACTGTCAAACTACTATTAATTTGTTTGGATCTAACCTCTTAATAAATGCTACTGTTAATGTATTTCTTTTGGCCTCTGGATACTAGTGTGGAAACTTCTGTATTAGAGGATCATGAGAAATTAAATAAATGTGGAAGTGCCTCTGAAGGAACTTTCTGGGCTTTCTCAAGGAGTTTTCTGGTTGGCATCATTTTCACTTTATCAAATCTGCCCTTGTTAAAAAGTTATGGTTCATTTAAACACCTAAAAATTGCATACTTTTCTCTATGTATGTGACAGTTTAACAAAATTTTTATCAAAGTCATGGCTTTCCTTTTTCTCAATACAGGTATGTTATGGTGCTACTCTTGTAATTATTATAGGGTTTTTGTTTTTTTTTTAAGTCCTTTTGAGGCTCATAAGCTAAACAGAGAAAACAAACACGTCAGAGAAAGAATGAAGGAGAGACCTTAAAATATTTTATCTAGTTAACATGACAAGAAGTGAGTGAAAGAGAAAGAAGGATTATACATGTAAGAGAGTGCATTAAGTAGAATTAAGTAAGTTGTGAAACAGAGCAAGAGTCTTTACATTTGATCTGCCAGGTACCGAGATGAAATCAGATGATGAAAAAGATTTGGTGAGGCTGGCCAGGAGGGCTAGCTAGAGACAGATGATGACAATGTGACCAGGCCATAGCCAAGAGAGGGAGAAGGGCTTTTGGTGGGCATATGAAGAATGATAAGGACTTTGTCTTCATCCTTTTTTAAGTCCCCACCAAAATACATATATTTTACTCCTAATTATAATGATTTCCTTACCTGGATTTCATTTCCAGAACTGCAGTTATTTCTTGCTTGGAAGCCTGTACTTGGTGTAAAAGCTTAACAATATAGTTAAAGTGTTCTAGGTCAAGTACCATCCCAGCTTCAACGAGCTGTGGAAGAGGGTAAAGAGTAGTCATTCTTTTAAAAATGTGAAACCAATATGTGTGGGAAAAACTAAGAGGCTGACGGAAGAAGTGAAACATGGAGACAGAATTAAAATTCATTAAAAAATCTGAAGCACATTTTTCTTCAAATATTTGAGAACCACCATAAGACACTTTACGTCAAGAATTTAAAGCAAAAATGAAAATAATACTTCTGAATTTAAACTTGAATATTAGTCCTTTTCTTCAAGTTATGTCAACTACTTTCTCAATTGAACTTCTTGCTTGGTACTAATTCTGGCTTTTAGTAAGTATAGCACTGTGGTTATACTGTATACCTGATGATAAAATCCCTGAGATATATCAAGTTGAGGTTTTCTACAATGACTCTAGGTGATCAGTAATTTCTTCTTTTTTTAAAAAAAAATTTATCTATCTTCAGTTTTACTGAGCTATATCAATAACTGACATACAGCAGCTGTATAAGTTTAAGGTATACAGCATAATGATCTGACTTACATATATCATGAAAAGATTACAATAATTTTAGTGAACATCTATCATCTCATATACACACAGAATAAAAGAAAAAGAGAAAAATTTTTCCTCGTGTTGAAAACTCTTAGGATTTACTCTCTTACGAACTTTCAAATATAACATATAGCAGTGTTAATTATATTCATCATGTTGTATAATACATAGGGATGCCCTGGTGGCTCAGTCAGTAAAGAATCTGCTTGCCATGCAGGAGAGCCCACTTTGATCCCTTGGGTTGGAAAGTTCCCCTGGAGAAGGGAATGGCAACCCTCTCCAAAATTTGCGCCTTGAGAATTCCACGGACAGAGGAACCAAGTGGGCTAAAGTCCATGGGGTCACAAAGGGTCAGACACGACTAAGTGACACACACACAGTTCTTATTTCTTTTATAACTGGAAGTTTGTACCTTTTACCACCTTCATTCATTTCCAATTTCCTTACCCTTTGCTTCTGGTAACCAGAAATCTTATTTCCTTTTTTGCAAGTTTGTTTTTTGAAGTATAATTAACCTATAACACCATGTTAGTTACTGGTGCACAACATGGTGATTTGACAATTCTATACATTGCAAAATGATAACTATGGTAAGTTTAGTTACCATCTGTCACCATACAAAGATATCACATTATTACTAACTATACCATGCCATACACTTCATCCCTGTTACTCAATTCTTATGTAACTGGAAGTTTGAGTAATTCCTGATTCAAAAAATTTCCAGGCAAGTAATTTTGTCAAGTTTTGTAATGTGAAACTAGAGGTATTCACTGAAATATTTGTTCATCTGCTAAAATGGTTCCAAAGCTGCTTCCTAAAGAGAATGGGCGGGAAGTGGGGTGTTTTCCTGCTATAGGTCTACTCTGAAATGAAACGCTGAGTAGTACCAAATACTAAGAAATATTGAACTATAAAAATTTTAATATACTTTAACAAATGTAAAAATCTTTTTCTTTCTGCTGTATGCCAAATATAAAGTTAACTCCTTGCCACCATATTATTTGGCTTCCCTGGCGGCTGTGGTAAAAAATCCTCTTGCAACGCAGGAGATGTGGGTTTGATTCCTGTGTCTTCAGGATCCCCTGAAGCAGGAAATGGCCACCCTCTCCAGTATTCTTGCCTGGAGAATTCCATGGACAGAAGAGCCTGGTGGGCGATAGTCCATAGGGTCACAAAGAGTTGGACACGACTTAGTGACTAAACAACCACCACCACATTCTTATCCATCTACCTTGCTGCTGCTGCTGCTGCTGAGTGGCTTCAGTCGTGTCCGACTCTGTGCGACCCCACAGATGGCAGCCCACCAGGCACCCCCGTCCCTGGGATTCTCCAGGCAAGAACAACGGAGTGGGTTGCCATTTCCTTCTCCAATGCATGAAAGTGAAAAGTGAAAGTGAAGTTGCTCAGTCATGTCCGACTTTTTGCGACCCCATGGACTGCAGCCCACCAGGCTCCTCCGTCCATGGGATTCTCCAGGCAAGAGTACTGGAGTGGGGTGCCATCGCCTTCTCTGCCTTGTTTGCTAACAGTATCCTATCTATACATTGATTTGTGTATTTATTTTTGTTATATATGACTTCAAATCTTTTTGAAAAAGAAAATTTTCTTCAATTATTCTTAAGTAGAGATGAAGATGGTTCATGAATTTGTAAGAAGTCACCTGGCATGCTTAGAACTCTTCAATTAAGGGCAAGGCCTGTTAGTCACTGGAGTCTGTTTATAAATCCTACTTCAGGAGAAAAAGAAGATTTCTAAAAATATAATTCTTTGGTATAAAAAATGTGAATAAAAGGCAATTTAAGAGTAAGCAGAAATCACTATTTTCTTGGTTATTCACTATTAGAGAATAAAATATATAAAACAAAAAATCATACCTTGCAAAAGATATCAATTAAAGCAGGTACAGCATTCCTTAATTTCATAGTTGCCACATGCTCAAATATTTTTAGTAGTATTTTCAGAGCAGGCTGGATAAAACAAAAAAATTATGCTCATTTTCATGTCTTATTTCAGTATACTTTAAGTTTCTCAAATTTGTTTATGCTGAAAACACAAGTATTCTCTAGGAAATATTTAACAAACAGAAATTTAACTGTTAAATTATATATATAAGAAATGTATCAGAGAAATTAACTTAAAATATTAGAAAAATTTATTTTCAGGTTACTTACCAGCATCTTAATCATTATGCAGAGGTTCATGATCTGAAATACTTCTTTCAATAAACAGTGTTTGAGTAAAGAATTTAGAAGGTCATTTAATATTTGTAAATCAAAGTGTATACCTGGAAGAAACTTTCTGTAGTACTCCATAAACATGTTTGCTGAAAATGATGAAATACATAGTAAAGTCATTTGCTGCTTTTAAGATATTCATCTTTCCTCAATCAATTTTTCTGTATTTAAGATCAAGTAGCATTAACTCAATTTCTTAAAAGATACACTTCCAGTATCAGAAATATTTGATGAAAATACATTAAAGCAAAAGTTAAATGGCAACATGTCAACCAGGATGTTAAGTACTACATTGGGATCTTACTGATGTGCTATTCACAAAAAATAGGACCAACTTGCCTCATACATCATGGTTTCAATATGAACTCTGAGGGAGCCACACTCTCAGGGGGACTCAGGCAGTGGCCTGTTTAAGAGTGGAAGCAGACTCTTCTGACATATACCCCTTCTGTTTTAACCCCATCAACATGCTGACCCTGGGGATATTTTTATTCTAGCTGATGATATGAACATTCTCCTAAAAATTATAACACTGACTAATTTGCACTGAAAAAGCGTTTCTTTAAAAGTTATTTTTAAGAAATTACTTATTTTGGCTGTGCTGGGGCTGGGTCTTTGCTGCTGCATAGGCTTCTCTCTAGTTATGGCAAGTGGAGGGTACTGTCTAGCTGTGGTGTGCAGGCTTCTCATTGCAGTGGCTTCTCTTATTGTGGAGCACGGGTTCTAGGTACTGAGGCTTCAGTAGTTGGGGCATGTGGGCTCAGAAGTTGCAGTTCCTGGGCTCTAGAGCACAGACTCAATAGTTTGGCTCATGCGCTTAGCTACTCTGCGGCGTGTGGGATCTTCCCAGACCACGGATCCAACCTGTGTCTCCTGCATTGGCAAGTGGATTCTTTACCACTGGGCCATCAGGGAAGCTCTGAAAAGTCATTTCTTAATGGACTCTTGCGTTGCCTCACATTTTAGCTACTGTGAATAATGCTGCTATAAATATGGGTGTGCAAGTATCTTTCAAGACCCTGCTGTCAATTCTTTCGTGTATATATCAGGAGAAGAATTGCTGGATCATATGGTAATTCTATTTTTAATTTTTGGGGCAACTGTCATACTGTTTTTCTGCAGTACTGTACAATCTTACATTCCTTCCTGTAGTGCATGAGGGTTTTAATTTCTCCACATCCTAACACTTTTTTCTTTTTTTGATAGCAGTCATTCTAATGGGTGTGAGGTGGTATCTCAGTGTAGTTTTGATATGCATTTCCCTTAGGTCTGGTGATGTTGAGCATCATTTTACATGTTTATTGGCCATTTGTGTATCTTCTTTGGAGAAATGTCTCTTCAAATACTTTGCCTATTTTTGAATCAGGTTTTGTTGTTGTTGAGTTTAAGGGTTCTCTATATATTCTGGATACTATTCCCTTATCAGATATATGATTTACAAGTATTTTCTCCGATTCTGCGGGCTGCAGTTTCATCTTGCTGATACGGTCTCTTTAATGCACAAAATTTTCAAATTTTCATGAAATTCAATTTATCTATTTTTTCTTTGTT
Organism: Oreotragus oreotragus; assembly: GCA_006410675.1. Classification (NCBI taxonomy): domain Eukaryota; kingdom Metazoa; phylum Chordata; class Mammalia; order Artiodactyla; family Bovidae; genus Oreotragus; species Oreotragus oreotragus. The sequence continues at coordinate 75,123 of SJYX01007663.1, read as the reverse complement.
GCCTCTGTCTTTGGTGTCATATCCAAGAAATCAATGCCAAATCCAACATTGTGATGTTTTTGTCCTCATGCTTTCTTCTCAGAGTTTTACTGTTTTAGGTCTCACATTAAGGTCTTCAATCCATTTTGAACTAACTTTTGTATACAGTGTTAATTAATGGTTCAATTTTACTGTTTTGAATTGTGGATATTTAATTTTCCCAGCATTATTTGCTGAAAAAAGCTATCTAACTATTGCTGGTGAATTGTGTAGCATCCTTTTCAAAAACCATTTGATCATATATATGAGGGTTTATGTCCAGGCTCTCTATTCTATTCCATTGATTTATATGTCTGCCTTTATGCTAGCACCACACTTTTGATTACTATAGCTCTGGAGTAAGTTTTCAAGTTAAGAAGTATGAGTCCTCCAGGTTTTGCAAGATTATTTCAGGACTTCTTGAGATACCATATGAGTTTTAGGATGGGTTTTTCTATTTCTACTGACATATTGGCATTTTGATAGAGATTGCATTGAATCTGCAGATCTCTTGGGAAGTAATGACATTCTAATACTGAGTCTCCCAATCTATGACACGGGTTGTTGTTGTTCAGTTGCTCAGTTGCGTCTGACTCTTTCTGAACCCATGCATGCAGCACGCCAGGCTTCCCTGTCCTTCACTTCTTCCTGGAGGTGCTCAAACTCATGTCCACTGAATTGGTGATGCCATCCAACAATCTCATCCTGTGTCATCCCCTTCTGTTCCTGCCTTCTATTTTTCCCAGCATCAAGGTCTTTTCCAATGAGCTGGCTCTTCCCATCAGGTGGCCAAAGTACTGGACTTTCAGCTTCAGCATCAGTCCTTTCAATGTATATTCCGGGTTCATTTCCTTTAGGACTGACTGGTCTGATCTCCTTGCAGTCCAAGGGACTTTCAAGAGTCTTCTCCAACACCACAGTTCAAAAGCATCAATTCTTTGACATTCAGCCTTCTTCATGGTCTGACTCTCACATCCATACATGACTACCGGAAAAACCATAGCTTTGACTATACAGATCTTTGCTGGCAAAGTAATGTTTCTGCTTTTCAATATGCCGTCTAGGTTTTGTCATAGTTTTTCTTCCATGGAGCAAGTGTCTTTTAATTTCATGGCTGCAGTCAACCATCTGCAGTGATTTTGGAACCCAAGAAAATACAGTCTGTCAGTGTTTCCACAGTTTCCCCATCTATATGCCATAAAGTGATGGGACCAGATGCCATGATCTTAGTAATGACATTTTAATATTACAGAGTCTTCCAATCTGTGAACATGGGATGTGTGTCTTTAATTTCTCTTTTAGCAATGTTGTGTAGATTTCATTGTACAAGTCTTTCACTTTCTTGGTTAAATTAGTTTTTAAGTATTTTATTCTTTCAAGTCATTGTAAATGGAATTGTTTTTGTAATTCCCTTTTCAGGGTGCTCAATTTCAGTATATAGAAATGCAAATGATTTTTGCATGTTGACTCGGTCACTTATGAACCCTAACAGCTTTTCTCCCCTCAGAATCTTAAGTATTTTCTACATATAAGGTCATATCATCTGCACATAGGCCACTGACTTCTTCCTTTCTGAAATGGATGCCTTGTCTAATTGCTCTGGCGAGAACTTCCATCTCTGTGTTGAACTGGAGTGGTGAAAGCAGGCATCCTTGCCTTGTTCCTAATTTTAGGGGAAAAGCTTTCAGTTTTTTGCCACCGAGTATGGAGAAGACAATGGCACCCTACTCCAGTACTCTTGCCTGGAAAATCTCATGGACGGAAGAGCCTGGAAGGCTGCAGTCCATGGGGTCGCTGAGGGTAGGACACGACTGAGCGACTTCACTTTCACTTTTCACTTTCATGCATTGGAGAAGGAAATGGCAACCCACTCCATTGTTCTTGCCTGGGGAATCCCAGGGACGGGGTAGCCTGGTGGGCTGCCGTCTATGGGGTCGCACAGAGTCGGACACGACTGAAGTGACTTAGCATATGGTAAAGAAACGCTCAAAATTCTCCAAGCCAGGCTTCAGCAATACGTGAACCGTGAACTTCCTGATGTTCAAGCTGGTTTTAGAAAAGGCAGAAGAACCAGAGATCAAATTATCAACATCCGCTGGATCATCGAAGAAAAACATCTATTTCTGCTTTATTGACTATGCTAAAGCCTTTGACTGTGTGGATCACAATAAACTGTGGAAAATTCTGAAAGAGATGGGTATACCAGACCACCTGACCTGCCTCTTGAGAAACCTATATGCAGGTCAGGAAGCAACAATTAGAACGGGACATGGAACAACAGACTGGTTCCAAATAGGAAAAGGAGTACGTCAAGGCTGTATATTGTCACCCTGCTTATTTAACTTATATGCAGAGTACATCATGAGAAACACTGGGCTGGATGAAGCACAAGCTAGAATCAAGATTGCCAGGAGAAATATCAATAACCTCAGATATGCAGATGACACCACCCTTATGGCAGAAAGTGAAGAGGAACTAAAAAGCCTCTTGATGAAAGTGAAAGTGGAGAGTGAAAAAGTTGGCTTAAAGCTCAACATTCCGAAAACAAAGATCATGGCATCTGGTCCCAGCACTTCATGGGAAATAGAGGAAACAGTGTCAGACTTTATTTTTGGGGGTTCCAAAATCACTGCAGATGGTGATTGCAGCCATGATATTAAAAGATGCTTACTCCTTGGAAGGAAAGTTATGACCAACCTAGATAGCACATTGAAAGCAGAGACATTACTTTGTCAACAAAGGTCCGTCTAGTCAAGGCTATGGTTTTTCCTGTGGTCATGTATGGATGTGAGAGTTGGACTGTGAAGAAGGCTGAGCGCCGAAGAATTGATGCTTTTGAACTGTGGTGTTGGAGAAGACTCTTGAGAGTCCCTTGGACTGCAGGGAGACACTACCAGTCCATTCTAAAGATCAGTCCTGGGTGTTCACTGGCCACCTCATGCGAAGAGTTGAGTCATTGGAAAAGACTCTGATGCTGGGAGGGACTGGGGGTAGGAGGAGAAGGGGACAACAGAGGATGAGATGGCTGGATGGTATCACCAACTTGATGGACATGAGTTTGGTGATAGACAGGGAGGCCTGGCATGCTGCCTTTCATGGGGTTGTAAAGAGTCGGACAAGACTGAGCTACTGAACTGAACTGAACTGACTGATGGTGTTTACTGTGAGGTTTTTCAGATGTGGCTTTTTAAATGTTGAGGTAGTTTCCTTTTACTCCTTGTCTCTTGAGTGTTTCTTTTTTTTAATCAATGAAAGGGTACTGAATTTTGTCAAATGCTTTTTCTGCATCAACTGAGATGATCATGTGTTTTTTTCCACTCATTCTGTTAATGAGGTTACTTGGATTGATTTTTGTATGTTGAACTACACTGCAGTCTAAGAACAAATTCCACTTGGTTATGGTCTGATCCTTCCAATTCAGGTTGCTAGTTTTTGTTGAGGAATTTTATATCAATGTGTTCCCTCCTCTTCAATTTCTGGGAAAGGTCTGAGAATTGATATTAGTTCTTTAAATGTTTGGTACAACTCAACAGTGAAGAGTTCCTTCTGGTATATGCCAAGCAGCAGTAGTTTTACACAATGGTTTTAATCAGACAACTTCTGGCAACAGGATTTTATGTGGAAATTCAAATATCAAACAGATAAAAATGAACCTATGGTTAAATCGGGTAACGGGGAGTTCCTCTTTCTCAGTACTTCCCCCTTGTGAACTTGTCAACTTGACAAATATTAAAGCTTGGTCCCTTCCTTTTGGGTCTCACAATTAGTAGGGAGAGATGGGAGGAGAGAATGGGATGAAGCTGTGGAGTCAGATAAGGGTGTAATGGAGGAGACAGTCCTATTTTCTATGACTAGGCTTTGAAAGATGAATAGGTCTTTGCTATGGGAAAGTGGGATAAAAGAAAGGCATCCTGGGTAGAACAGCAGTGCCTTTTCTATTATAGCAGAGCTTGGCCTGTTTACCATCTGAGCTACCAGGAAAGCTTCCAGTAAAGAATCTGTTTGCAATGCAGGAGACACTGGTTCAATTCCTGGGTAGGGAAGATCAGCTGGAGAAGGGATAGGCTACCCTCTCCAGTATTCTTGGCCTTACCTTGTGGCTCAGCTGGTAAAGAATCCACCTGCAATGTGGAAGACCTGGGTTCAATCCCTGGATTGGGAAAATCCCCTGGAGAAGGGAAAGGCTACCCACTCTAGTATTCTGGACTGGAGAAATTCCACGGACTGTACAGTCCACGGGGTCACAAAGAGTCAGACACAACTGAGCAACTTTTATTTTGGCCTGTTTAGGGAACTGCACAGAATGATTGATATGCATCAGCTATAAGCTGCTGCTGCTGCTAAGTCACTTCAGTCATGTCTGACTCTATGCTACCCCACAGACAGCAGCACACCAGGTTTCTCTGTCCCTGGGATTCTCTAGGCAAGAATACTGGAGTGGGTTGCCATTTCCTTCTCCAATGCATGCATGCTTGCTAAGTCGCTTCAGTCATGTCTGACTCTGTGCGATCCTATGGACAGCAGCCCACCAGGCTCTCTGTCCACAGGATTCTCTAGGCAAGAATACTAGAGTGGGTTGCCATTTCCTTCTCCTCAGCTACAAGGCACATGTGTAAAAGGATGAAGATGTAGGAACGATCCAGTTTCTGACAGATCCCTTTAGAAAGATTTTAAGCTAATTAACGACATTCTTTTTTCTGTCTTATACCTGTAAATAAAATTTCTACATCATGAAAATATTAGTATGTAAGTGAATTACAATGTTACATGGATTAAAATTTATTAACCAAAATGCCACACTTAGTATTAATCCTTTCTAAGACCAACAGAACTAATCTAAGACACTCAGTTTACATACTCAAAAGTATTAAATTTACTTTTAAACCATGAGGACAAAAGCACATTGTCTGAAACACTTGCATTAATGATTTTATAGTAATCATTCTACTATCTCATACCTGCACGTTGTAGCAAACACAGCTCATTGATACTTATATATTTCTTAAACACATCCATACAAACCTGTAAAAAGCATGAAAAATGTAAAATTACCTTTTCATATTTCACAAAAACTATACAAATTTCAGTCCTATCTTTTTGCTTGTTCTATTTTTTTTTAAGTCAATTTAAGGCAATGGAATAAAGATGATGTTAGGTTAACTAAGATGGGAAATGCATACTGAATTTATTACAAAACCCTTATTCAGAGAAGCTGTTCAAAGAGTCAAGGAAACAAAGTCAAGATTAGCAATCAATTGGAGAAGGGTGGGATTCTTTTACTGGTATAAGGAAAAACACATTGACCAATGATTAGAAAATAGATCCTATAAAGAGACTCACTCATATACAATTAGCAGATTTATGACACAGTGACACTGTAACACAGTGGGGGAAAGGACGGTGTTGGGTCAACTGGAGATCCACATGGGAAAAAATATGTATCTAGACCTTCTTCTCACATCTTAAACAAAAATTAATTCTAGATAGCTTACATGTCTAAACGTGAAAGATAAGACAACAAATTTTTTAAAGGAAAAACATAAAAGACCATCTTCATGATCATGTTGTTGTTTATTTGTTAAGTTGTGTCTGACTCTTTTGTGACCCCATGAACTGTAGCCTTCCAGGCTTGTGTCCACTGGATTTCCCAAGCAAGAATACTGGAGTGGGTTACCATTTCCTTTTCCAGGGGCTCTTCCTAACCCAGAGGCAGAACCTGTGTCTCCTGCATTGCAGGCAGATTCTTCACTACTGAGCCACCAGGGAAGCCCTTTCATGATCTTAGAAAATTTTTTTCAGTAGTGTGTAAAAAGTCTTGAGTTTGAGCAAGCTCCAGGAGTTGGTGATGGATGGGGAAGTCTGGTGTGCTGTGGTCCACGGGGTCACAAAGAGTCAGACATGACTGAGTGACTGAACTGAAAAAAGTCAACACCATAAAAGGAAAAAAATAAAAAAATAAAAAGGATAAGACTGGACTATATAAAGATTAATAATTTTATTTACCAAAAGACACATCTAAAAGGGTAAAAAGGCTTGTTGGGAATGTAAATTGATACAATCATTATGGAGAAAAATATGGAGGTTCCTTAAAAAACCAAACCCAGAACTACCAGATGCTCCAGCAACCCACTCCTGGGCATATATCTAGAGAAAACCATCACTCTAAAAGATACATGAATCCCAACATTCACTGCAGCTTTATTTACAATAGCTAAGACATGGAAACAACCTAAATGTCCACTGATAGAAGACTGGATAAAGAAGATGTGGTACATATATATAATGGAATATTATGCAGCCATAAAAGGATGAAATAATGTCATCTGCAGCAGGATGCATGCACTAGAGATAATGATCATACTAAGCGAAGTAACTCAGACACAGAATGACAAATATTATATTGCTTGTATGTGGAATCTGAAAAAATGGTTTAAGTGAATTTATTTACAAAACAGGAAGGGGAGGAGATTGGGATTGACATATATTCACTAACTAACAAGGACCTCCTGTATAGCACAGGGAACTCTACTCAGTACTCTGTAATGACCTATATGTGAGTAGAATTAAAAAAGAGTGGTTATAAATATATATTATTGATTTACTTTGCTGTACACCTGAAACTAACACAATATTGCAAATCAACTATATTCCAATAAAAATTTAAAAACTAAAAGTGTGAAAAGGCAACTTGCAAAGTAGAAAAAATTATTTGCAATACACATATTCAACAAAGAGTTTGTATCTAGAATATATAAAGAATTTTTGAGATGGATAAGAAAAAGACAACCTCTAGAATACAAATGAAATATTTAGATACTTACAGGAAGGGGATATTCAAATACCCAACACATTCTGAAAAATGCTCAACTTCATCAATCATGAGGGAAAGCATCACTGCCCACCCACTAGAATGGCTTAAAATGGCTGGTAACACCAAGAGCTGGTGAAAATGTAAAGCACCTAGAACTCTCAGACCAAATTAAAAATGTAATTTGTTAAACCACTTTGGAAATTTATCTGGCAGTATCTAACTAAAGTTGAACATATGCAAACCCTTTGACACAATAACTCCAGTTTCAAGTATAACCCATAAGAATGGCTATATATGTTCACCAAAAGACATGCAGAACACTGATGGCATTACTACTCTATTTACCAAATTTAGAACCCATCCATCAAAAGTAGTATTTATCAACAAAATAAATTTTTCTATACTCTACAATGGAATAGTCAACAGTATCTAGTAATGAGAAAGAAACATCTACAATTAAGTAAAAAATATAGATGAATCTCAAACATGTTGAGCAAAAGAAGCTAGAAACAAAAGCATAAAGAGTGTATGATTCTATTTATATAAAGCTCAAAATCAGGCAAAGCTCTTATATTAGGATTTGATGTAAATCTGAATTAAAACCATATGACTGAAATGGTTATTAAAACAATCTCTACTTCAAAGATTTAACACATTTTACCTTTTCATCCCCTTGCTCAGGCACGTGAGCAAACTTGCACTGTGATCGCTCACAGCCACGTAACGTATTAAAATGAAATTTGCAATATCTGTGGGGTATCATCAACCCTAGTGGCTTCTGGAACACCTAGAAAATTAGGCAAATTCCCTTTCTGTGTTAACTGTAAAACACTTACTGCAATCAAGTGAGAAAGCATTTGAAACAATCAGAAATAATATGTATCCAAAAAAAGTATCAAGATAAATTATTTGCTAACTTGATTAAAAATAACTCCAAACAATTTATATTTTAAAAAATTATGATACAATCAATTTAAAGTTATTTGTCTGAATTTCTGCAATTTCATTTAGTATAAAACTTATAGTCCACCAGTTACTATTGTTTCACTGCACATGGCTTTAAATGTTTATACTTTCCCTCCTTGTCATGTGCCTGCCCTTTTTAGCTTTATAAAAAGTTACTTCTACTTTTATATATGCTTATTTCAGATGCATTTGTTAGAACTGAAAATTTCCTTAGCTTTTCTAATTAACAGAAAAAAGGTAATGAGTGAAAGTTATTTACAGTAAGCTTTTTCTATCAACTGCTTTTTAATAATAGCTTTCTCCTTCACCATAGAAAACTAGTCATCCTATTATTTTCTGTTTTGGATATCCCATCCCTCCCCTGCTACCCCAGCCTTAAACCTCTTATATTGTTTGTGAACATCCTCTAAATTGCTACTCATTTTCTGTCCCTTTTCACTAAAATCAATAAAATGTTCAGAACTGCTTGAATGATAATAAGGAAATAAAACCAGAAAGCCCCAAAGTATATGCTTATAAGATCATTATTTTTTAAGTAACGTACTTACCCCTACATTTTTTTCCCTCTTAAATATTTCACATATTTCAGGATTCTGCAGCCTTAGGAGAGAATGTTTCCCTGGTAATTTGAAATCTAGAAATGGTTAAGAATGACATTACATTCCAATATGTTATAACATGACTTTCATAAAGTGGAACAGACTACTACTATCTGTTTTAATATTTCACTTTGGACTTCTTTTGTTCAATTTACAGGCTGTTGCCAGTGGTATAGTTCTGTGAAATATACAATAATTTACACCTTAGGTGTTCCTTAAGGATGTCTAGATCTGAATTTAACATTTTAAACTCATTATAAGCTAAAGATACTTTCTTAAAAGCCTCACATAGCAGCATTGAGTACTATATTCAAATGATCATTAAGTTAAACAAATATTACACATAATAAACTTTTCGTAGGGATGAAAACTACTGATAAACCTAGGTGTTATGGACTAAATTGTGTCTCTTCCAATTCATATGTTGAAGCCTTAACCCCCAATGTGCCTTTGTGGAAGTAATTAAAATTAAATGGGGTTATAAAAATGAGGCTGTGATCTGACAGAATCAGTGTCCTTACAGAGACATCAAGAGTGAGCTTTCCTTCTCTCTTTCCAAGCACATGCACCAGGGAAAGGCCATGTGAGGACTTAGTGAAAAGGCTGCCGTCTGTAAGCCAGGAAGAGAGCCAGAAACTGAACCCTACCAGAAACTTGATCTTGGACTTCTAGCCTCCAGAACTGTGTGAAATGAGTATCTGTTGCTTAAGCCACTCAGTTTGTGGAATTTTGTTATGGCAGCCCAGGCTGACTACTATACCAGGCATCATTATTCCTTAATGTTAGTCTTTTAAAATGAGAATTATGACATTTAGAAATTATTTTTTCTAAAGATAACATAGAAATGTTTTTTATCTTAAGTCATTTCAATTTTTACTTTGGCTGCATCCAGGTATAATTTGGGACAAGCTGAAGTTTTTGCTGCATAGCTTTGCAGTATGTTTTACTGTGTCACCTGTAAAGCTTTTAGAAACATGTGATAATCATGGGCTTGCTGCTACAGGACACCAAAGCAGGCAGCATGAGGGCAGAGATTGGAGGTATGGAAGAGTTAGGTGTGAGCTACATACACAAGAGGATTTTATTGTTTGCAAATTAATTCTTCAATATAGCTTATTTTGTTCACATACATCACTATGAATTATTAAAAATGACACAAAGTATAAAGTACATTTAAAATTTTTAAAACACTCAACTAAATTATGAATATTTTAGGTATAAACTGTAATCTACCTGTACTGCCACTATTGTGTAAATACAGATATCCCAGAAGTTGTTTAATCAAAAGTACTAGCTAAAGGTACACAAACCTTCTAATCTTAACATATCCTATGCTTGTTTCAATTTTCTTTTTTTTTCTTCTTTTTTTTAGCCCCACCCTGCAGCTTGCAGGATCTTACTTCCCTGATCAGGGATCAAACCTGTGCCCCCTGCACTGGAAGCACAGAGTCCTAACCACTGGACCATTAAGGAGTTCCCTCAATTATTTTCCTTAACTTTTTTGTTTGGGGTGGAAAAATCTCCTGTATCATTTCTATATTGTCAAAAGTCAATAGAATTTTATTAAGAAAATTGTACCATTCATCCAAGGATTCAGTAATGTGTCTTCCTGATGAGCACTAAGATTCAAAGGTGGCAATGGCACTGGTAAGCACAGAGGTTTGGAGACTAGTGCTGCTAAGTGACATTCACCAACCATAATCTCTGTATTTTTAGAATCGCTGTTGTGTGAGCAGAAAAAACAAATCAGAATGTAAATTTATTCTAAAAACATTAAAGTAATGAGAATCAAATAAGTAGAAACACATCTAATGATATATATGGTCTACATACTATGCTATATACTACTATTATATACTATGATTCTTCAGTATTTTCAATAGGTTGTTCCTGCCTTAACTAGAAAACCAATACTTTTTAAATGGTTAGGGTATGGGGAGAAGTAGGGTGGTGGGGTTGAAACTAGAGCAAAATATTTTTGATCACGCCAGCCAAAAGGTTAGAGGAGGAACTATATCAATGTCCAGATCCAGAAAAGACCATTCAATGATTCTAGTGACAGTGCAATGAAACAAAAGAATTAAAATTTATTCTTCAGGACAAGTATATATAATAAATTTATCATGTACTTGAGATCTACCTTTGAGAAGAAGGTATAAGAAATGTGTAGTCTGAGGCTTCTGATTTAAACAGCTTTGATTATATTCTAATTATTAAGATCCTATATAACCAATTAAAAAAAACCACTCTAATCTTGAGTTCACTTACCTAGAAAAATAAGTAACTTAAGCAGGCGGAAGGGTGCAAAGTACCTCAGAGCTAGCGGATATAAATGCATTTACTTTCTCAGAGAAAGATTCATGTCCTTATTCAGATACTAAAACATTTTACTTTATATACAATTCTAATAAGCCATAGGCGAGTAAAAATAGTAAGAGGGGATAATGCTTATAATAGTTGAAACTTAGAAGCACTGATGGAGTTTAATCATTTCACACAAAATAAAAATTTCTGCTTCTCTCCCCAACTAGGGATAGCCCTGATATCTGCCATCATCATAACTCTCCTCCGAATAAAACAAAATAAACCAGGTAACATAAAACAAAGAAATATGAATTATGGAATTTTATAGATGGAAAAGATTTTCTAGTAAACTTCTTTTATTTTGATTAGATGATGAAATCCAGGGTAAGATGGTGACTTGCCCAATATCACACTCCTGGTCCTTATGGCAGAGCCAAGGTGATGACAAAACTCTGCAGGTTGCAACTATTTAGCTTGTAAACATAATGTTTTTTATAGGAAAAAAAGTTAACCTTGTCACATTTTCGTTTTAAGATTTTCAAGTGGTAATGAATCATACTGTGCCAATCTAATTCTTACCTAGGCTTTTCTTTAACATAAAGGTTCTCAGACTTGAGCATGTATCAGGGTTAGCTGGTGATCTTGTTGAAACACAGATTGATGGGGCCCTATTTCTGGAGTTTCTGATTCAGTAGGTCAGGGATGGAAACAAATAATTTGCATTTCTGGCAAGTTCCCACAAAATGCTGCTATTCTAAGGCTCACAATTGGAAAAACACTGTCTTAACATAAAAGAACTTGAACAGATTTGTCACCTGACCTGACTGTGCCTTGCCTCATAGCAAAGTGGGAGTGAGAGGTGAATCAAATGATCTCCCAGGTACCCTCCAAACCTAAATTTGGTATCTGTAGTATGTCCCAGTGAGTGTACCGTACCTCTCAGTACTAATCACTGCAGACATGGAAGATACCCGCAAGCTGCAATGCTCATCTGATTTCAGCTATTCTTACCTTCATAACAATCACTTCCACATCTTTTTCTTTCTTTTATTGTATCACCATTCCTCATTCCTTTCTCAAAAAATAATTTATGGCTGAAACAGTTAGTGACAGCTTTAAAGTAACTTATAATATCCTTGACTCTGTATATACCTGACACATTAAATAATATCCGCATACTGTTTATGACATAGCAGCCCAACTACATACAAGAGAGAATGAAAAACATGCTCAAGACACAAATTACATGGATGACTATTTTAACATTATGTAATTAAAAATTATGTTACAAACCTTCTGCAAACTTCAGAAATAGTTTCTTTTTCTTCTCGAATAGCTACCTTGTCTGAAAATCTACACTGTGGAGAGATTATGGTTAAAAAATGTAAGTGAGTATCTCTACATTCCATATTAGGCTATGAGGCTTACCAGATCAGAATGTATTAGATATTAATTAAACAACTAGCTTATGACCAAGCCAGGAAGTAATTCTACTCTGCTGCTGCTGCTGCTAAGTCACTTCAGTCGTGTTCGACTCTGTGTGACCCCATAGACGGCAGCCCACCAGGCTCCCACATCCCTGGGATTCTCCAGGCAAGAATACTGGAGTGGGTTGCCATTTCCTTCTCCAATGCATGAAAGAGAAAAGTGAAAGTGAAGTCGCTCAGTCTGTCCGACTGTTAGCGACCCCATGGACTGCAGCCCACCAGGCTACTCCGTCCATTGGATTTTCCAGGCAAGAGTACTGGGGTGGGGTGCCATTGCTCTACATTATTTAAAACACTGACTTCAAAATTTCCAGTGTTCAGAAAAATATAAATCAACACATTTTCCCTAGTTTTTGATATCACCTTTAATTATGCAAACTACCATTTCTAATTATTTTGAACAATTATAGCCATGTTTCCTTTTATTTAGAAAGAACAGCTTTGAGTGATTTTTATTTATAGGTGGTATTTATGAACATAAATGTATTTTTCATTAGGAATATTTATATCTATTTAAAATGTTGGTATACTTAAAGCTCTTTACAATTACTATCTTGGGAACTGTGATTCTCTAATTACGAGAAAGTTATACATGCTTAAATACTAGGCTTTTGAAAAACAGACACCAAAATAAACCCCCCAAATCACTCATCATTTGGGTAGCCAGAGTTAACCACTTAATATCTTACTTTATATCTTTCTAGTCTTTCTAAACTTATACAAGAATATTTTATAATAACAGTACACATTATATACACTATTATAACCTTTAGGAAGAACACTATAAAAATCAACTGAGAAACATGAAATATTAGGATATAACATGTTCCTGGATGAGAATGTTAAATGTAAAAAATGCTAATTCCCTCCAAATTAATTTATACATTTAAAAAATTATAACATGAGTTTAAAAGAAAAGAATATATATTTCTTTCTTAGAAAAAAAGAATATAAGAACAGCCAAAAATATTTTAGATTTATAAAATATTTTGGTATCTTTTAAAGCAAGCCTTCCTGTGAAATGAGTATCTGTTGCTTAAGCCACTCAGTTTGTGGAATTTTGTTATGGCAGCCCAGGCTGACTACTATACCAGGCATCATTATTCCTTAATGTTAGTCTTTTAAAATGAGAATTATGACATTTAGAAATTATTTTTTCTAAAGATAACATAGAAATGTTTTTTATCTTAAGTCATTTCAATTTTTACTTTGGCTGCATCCAGGTATAATTTGGGACAAGCTGAAGTTTTTGCTGCATAGCTTTGCAGTATGTTTTACTGTGTCACCTGTAAAGCTTTTAGAAACATGTGATAATCATGGGCTTGCTGCTACAGGACACCAAAGCAGGCAGCATGAGGGCAGAGATTGGAGGTATGGAAGAGTTAGGTGTGAGCTACATACACAAGAGGATTTTATTGTTTGCAAATTAATTCTTCAATATAGCTTATTTTGTTCACATACATCACTATGAATTATTAAAAATGACACAAAGTATAAAGTACATTTAAAATTTTTAAAACACTCAACTAAATTATGAATATTTTAGGTATAAACTGTAATCTACCTGTACTGCCACTATTGTGTAAATACAGATATCCCAGAAGTTGTTTAATCAAAAGTACTAGCTAAAGGTACACAAACCTTCTAATCTTAACATATCCTATGCTTGTTTCAATTTTCTTTTTTTTTCTTCTTTTTTTTAGCCCCACCCTGCAGCTTGCAGGATCTTACTTCCCTGATCAGGGATCAAACCTGTGCCCCCTGCACTGGAAGCACAGAGTCCTAACCACTGGACCATTAAGGAGTTCCCTCAATTATTTTCCTTAACTTTTTTGTTTGGGGTGGAAAAATCTCCTGTATCATTTCTATATTGTCAAAAGTCAATAGAATTTTATTAAGAAAATTGTACCATTCATCCAAGGATTCAGTAATGTGTCTTCCTGATGAGCACTAAGATTCAAAGGTGGCAATGGCACTGGTAAGCACAGAGGTTTGGAGACTAGTGCTGCTAAGTGACATTCACCAACCATAATCTCTGTATTTTTAGAATCGCTGTTGTGTGAGCAGAAAAAACAAATCAGAATGTAAATTTATTCTAAAAACATTAAAGTAATGAGAATCAAATAAGTAGAAACACATCTAATGATATATATGGTCTACATACTATGCTATATACTACTATTATATACTATGATTCTTCAGTATTTTCAATAGGTTGTTCCTGCCTTAACTAGAAAACCAATACTTTTTAAATGGTTAGGGTATGGGGAGAAGTAGGGTGGTGGGGTTGAAACTAGAGCAAAATATTTTTGATCACGCCAGCCAAAAGGTTAGAGGAGGAACTATATCAATGTCCAGATCCAGAAAAGACCATTCAATGATTCTAGTGACAGTGCAATGAAACAAAAGAATTAAAATTTATTCTTCAGGACAAGTATATATAATAAATTTATCATGTACTTGAGATCTACCTTTGAGAAGAAGGTATAAGAAATGTGTAGTCTGAGGCTTCTGATTTAAACAGCTTTGATTATATTCTAATTATTAAGATCCTATATAACCAATTAAAAAAAACCACTCTAATCTTGAGTTCACTTACCTAGAAAAATAAGTAACTTAAGCAGGCGGAAGGGTGCAAAGTACCTCAGAGCTAGCGGATATAAATGCATTTACTTTCTCAGAGAAAGATTCATGTCCTTATTCAGATACTAAAACATTTTACTTTATATACAATTCTAATAAGCCATAGGCGAGTAAAAATAGTAAGAGGGGATAATGCTTATAATAGTTGAAACTTAGAAGCACTGATGGAGTTTAATCATTTCACACAAAATAAAAATTTCTGCTTCTCTCCCCAACTAGGGATAGCCCTGATATCTGCCATCATCATAACTCTCCTCCGAATAAAACAAAATAAACCAGGTAACATAAAACAAAGAAATATGAATTATGGAATTTTATAGATGGAAAAGATTTTCTAGTAAACTTCTTTTATTTTGATTAGATGATGAAATCCAGGGTAAGATGGTGACTTGCCCAATATCACACTCCTGGTCCTTATGGCAGAGCCAAGGTGATGACAAAACTCTGCAGGTTGCAACTATTTAGCTTGTAAACATAATGTTTTTTATAGGAAAAAAAGTTAACCTTGTCACATTTTCGTTTTAAGATTTTCAAGTGGTAATGAATCATACTGTGCCAATCTAATTCTTACCTAGGCTTTTCTTTAACATAAAGGTTCTCAGACTTGAGCATGTATCAGGGTTAGCTGGTGATCTTGTTGAAACACAGATTGATGGGGCCCTATTTCTGGAGTTTCTGATTCAGTAGGTCAGGGATGGAAACAAATAATTTGCATTTCTGGCAAGTTCCCACAAAATGCTGCTATTCTAAGGCTCACAATTGGAAAAACACTGTCTTAACATAAAAGAACTTGAACAGATTTGTCACCTGACCTGACTGTGCCTTGCCTCATAGCAAAGTGGGAGTGAGAGGTGAATCAAATGATCTCCCAGGTACCCTCCAAACCTAAATTTGGTATCTGTAGTATGTCCCAGTGAGTGTACCGTACCTCTCAGTACTAATCACTGCAGACATGGAAGATACCCGCAAGCTGCAATGCTCATCTGATTTCAGCTATTCTTACCTTCATAACAATCACTTCCACATCTTTTTCTTTCTTTTATTGTATCACCATTCCTCATTCCTTTCTCAAAAAATAATTTATGGCTGAAACAGTTAGTGACAGCTTTAAAGTAACTTATAATATCCTTGACTCTGTATATACCTGACACATTAAATAATATCCGCATACTGTTTATGACATAGCAGCCCAACTACATACAAGAGAGAATGAAAAACATGCTCAAGACACAAATTACATGGATGACTATTTTAACATTATGTAATTAAAAATTATGTTACAAACCTTCTGCAAACTTCAGAAATAGTTTCTTTTTCTTCTCGAATAGCTACCTTGTCTGAAAATCTACACTGTGGAGAGATTATGGTTAAAAAATGTAAGTGAGTATCTCTACATTCCATATTAGGCTATGAGGCTTACCAGATCAGAATGTATTAGATATTAATTAAACAACTAGCTTATGACCAAGCCAGGAAGTAATTCTACTCTGCTGCTGCTGCTGCTAAGTCACTTCAGTCGTGTTCGACTCTGTGTGACCCCATAGACGGCAGCCCACCAGGCTCCCACATCCCTGGGATTCTCCAGGCAAGAATACTGGAGTGGGTTGCCATTTCCTTCTCCAATGCATGAAAGAGAAAAGTGAAAGTGAAGTCGCTCAGTCTGTCCGACTGTTAGCGACCCCATGGACTGCAGCCCACCAGGCTACTCCGTCCATTGGATTTTCCAGGCAAGAGTACTGGGGTGGGGTGCCATTGCTCTACATTATTTAAAACACTGACTTCAAAATTTCCAGTGTTCAGAAAAATATAAATCAACACATTTTCCCTAGTTTTTGATATCACCTTTAATTATGCAAACTACCATTTCTAATTATTTTGAACAATTATAGCCATGTTTCCTTTTATTTAGAAAGAACAGCTTTGAGTGATTTTTATTTATAGGTGGTATTTATGAACATAAATGTATTTTTCATTAGGAATATTTATATCTATTTAAAATGTTGGTATACTTAAAGCTCTTTACAATTACTATCTTGGGAACTGTGATTCTCTAATTACGAGAAAGTTATACATGCTTAAATACTAGGCTTTTGAAAAACAGACACCAAAATAAACCCCCCAAATCACTCATCATTTGGGTAGCCAGAGTTAACCACTTAATATCTTACTTTATATCTTTCTAGTCTTTCTAAACTTATACAAGAATATTTTATAATAACAGTACACATTATATACACTATTATAACCTTTAGGAAGAACACTATAAAAATCAACTGAGAAACATGAAATATTAGGATATAACATGTTCCTGGATGAGAATGTTAAATGTAAAAAATGCTAATTCCCTCCAAATTAATTTATACATTTAAAAAATTATAACATGAGTTTAAAAGAAAAGAATATATATTTCTTTCTTAGAAAAAAAGAATATAAGAACAGCCAAAAATATTTTAGATTTATAAAATATTTTGGTATCTTTTAAAGCAAGCCTTCCTTACTGTTTTTATTTTTCAAGTAATTGACAGTATAGAAATGGTACAGATCTGAGCAATTAATGAAATAAAAGAGAAGGAGTCATTCTATACATAAAAACTGAAAATATTTAAGATGGCACTTGAAATTTGTGAGGAAATGATTCAATAAATAGTAACAGAACAACTAATGGGTAGTTAGTTGGATGGAAAATAAGCTTGGTACCAATTCACCATATTCTAAAATACATTCAATAAATATTTAAATATAAAAAATACTGAAAGTATTGAAAATAAAAGATGAGTAGTTATGTAATTTGGAGGGTAGAGAAAGCCTAAGATAACACCAAAGGCAGAAACCATGAATTATGGATCAATAGGTCTGAATACAAACATTTAAAGTATTTTCATATGCTAAGATGACAAAATCAACTGTTAAAATAAGAATAGAAAGGTTACATTGTTTCTACATTCTTTCTTCCAAAATAAAATTTATATTGATACATTTAAATATAATAAATAACACCAAAAATACTAAAAAAGATACAGGTGAAAAATTTTAACTCCAAAACAGGAAAGTCTTTCTCTAAATACAACTCACAACTCAAATATCATAAAATAAAACTGATACATTGGAGTAAATAAAAATAAAAAGCTCCTTCAAGGTAAAAAGTTCCTACACTAAGTCTAATACAAATGAAAAACAGGAAAAACTAGGGCAACATATGACAGAGAACCAATATGTTTAATATATGAAAAGTTCTTACAAATAAAAAAAGATCAAAATCCGAAAAGAAAAATGGGCAAAGGACATAAGAAAGAAGTTCACAGAAGAAAATGTAAATGACTTTTACACATACTAGAAGATGCTTAACTAGACTCATAAGAGGAAAGCAAATGAAAAGTCATTTGTAAAAATACACAGATGGACAAAAATAAAAAAATTTTAATACTGAGTTGGTGAGTGTATGGGGGAGAAAACTGTCATTCCCATACAATGTTGATGGAAGCATAAATCAAAGCAATCTTTATGTAGGGCAATCTGAAAATTCTACTTCTAAGAATCAATCCAAAAATGCCTGCACATATGCAAAATGCCTTATGCTCAAGGATGCATAATGCAACAATGTTAAAATAGCAAAAAAATGGGAACAAACCAAGTGCCCATCAATAGTGGAACTTGTTGAACAGAGTATATCCATATAGCAGATAATTATATAATTGTAAAGAGAAAGCATCCTTACATATATGGAAAGGAAACACTCTCTGTTATATAGTAAGTTTAAAAAAGATAAAGAATGGTATGCTATCGTTTGTATAAAATTAAAAAGAATACACAATAGGTCCATTTCAAGAAACGGCAAGTATCTCTTACTGGACTAATCCTTCTTCAGGTAACAACTATAAACCCTAGACAAGGTATTAAAAAAAACTGGATGCAGCCTGGATGGGACTGGGGGAGAATGGATACATGTATATGTATAGCTGAGTCCCTTAGCTGTTCACCTGAAACTACCACAACATTGTTAATGGGCTATACCCCAAAATAAAATAAAAAGTTTAACGTTTGAAACAAAAAATAAAAAGAATACACAATAGGTCCAGTTTAAGAAATGGCAAGTAAGTATCTCTTACTGGGCTAATTCTTCTTTAAGTAACAACTATAAACCCTAGACAAAATACAAAAACAAACAAACAAACTAACTGCCTGAAGACGCTGGAGAGATACGAAAAGCAGGCCCAGTCTGGAGGGAAAGAGGGAGTGACACCGGGTAACAGTCCTGTTTTTATGGCACTGGGTAACAGTCTTGTTTTTATGAATTTATTCTTAAAGGGAGAACTCAGTTGCAACCACTTGGAAGACTAAAAATTTGCCCTCCTGAATGAAACAAAGAACCAGAAGACAGAGTTTAGGCAAAGTCAAAAACTGGGATATGTGGTTGGGGACCCTGGAAAGGAGAGAGCCTAAGAGAGGAAGCCCCTAAATGTGCTTTAAGTTTGGTCCAAACCTCCAGCTGACCCTTGAGCTATCTATACCTTTGTAAGGCAGACTCCAAACAACCCAGGTGACACTAAAAGAACTGGAGGAACATTTCAACTGCCTACTGCCCCGGGAAATAACCTGGAGGATGAGCCCACCAAAGTTACTGAAGAAACCTAAGCACGCCACTACCAGAGAGCCCAGCAAGTGCAGACCTGGGCGCTTCTTTCAAAATACCAAATTATAGAGAGGGAAAACATATTAATGGTTGCTAAGCTTACAGATGTTAGGGGTAGGGAGGGAGGGGTGACGAAGAGGTAGTATTAGGAGGGTCTTTGTAATGATGTAATTATCATCTTGATTGCACTACAGGCTACAAAAATCTGCACACTTGATAAAATACACAGAACTGCACACCCTCATTATAGTAACACCAAATTTCTGCTTCTGACACTGGGCGTTAAGATGAAATCATGGGGGGAAACTACTTTTGCAACTTCTTGTGAGTTTACAATTGTTTCTAAATAAAAATTAAGGACACTAGCATTTTGACTATCTGGGGCTCAAAACTAGAATCACTAGGCAATTACCACCACAGTAAACCTAAAAACTGTTGGATTCTGAGTATAACTGATACATAAAAGTAAGAAAAAACAAGGCCTATAGGTGGAAAAGACAGAGATATATACAGATATTCTAAAAATTCACAGAAACCCATACATAGAAGCAGAAAAAAATGGCAGTCTAGACCTATGCCCTATAAATCAACTTATTTACCCTCTAAAATTCCTAAAATGTAAGGTGATAGATAGTTAAAGTTTGTTAATCCCCAAATCTGGGGGCCAGATGTCTTAAAGACAAATATTATTGACAGGGTCATGTATTTTCTAAAGAGCTGATACTTTGAAGCTTACCATGGTATTAGGAGGATAAAAGTATCATTTCTCTTCTCTTAAATCCAAAAAATAGCATCACTTTAGGAAGCAGCTAAATGCATTTGTGGATTATTTTTAAAAGAGCTAATATTGAAAACAGTCTACATCTTTAAAATATTTAGCATTAAGAACTCAGTGAATGCTGGCAAACATCTCTTAAAATCTATCCTTGCAGAAGAGAATGCATTAAGTCTTCTCTCTGCTTTAAGTAGAAAGGATACAAACCGTTTATTTTTTAATGTTTTAGAGCAAAGGTTGGCAAGCAATAGCCTGCAGGCTGCCTGTTTTTGTAAATAAAGATTTATTTGAATGCAGCAATTGACATTTGTTTTCATACTGTCTATGGCTTCTTTCTCGCTATAGCGACAGAGTTAAGTAGCGTGACAGCAACCATAGGGATCACAAAGCCAGAGAAGTGTTACTATCCAGTCTTTTAAAGTAAAGGTTTGCTGACCCCTGCTACAGAGTCAAGGGACTCTACTGTGTGACCCTGGATAAGATACTAAGTCTCAGTGTTTTCATCTGTGAAGGGAAATAACAGTACACATTTCATGTACAGTAAGGTATTAACTTAGTAAATCTGGGTTGTCCACATGTTATCTGTTAAAGGCTTGGTCCATGACCTGCCATGCAAGGTGGCCAAAACAAACAAAAACACATACAAGAAACAAAAACCTACAATCATTTGTATTATTATTCTCTATCAGCCACTGCTCTAGGTATAAAAGATTCATTTATGAGCAAAATGGACAAAAATCTTTGCCTTTATGGAGTTTCATTCTAGCAGGAGACAGAGATAAACATAAATAAGTAAATGTAAAGGATGTTATATTATGACAAGTACAAAAAAGGGGGATATGAAATGTTGACAGCAAGGAGAATATTGAAATTTTAGACTGGATGGCCAGGGGAGGTCTCTCTGAGAACATGAAATCTGAGTAAAGATGTGACGGAAATAAGAAAGTCATCTATATAGTTTTAATTTTTTTTAGGAGATAAAAATGCCAGAATCAAAGGCCCTGAAGTGAGAAAAAGCCTGGTTTGTTCCAAGAACAGCAGGAGGCTAAGGTGATCAGAGTGCAAGAACTAAGGAGAGTAGTCAGATCAAAGAGGAACCAAAGTTGGGGAGGAGGAGGTGGGGACAGATAAAGGGTCAAGTAGGTCATAGTAAGGACTGTGGCTTTGAGCCTGAATATTAAAAGCCACTGGAGAATTTGAAGGGGAAGAATAACATGGTCTAACCTATGCTGTATTGACAATAAACTATAAGAGAATAATAGAAGCTGGAGAAATGTTAAGAGGCCCCTGCAGTAATTCAGGCAGGAGATGATACAGGCTGGGCCTGGGTGTGATGTGGTGTGGGTGGGAGTGAAGAAAAGAGGACAATTTCCAGACATCATCTGAAGCTGAGGCCAGCAGGATTTCCTTACAGTCTGCATATGGAGTGAGAAAAAAAGAAAGGAAGGGAAATCCAAGGTTTCAAGCCTAAGTGATTTATCAAGGATGGGGTTGCCATTAATAGGAAAGGGGAAAAATGAGGAAAGGCTGGTATGTGGCAGGGGAGGAGACATGTAATAGGAGTTCAGTTTGGAACATGTTAAGTTTAGGAAGCCCAATTGGATATCCCAGTGGAAAAGTCAAGCAGGCAACTAGATACAAAGCTCTGCAGCTCAGAGAAGAGTTCAAGCTGGAGATGTGAATTTGAGAGGCTTAGCACACAGGTGGCATTCAGTGCAACGAGGTTGCATGAGATCATCTAAGGAGCAAATCTAGACAGAAAAAAGAACAGATTCCTGGTCTAGGTGCTGGGTTGCTCCAACACATACAGGTCAGGGAGATCAGGAGGGACCAGCAAAACCAACTGGGAAGTTGCAGACAGAAATGACACCAGGCAGGTTATATTTATCCTGAAAGTCATGTGAAAAAAATGTTTCAACAAAAGTGTAATTAACTGCTAAATACTAGTGACAGTTTCAGTAAGATTAAGACTGAACTATGTCCATTAGATTCACCAATGAGGAGTTGGCTGGGGAGTGTAAGAAGGGTAGTTTTGGTGGAGATGAAGGCGAGTATCTTTGGAACTGGAGGAAAAAGACTGGGAGATGGTGGGTCTAAACAAGCTTTTGGAGAAACAGGATGACTGCTGAAAAGGAAAATGGAACCTTGAAAGTGCTTTTTTTGTGGTTTTGTTTGAAGATGGGAGGAAAGAATGCTGATGTCGAACAGAATGATCCAGTAATGAAAGGAGAATTGCTGCAGCATATTTTAAGAGAGAGAAGAGGTGGATTTTAGCACACAGGTAGAAGGAATAGCCTTGGCCTGTTCACCCACTGTAACAGGAAAAACCGGAGTTTTGGGAACAGATGCAGGTAGGTAGTCTAACATATTGGTGGGAACTTAAGTTCCTTTCCAATTATTTCAATTTTGTTGGTGAAGCAGGAAATAAAGTTGCTAGCTCTGAGGACAAATCAGGAGGAATAAGGAGAAAGAAGAAACCATGAAATAGTTGTTGAGGTGTCAATTAAATTATTCAACAGGTTAAGACAATCATATACTTTATATGGCAGATAACTGATATCCTGTTTTCCCCATATCATACACCAGTGGTGTGTTTCAACATCAAATTAGGTTTATATTCAATTCCTAGGCCTTCTGCATCTGTGGTTGAATAACTGATGCTTACATTCATAGCACTCAGGTACTGTGATATTCTAAAATTTCAAAGAATATCAAATGATATTCAGTACTTTGTGTTTAATGAGGCAGGAAGATATGTAACAATTTTGAAAGATTCATATAGGTTTGAGAAGAACCTTAAAAGCTAAATATGTAATTAAACAGTACACCCCATTTTCTCAGACAAGTGAGAATCTGTTAATACTGTGCTTATACCAAGTACCAAACTATATAATCCATGGCCAGAATGATGTGACTTTTATTCAACAAAAAGGCATTATCCTTGTTGCGTGAGTGTACGGCTAAGATGAACTTCTATATTTACCACCATCTGGACCAAGAAACAAGGAAATGCAAAAGATTCTCTAGTACCTTTTCGTCCAAGTCTGAACTGTTTGTCTGTTCACTTAGGCCTCCCGGTTTTTCATCTGAAGAAGTTTCATGAGTAACTTCTCCTAAGGAAATGTTTGCATCTTTGGAATCATGTTTTATCTCACTTGCTGAAAAGAAATAATATTCAACTGTAGAAACTTTAAATGGCAAAATAACCAAGTCATTTAGAGATTGTTCTAAAAGTGAGTTAGAATTCAGAGACTCTTTTAAAGTCCAATGTGACAAATATGAAGTAGCATTTTCAGCAAATTATACATTTATTCCTCCCTCTCTATCAAAATAACTCCATTACATGGTATAAAAAGATACGGCAGTAACACAAAATTAAGACATAAAGATAAATTTAAGAATCTTTCTTGATTATGTCCAGTTATTTTCAATGTATTTTTAAAACCTGAAAGTTTCTGAAATTAACTTTCCAATTAAATAATTTCCTGCAAAGATTTGGTTAAACTTATGATTAACTGTTAATTATAAAAAATATTAAAAAGGACTCATTTAAAATATGATTAAGCTTAAATACATATTTTGGTTTCAAAATAAGACTACAAAAATTGCTGAGTTCAATTATCTTTTGTAGATAAAGCCTAACAAAGTTATTTATTAAATAATCAAATGGAAAATTTCTCAAAATCTGATCTGCCAACCAGGCAGTTAAAACTGAGAAAAACTGACAAAGTATGTACAACAGGGTTGACAGACTCTGAAATGAAAAGCTCCCTTTTTAAATAAATTCATTCTGACTGTGCCTAAACAGAGATACAAAAACACTTCAATGTTATACATTATGAAAATGTCAAGTTTTACCTGCTGACAAGGAAGCACAGATCTCTGACTTCATTGATCCAGGATCCGATACAGGCAGTTCTCTATTACAAAGCAAACAGAGCTTAAACATGATCACATATTCTTGCAGAACTATCCACTTCTCTAAACATTATATAACACTAGCTTTAGCAGCTGGTGAACATCAGCTCAAGTCCTCCAAGGTCAGAGTACTATTTGGGGACACACACCTAAATCAATTCTGAATTTGATTCTTTAATGACATTCGCCACAATGGTTAGGAAGTGCTGCCATTCAAACTTTGTTACTCAGAGAGAACTGAGAACATACACCATGTATTTGAAACATTTTTTAAAGTATTACACCAATGCAAGATAATGACTAACTCCTACTCTCAAGTATGCATATGTGTGTCTTACTGTCAATGTAAATGGATGAGTTTGAGAGCAGTTTGAGTCTTTTTTTTTGGTAGTCTCTGAAGACAACCTAAAATTTAGTACTAACAGCTTAACTGTCGTGAAGCCAACCTGGGTTCGAATATTGTTCTGCCACTTACTATGTCAATTGTGGCAAAATTATTAAACTTCTTTGAGTCTAACCACATCTATAAAATGAGAATACCACCCACCCATTAGGTTACTGTGAGGATTAAATGAGATAAAATGTTCTTAAAGCCAATGGCATAGGCTCAACAAATGAAAACTACATTTACAGGAGCCACTCAAAAAATGGCTTAATATTATTCCACTTTTAAAAGCTTAAGACAAAAAATAAATAAAAGTATACCAAATACAATATAATAAACACCCATGACCTATTTATTCCCTTAATAAATGAGTTTTATTAAACTTATCCTACAGTTCTATGACTGCCCATTGGTTCAGGGATACTTCCTAGCCAAGAAAGAAGAAAACACAACATTTTATATACACCATTCTTTGAAGGCTTTGGAAAACATGAAGTAATTTCCCCCCAACATAAATACTAGAAACAGAAGTTGTTAGAGGAGGTAACTGAGAGGAGTTAACTGCTGGCCGACCTGTGAGCTGGACCCAGGCATCTGGGACTCCTCATTCCTCCATGTGTCCTTGGAATGTGTGTTCTGCTTGCCTTCGCCACACTGGAAGGTGCCCAAGGACACTGCCGTGGGATGGCAGGTGCTGTTGAGACCATTCGGATGCTATATGTGACTGAACTCAGTTAAGGTTTCCATGTAATCTTAAAATATTCTGGGGGGGTCTTCCCTGGTGGCTCAGTGGTAAAGAATCTCCTGCCAGTGCAGGAGACAGGGGTTTGATCCCGGATCCAGGAAGATCCCATGTTGTGCAGCAATTAAGCCCATGTGCCACAACTATTGAGCCTGCACTCCAGAGCTTGAGAAATGCAACTAATGAGCCCACGAGCCACAGCTACTGAAGCCGGTGTGCTCTAGAGCCTGTGCTCCACAGCAAGAGGCCTGCTACAAGAAGCCCACGCACCACGGCTAGCGAACAGCCCCTGCTCATTGCAACTAGAGAAAAGCCCGCACAAGCAACAAAGACCCAGCACAGTCCAGAGAAGAAAAGGTTCTGGTGGACTGGAGTGAAGATCTGCTCATCATGCGGCTTCCCAAGACAAGCCTCTAAAGGAAGTTCCTTTGTTTATTAAACCTGTTACCCATTAATCTGGAGTGATTTGCCTCTTTCTCTGGTTTCCCTCTGCCTTGTGTATGTGTGAGTGAGCGTGTGTGTGTTGTGGGGACAGTTTCAGATTACACCTAGAAAACTCATGAGGCTGCAAATTATAAGTATACAGTTTAAAGAAAGGAAAAATAAAATTACAAACAAGACAGAAACATATATAACTCTCCCTCACCCCATCCTGACTCATGTCTATTTACTAGAGTATCTCCATTTCAGTATTTCAAAGGTCTCTTCAATTCAACATGTCTAAATTTGAGCTCATAACCAGCACTGTTCCACAGTCCTGACTGTTCTGATCACGGAATTGTAAATGCCCTTCTTTGAAACAAGAGAAACCAGGTATCATTCCTAACTCCTACCTCGGTCCTTGCCACCATTTGATGAATAGATCTGCACTTCCTAAAATCTCTCTTAAATCCACTCCCACTTCTGGCTGAAGTCACCATGTACTTTGATCTAGTTATTACAACAGCTCCTTGCCAATTTATTTTCCACATCAAAGTTATTATGATTTTTAAACTGTAAATCTGATCAAATTTTCTACTTAAGAAGTCCTTCAGTGAATCCTGATATGTTCTTAGGATAAAGTTCAAACTCACCATGGATTCTAGTTTATCTAGGATGATTTGTGTATGCCTCTTAACCTGGTGTATTAATTATTAATACCGCCCCAAGTCTCTCTCAAAATTTTTGCAATTCCAAAGGTCAATGCTACTGTCATCCTATTTACAAAGCCCCACACAACTGAGCTTTCTGCATATTCTGTAGCTTCATTTCCTACCACCTGAACACTGAACACTAAGTCATGGCATGTTCTTTCTGTCTCTCAGTTGTAACATGCTCTTCCCTGTGGGCCTGACTATAGACTCTTGCTTCCCTCTCACTTTTCTACTCACTTTTCTTTGCCTATTGCCTGCTGCTGCTAAGTCGCTTCAGTCGTGTCCAACTCCGTACGACCCCATAGACGGCAGCCCATGTTCATCTTAAATGGCATGAGGACCAGGAAGCCTTCAACATCTTGTATTTTTCCTGTCATATTTTATTGTATTTGTTTAATCATTTGCAGCTCTTGATAGACTAAACGCTCTATGAAAACAAGGTCCATAGGCATATAGTTGCTCTCTGTACACTCAGCCCCTAACATCTTCCTGGCCAGACACGCTGCTGCTACTGCTAAGTCACTTCAGTCGTGTCCGACTCTGTGTGACCCCATAGACGGCAGCCCACCAGGCTCCCCCGTCTCTGGGATTCTCCAGGCAAGAACACTGGAGTGGGTTGCCATTTACTTCTCCAATGCATGAAAGTGAAAAGTGAAAGGGAAGTCGCTCAGTCGTGTCTGACTCTTCGCAACCCCCATGGACTGCAGCCTACCAGGCTCCACTGTCCATGGGATTTTCCAGGCAAGAGTACTGGAGTGGGGTGCCATCGGCCAGACATGAGGGAGACTCAAATGAATACTTCTGTTTAGGAACTTCCCATATAGGAGGAGGCATACATACACAATATCCTGAGATACGGGCCAAGAGAACTATTGGAACAAATCCCTAGAATAACATCTCAGATGTGATTTAAAGGACAACAATGAAAAGAAAGGAATTTTCAGATAAAGAAACATATGTAAAAGGATTAAAATATCTGACATTGTGGAAACAGTGAGCTGCCTGCTCTGCTCATCTTTTATTAGCCTCTCCTTGCACTTTCCTGCTCAACAGCCCCATAGCTGCCCAAGAGAGAATGGATGCAGATCCACCAAAGAGCCATAAAAAGCCATGCCAAGCAATTTAGACTCTGACCTTAGGTGGCCGAAAGCCACTGGAGCATTGCCAGCAGTCACTGGAAGATCAATTTCTCTTTTTGAAAATTACTGAAGAGGAGGATATACTAAAGGAGCTCAGGAAGATTAACTAGGAGCTAATTGTAATAATATAGAAAAAATATGAATAAGATAATAACAGTGAGAATTGAGAGAAAGGAAAAACCATGAGAGATATTTAAGGTAATAGCATGAAAAAGATGAACTGACTCAATAAATAAGAGAATTGAAGGATGTTTCAAATTATCCTGAAAGTTATATGCATAAAGAGGTATGGATCCAGACACATAAGATAGATTACTCTTTTAAAAAAATTCAAACCCCAAAATGTAAATAGGCATAGCAAGTGTACTGCTTTAATATCAAAGCATTACAAGAGTACTTTTAATACTGCTGGTATAGTTCATAAGGGTGAGAAACTTTTCACTATGAAAAACTAATTTACAAGGAAGGTAAGATTGCACATGCCAGTCTTGTTAGAAGTAATTTTGTTTCAAATTTGTGAGACACAAAGAGACACAAAATTTTTAAATTTACCTAGAGTAGAAAAAATAAAACTGTAACCCCCATAAGTATATTACAACTTTGTGTCAGTGGAGCAGAAAGGGAGAAAAATGAAAGGCAGGAGGAGGAAAGCAGAGAAGCAGACTTGGTTGAGGCTACAGAATACAGGGAAGCAAAAGAAAAGATCTGAGTAAAAAGGAGAGGAGACTTAGGGAAGCTTCTGAAGAGCAACACAGATTACATGAAGTTTATCCTCTAACAGAGCATTTTTCAACGGAGTGATGAAATTTAATGGGTTCCAACCAGGAGTTTTAAGTAAAACAGAATAAAATAAAAATATGATACTACACCACTTGTAGTAAGGAAAATATTATTTTTATAAATTTAGTGTCTTACATATTTATAAGTATGTACCAGATTGTAATGTAAAATGTATCTTTAGTATGGGTAACTGACAAAAAGGTTTGAAGATGACAGCTCTAGAATAATTATTAACAGAAAAAACTTGAAAACAATTGCCCAAGAAAAATTCAGAATGTTATTGCTTCCTTTTGAGGTGCTAACTATAGCTGAATGAAATTGATGTTCACTTATTTATATATTCACATATTGATTGTGAAAAAGACTACCCTAAACTTACTGGGGTGATTATTCTGTAGATAGTAGTGGCCAAAAGCAGAGAAAGACTACAATATCCAATTCAATGGGCCAGAGGTTCCCGAGCCTGATGCCATGATGTGCAGTGCT
Organism: Oreotragus oreotragus; assembly: GCA_006410675.1. Lineage (NCBI taxonomy): Eukaryota > Metazoa > Chordata > Mammalia > Artiodactyla > Bovidae > Oreotragus > Oreotragus oreotragus. Next base: position 46,307 of record SJYX01007663.1, on the reverse strand, counting down.
CAGTTTCCTGACGTTACAAATAATAACTCCATCAAGTACAATACTATTTATTCTAGCAAAAACAAACAATGGTTTATGTGGTCCCAAAGACAAAAAAGTAAACATCAGAATGATGCTTCTTTATACCTGATACTTTAAAGAGGAAGACGAGATGAGAGAGGAAAGGGGCCAAAGGAAAACAATGTTTGCTGGCAGTCTATAGAGTAATGGATTTGGAGCCACAGAAAGAGCCAAAATGCCACTCTTCCAGCATGCTGTTTTGGGGAGGGGAGACAGATTTTGGAGCAGGTGGGCCTGGGTCCAGATCTCAGCTCTGATACTGACTGAGCTGAGTGTTCTTTGGAAAGTTAGTCACTTTGACTCAGTTTTAAAGACAGGGCCAGTTTCAATCTCTGAATGGTTCCACTTGCTGAAATAATATATGTAGCTAGCATAGGACAGACACGAAATGTCAGTTCTTACAATTAAGTGTAAAATTGTGTACTAGAATTAGAGTGATTCAGACACTCAGTGAAAAGGGTGAATGGACCAAGGTGAACTTGAAAACCAGGCCAAGGAGTCTATATATAATACATTAGGGAGAGAAAGAGAATGACCTTTACTTTTGCTGGAAACTGGTTTTTCTTTTGTTTTTTTCGGGAATTTGGCATGGTAAACCTGGTGACAGAAGGCCAATCTCTTGGGGGGGAAAAATAATTTTCTAAGATTCTGGCAAAGTAAGTGGAGTGGGTTTCTTGAGATGATATAGTTTACCCAGGGTACATTCATGCTAGGCATGGGTCTAATGGGACTCAAACTTTTTTCCCTTTGTTAATCAAAATCAATCCAATTGCTAAGGAGCACTACAAATTTTGTTTTTTCTCAACCTTCTTATCTGGGCTTCCCAGGTGGTAAAGAATCCACCTGCCAATGCAGGAGATGTAAGAGATGTGGGTTCAACTCAGCATCAAACATACAAGAGCATACACAACCCTCTTTCCTAAACTAATTAAAAGACACTTACTCCTTGGAAGGAAAGTTATGATCAACCTAGATAGCATATTCAAAAGCAGAGACATTACTTTGCCAACAAAGGTCCATCTAGTCAAAGCTATGGTTTTTCCAGTAGTCATGTATGGATGTGAGAGTTGGACTATAAAGAAAGCTGAGTGCAGAAGAATTGATGCTTTTGAACTGTGATGTTGGAGAATACTCTTGAGGGTCCCTTGGACTGCAAGGAGACCCAACCAGTCAGTTCTGAAGGAAATCAGTTCTGAATATTCATTGGAAGGACTGACGCTGAAGCTGAAACTCCAATACTTTGGTCACCTGAAGCGAAGGGCTGACTCATTCGAAAAGACCCTGATGCTGGGAAAGATTGAGGGAAGGAAGAGACGGGGACGACAGATGAGATGGTTGGATGGCATCACCGACTCAATGGACATGAGTTTGGGTAGGCTCTGGGAGTTGGTGTTGGACAGGGAAGCCTGGCGTGCTGCAGCTCATGGGGTTGCAAAGAGTCGGACATGACTGAGTGACTGAACTGAACTGAGTGTTCTTGTACCTCAGTTTACATATTTTCATTTCAAACACTTTAGTTCCCAATTCCCTACTTATATAGTTGTTGTGTAGTCACTAATTCACGTCTGACCCTTTGTGATTTGATGGACTGCAGCCCGCCAGGATCCTCTGTTCATGGGATTTCCCAGGCAAGAATACTAGAGTGACTTGCCATTTCCTTCTCAAGGGGATCTTCCTGACCCATGAATCAAACTTGTGTCTCCTGCATTGGCAGGCAGATTCTTCACTACTGAGCCACCAGGGAAGCCCCAGCTATATATTAATAGTAATTCCCTTGAATATTTGGAAGATTTTTAAAATCTCAATGATCCATTGTATAATATCATTCAACTGAAATTTTAGTATATAAAGTTGTGCCTGAAGATAATGCTGTGTCCTAGTACAGATTAACAGCATTGACTATTACAGAGATTTTCAGATCTGTAACTATACTCACAGGCTAACTCAAAAGTTTTACCAATTTTACTCATTATCCATTTCTAAGTTTATCAGTTCAAGTCTTCAGGAATGAGTTCTAACATGCTAATGCTTTAAAATTTAATATGGACTTCCAACTCTGTGGAGATCGACAATGAATAAGTATTCTAACATAACTGAAATACTTTACAAATTCTCCTTAACAAGGTCTGAGACTACTTCTCCCAACCATTAAATTAACTCAGGTTTGTCAACCTATTTTACCAAGAAGAGATAGTCTAGAGCTTCTGAAAATTTCCAGGCGTAGCCATCTTCAATTTCTATTTCTGTAAGACAGGAACTCTTCACTTTCTGCCATTAGAGTGGTATCATCTGCATATCTGAAGTTGTTGATGTTTCTCCCGTCACTCTAGTGGCAGAAAGTGAAGAGGAATTAAAGAGCCTCTTGATGAGGGTAAAGGAGGAGAGTCAAAGAGATGCTTAAAACTAAAATACTAAAAAAACTAAGATCATGGCAACTGGCCCATTCAGTTCAGTTCAGTCACTCAGTCATGTCCGACTCTCTGCGATCCCATGGACTGCAGCACGCCAGGCCTTCCTGTCCATCACCAACTCCTGGAGTTCATTCAAACTCATGTCCATTGAGTCAGTGCCCCATTACTTCATGGCAAATAGAGGGGGAAAAGGTGGAAGTAGTGACAGAGTTCCTCTTATTGGGCTCTAAAATCACTGCGGATGGTGACTGAAGCCATGAAATCAGAAGACGCTTGCTTCTTGGCAGGAAAGCTATGACAAACTTAGACAGTGTGCCGAAAAGCAGAGACATTACTGTGCCGACAAAGGTCTGTATAGTCAAAGCTATGGTACTCCCAGTGATCATGTATGATTGTGAGATCTGGACTATAAAAAAGAGTGCGGAAGAATTGATGCCTTCAAACTATGGTGTTGGAGAAGACTCCTGAGAGTCCTATGGACATCAAGGAGATCCAACCAGTCAATCTTAAGGGAAATCAACCCTGAATACTTGTTGGAAGGACTGATGCTGAAGCTGAAGCTCCAATACTTTGGCCACCTGATGCGAAGAGCTAACTCTATAGAAAAGACTCTGATGCTGGGAAAAACTGAAGGCAGGAGGAGAGGGGGGAGACAGAGGATAAGATGGCTGAATGGCATCACTGATGCAGTGCACATGAACTTGGACAAGCTTTAGGAGATGGTGAGGGACAGAGAGGGCTGGTGTGCTCCAGCCCATGGGGTCACAAAGAATCGGACAGGACTGGGAAACAGAACAGCAACAAAACAGAAACTCAGAATCTAACAGGTATCAAACTCTTAGTGTCACAGAGTGAGGAAAAAAGAATGTATTAGTTAGCAACTGGTTGGTAAAAGGGAGAGAGCTGATGTTAGAAATTATATTTTAAGCTTTATCTAGTTCTAGAACAATTCATTAACAATTTTCTGTACAACTATTAGACCCTTTGGTGATCAGGCCTCCATTTTTTCCTGTTGAAGTTTATTCTAGCACTGTGGATAACTGTAAAACTGGTATTTCCAATGTAGAAAAAGGAAAATACTAAAATAACTACTAAGGAAATTTTCAAGTTTATTTAAAAATCTAAACTTCAGAAGCAGAAATGAAAGAAAAAGAAGAGCTAATGTAAGTATCATTGGTGTTTCTGCCATGAAGGAAAATGAAGTTAAAATAACAGAATAACTATCTGAAGTAAATTTGATACTGCAAACCAAAATGGTTCAGCTTGGGCAGGAAAATCTGATACATAATTTGATACAATACATAATCCTAAAACAGAAAGCAAGTGGAAAAAAAAAAAAAAGAAGGCAGTTTAGAGACAGGCAATGGCGAATTAGTTTGGCCTCAGACTTTTCCACTATAACACTCAAAGCCAGAAAGCTGGGATGAATAACTATATAGTTGTGAGAAGAAAAAATATAAACTAAGATTTTTTTACCCAATTTGTTCACAGACAATAGGCATTCTTACGTGCCCAAGATCTTAGGAAACACAGCAATGAAGAACCATTGAAAAAAAATTGCTCTGAAATCTAGTCAAATAAGAAATGAATCAAAATAGTCAAGATTAAAGGAGAGTAAAAAGAATTGATGGTAAAGACTGAATCAACTTAAATATAGAATGAAGAGTCTTTGGAAATTCAGATTATTGATGAGAGTGTAAACGGCACAAGCCTTAATAAGAAAAAACAAAAAACTTTAAGAAAAATGTAAGGGGCAAGATTGGGAGAAAAAGTGAATATGTTCGTCTTTTATCAGGAAAGCAAATGTTACTGTCTGAAGTTAGAACACAATTGTTAAAAGTCATGATTACAAAACTCAACCTTTAAAATAATCTTTCTTATTAGCTTGGGACCGACTGTTAGGAACTAATTTCTTGTGGTAAAGAGGTTTTTGATTCAGCAATTCCTTTAGTTTCACTTCAGTCTCTCCTTCCCCAAGTTAAGTGTTTTTACTAAAAAGTGGCATGATCTAATTTTTCTGAAATTATAGCCACATACATGCCTAGACAGAAGTCTGGAATGACGCACACAAATTCTGAGTAATTAATTTGTTATTTTGGGTGGTGGGATTCCCTCCCTTTTACACTTCTATTGTAATGAACATGTGTCATTTTAATTCAATCAGCCATTATTCTAAGAAAGGAAAAAAATTATAAAAAAACAAACTTTATGCCCACTTCATAACACATCTCTTTCTCCCTTCAATTGCAGTTCACTGTCAACATCCTGTTAACTAACAGATGTTTGCTTTTGAATGCCAGATTTGGTCTGATTTCTCTTCGCATTCCTCAAAGGAAGCATGGTAGAGGAAGAGTTAAAAGCATCTTTAATAACTACCCTTTACTGAGCTCTCACTATTCACCCAGTGTCAAACTAATACTTGTCCCATCCATTCACTGATTTAATTCTTACAATCCTGAGGCAAGTACCTCCTTTTCTAACAGATAAGGTAAAATAATTTGCCTAAAAGGTCACAGAGCTATTAGGGCAAGGAGAAGACTCAAAAACCTAGGTCAGGCTATAAAAGTTAAGTCCTTGACCATTAATTTTAAAGTAAGATAGTTCAAGTTCAGATTCTGTTACTAGTAGTGTCAACCTGGACAAGTGACAACTTGTCACCCTCATTTTTTCCACTACAAAATGGGCAGATTACCATCCTCATTACATGGCTTTAAAAACAGTAGATAATTATTATTATCTAAAGATAATAGAGCTGTTGGTTCTTCCTTTGGGATATAGAAAGTACTCTATTGGGTGATAGGTTACAAGTTCTTGTAACACTAAGAACATCAAGAAGAATGTAGTATCACTAAATTTATAAATACCAGAGAATTTTAAGTCATGTACCATTGAATCTTAGTGGAATGTTTTCTTATTTTGACTTTGTTCACAAAACATTCCAATATTCAAGTATTGTAACATACAAAAACAAATTAGAGCTTCAAAATGATGAAACTTAATAAAATATAATATTAAATAAAATTTGGGCCAATCAGATAGATCATGTTCCTGAACATGAAGGTATTACTTTGCTCTGTTTAAAGTTGATTCAGGCAAACTCACCCTCTTTGGGGACTAAGCTATCATTTAAAACCATCTCCCTAAAAATAAAACCATGAACAAAATTTTTAAGCTTTTTCCTTCTGAAAATTAGTTTAACTTTTGATTTACTTTTAAGTTTTAATTCAAATAAACTTTTCCAAGGCTTCTCTGACAACTGAAAAATAAATTTATCTAAAAAGGAAGCCACAGAAAATGGGTTAAAATATATATACAGCACTTTTCTTAATAAGTAACTTGATTGAAATGAGAGTGTATCTGTATACTTACAATGATTAAAAAACATGGAGATCAATTTAAGTGACTTTTGGAAGAAGCAATCTCAGTAATTTAAAAAGCCACTTTATAAACCACTATTTAAAACTCCAAACAGCTGATTTGCTCCATTATAATTTCAAATATAATAATAATTTTATTTCAAGTCTAAGTTTCAGGATAATGACACTTCCAGGTCTCAGCAATAGTACACTATATTACATTTAATAAATAACTGGGTTGAAAAAATAATGGAGCGTCAATATGATCACTGAATAAATTAGTGACACCTAATGACCAGAAAGTGCATTTGAAACTTGCAACAATAATCTGCACCAAAAGGCATATTTGAACATGCATACCTCAAGTCATCGCTTGGTTCTTTTTTTTCTGGAAGTTCCATGTGCTTGGAGTCTGCCGATTGATGCTCTTCAGCAACACTGGGCTCCTGGCTTATCATGGGAACCTCTGAAGGAAATGAGAGTTCCCCTTCACTGGAGACTCCAAAGAGGTCTGGGTCATCTTGAATTACATCAATTAAGAGGACATCATCTTCATATGCTTTCAGAATATCTGGAAACCCCACTTTAATTTCTGAAAAGTTCTTAGTCATTTTTCTACCACTAACTTCAGAAGAAACTGCTTTGAATGGTTCTTGTTCATTGGAATAGAACGTGGGATTTTTCTCTATACATCCAGGATCACAAGAAAATGTATTATTTTCAACTGTGAGAGAACCAGCTGCTTTATTAGAAATGATATGGCCTGATGCAGAGATGTGGCTAGATGGTTTATTATTATTACCTTGCTTTAAAAAGCTTGGAGCAATAATACAGGAATTCTTACTGCAGAATGAGTCAGAACTAGCTTGCACTGGAATTACACTATGTTGTATACTCAAAGATTGAGGCCCTGAAGTTACTGTGACAGCATTTTCTTTAGTCCTACTCTGCCTTACCTCTGCTCCAGATAAACTGTCAAGAAGTTCTAGGGGACTATATACTTCTCTCTCTGATGACTTGGCATTAATTTCCTTTCTTTTTTCTGTTTTGTTCTTAAGTAAAGGAATTTTAAAATTAGTCAGCCGTCCTGTGTTCAGTATCTTAACTAGGTCTGGAACAACCAGTGCTTGCTTAGTAATGCATGCTTTTCGATGAATAGTTTTGCCTGTAGAATTACTTGCTTCCTGGCCATCCTGGGAAGCCACTGTCAAATTCAGTTTTGTTAAATTCCCTCTATCTTTTTTTTTACTTCCTGTTAAGTTGTGAGTCACATTAGTCAATGGAGTATCTTCAGTAGTATTAGAAACTACCTCTGATGCACTTCTGCTTAGTTCCTTTGACTTCACTTTTTTATCATCATTGACTATAGGTTCCTTTATAACCACTGAAGTAGGTTCCACTGTAGAGATTGAAGGTAAACAATTTAAATTGGAATCCAATTTTTCTATACTTGAAGATGCACTGTTTGTTTCTGTTACAGAACTTTGTAGCATTAATTTGGAGTCAGCTAAGTCAGTTTGATTCGTTTGATGTTTAACAAAATCATCTTGCCTAGAACTTTGTGGCAAGGAAGCTTTTTTCCAACACTGGGCAGATATTCTAGCACATGAATAACAAGGCCAAGTTCTTTTGCCAGTCATTGGTATTGTTCTGTGACAGCTATATTTAGATTCTTCAGCTTCATTCTTTAAGCCTTCCCTAGAAGACCTCTTTTCAATAGGAAAGCAATCACTAAGTGACTTCACTAATGAGTTTTTCATTGACTTAAAATAATCTTCTGGTGGATCCATGCTGATACATCCTAAAGGCTGTGAAACATTCTTTGCTTCTTCTTTTGAAAGCTGCTCAAGGGCTTTCTGAAACACAGCATTCGCATAATGTTCAGAACTTGTTTTTTTCCCTGTTTCAGGAAGACTTAATAAAGGATCCATCGGTGACAGCGTATTATTATTTACTTTTCTCAAAACTTTCAAAGAACTTTTTTTAGCTTCTAAAGTCTCTGTTTCTTTACTGTCAGCACCTGTTTGGTTTCCTTGTAACATCAGCTCTGATTTGTTACACATATTAGAAAACTTCATCTCAATAACCATTCCATTTCCTTTTTCAGACACCTTCATCCTTTTTCTGGATTTTCTCCCAATACTGCTCTCCTCTATTGAATGTTTATTTTTTTCACTTTGAAGGCAGGAAAACATGCCATTACTTTTACTCAGGTATGAATCATTTTCTTCAAGCAATAACTGACTTACTTGCATTAAGTTTTCTTCAGTTTGTAAAAGCTGAGGAATATTGCTTGGATCAGTCTTATCTATAAGACTCCTAGGATTTTCTTTCTTTGACTTTGAGGAATTTTCTGGTACATGCATACATCCTCCACCAGGTTTATATGCAAGGTTATTTTCATCATTACAATCCTTGGAATGGGAAAGACAACTGCAATCATGTAATTTTAAAATGGAATTATTTTCTACTCCAGGTGACAAGCTGTTACAAGAATATTTCAGAGTATTCTTGTACAGTTCATCTTGGAATTCAACCTTACTATTTTGTGTAGCCTTATTTTCAGTCATTTTGAGAGCTGGGCTTTCTAAGCTTTTAAATTTTTTAATTCGAATTCTTCTTTTAATACCTTCTACCAACCTTTCCTTACCCAAAGACTGCAAGAAAGCCATACTTTGAAATTCACTGCATTCCACTGTTGGGAAAGATTCCGAACTGGTTAATGATTCCTTTCTTACCAGGTCAATCCCTGGCTGTGGATCATCACTTGAGGCTTCAGTAACTTTTCTTTTTTCCTTGGCTGATCAAAACAACAAAAAATACCAGAGAAGATTTTATATTGAGGGGGGAAAAGCAATACAAATTTAAAAAAAAAAAACAGTGAAGTCATCCATTTTTATTTTCCTGAATAGCTCTAGGAAGACATAGGTTTGTTTTTAAAATCAAAGATCTAATTTCTATTAAGGAACTACAAACAAACCTGTATAAATTCTAAGGCAGTTGAATAACCTCTAGCATGATCACTCCACACTAGCCAAAGTGGCTCACTAGGAGTCCTTTTTATAGTGCTGTGCTGTGCTTAGTTGCTCAACTGTATCCGACTCTTTGTGACCCTATCGACTGTAGCCCGCCAGGCTCCTCTGTCCATGGGGATTCTCCAGGCAAGAATACTTGAGTGGGTTGCCATGCCCTTCTCCAAGGGATCCTCCCAACCCAAGTCTCCTGTATTGCAGTCGGATTCTTTACTGTCTGAGCCACCAGGCTGCTGTTAAGTCGCTTCAGTCGTATTCGACTCTGTGCGACACCCTCCCCACGCCCCCCACCCCCCACTAGATGTGTATAAGAGACAGGGTGGGCCTGCATCCAGATCTCAGCTCTGATACTG
>SJYX01007663.1:24467-35476 GCA_006410675.1 Oreotragus oreotragus | reverse complement strand
CGCCCCCCACCCCCCACTCCCGCTCACAGACGGCTGCCCACCAGGCTCCCCAATCCCTGGGATTCTTCAGGCAAGAACACTGGAGTGGGTTGCCATTTCCTTCTCCAATGCATGAAAGTGAAGTCGCCCAGTCGTGTCCGACTCTTAGCAAACCCATGGACTGCAGCCTACCAGGCTCTTCCGTCCATGGGATTTTCCAGGCAAGAGTACTGGAGTGGGGTGCCATTGCCTTCTCCAAAGCCACCATGGAAACCCAACAATTCTAGAGTGGTTAGCCTATCCCTTCTCCAGGAGATCTTCCTCACCCAGGAACGGAACCGGGGTCTCGTGTATTGCAGGAGGATTCTTTACCAGGGGAGCTACCAGTGAAGTCCTCCTTTTATAGTACTTCTCACCAAGACACCCTAACGGAATAAATATCTTTTAAATGAATTCCTGTATTTTCCCTCTTTCTGGTCAACTGTGCGCATCAGTAAACCCCGTGTAGATTCAAGTGAAAAGCTACTGACAAAACACGAGTGAAGGAGAATGGGTGCAAAGGCTAGAAAGGGAGTGACCCCTAAGTGCTCTCTTACTGCGTCCTCCCGCTTGCAATGGGAGCTCCGCCTCCTTCGCTGCTTCTAAAGTGGGCCAGTCAGATTAGTCTGAAAGGCCCCCATGTCCTCCCAGCCCCTCCACTCGCCGCCTCGCTAAGTAAGGCCTTCCCAGTCCCGGATGCCTCACCTGACTTGTCACTTTCCACCTCTTTCCCAGACGCCTGAGCCACCATCCTCTTTTGCCTGCTTTCCTCGCGCCCCCTCGCCTCAGGGCCGCAGTCTCCCGCCTCGCCTGGCCCTGGCCGCTGGCTTCTCTTCCTCAGGCCTCCGAGCGTCGCCTTCACGCCCTGGGGCCGCCGTGGGGCCCGAGGGTGGAGGCCGCCGCATCCGCCCGGGGCTGCCAGTCTCCCGACCAAGGCAGGCCGCGCCTGCTCGCAGGAGCCCACCAGCCGCCAGAAGGCTGCTCCTTCCGCCAGGTACCTGAGGCTCCGCCCCGCGTTGCTTGCCGCCAAGACCCCGGACCGGAAGCGGAAGTGGGGCCCGAGCGGCCTGGCTATGGCAAAAGCGACGAGGCTCAACGGGCGGAAGGACCACGAGGCTCTGTGCCTGTGGCCTCTGGAGTTCGCTGTACGACTGTGAAGCCTCCACGTCGGTCGGGTCGAACCTTCCACTAGGCTGGACTCTCCTGGGACCATTCGGGGCCCCTCTCTCACCTGCCGCCTCTCATGCCTGGTTGCTTTGAAAGACCGAGTGGCTTCTAACTCTACCCCTGACCTCTTGGGGTCCCGTTCCATCTGCCTTCCCGACGTTGTGTAGGCACCTCAGTCTCCGGTTATGCAAAACTGAACTTATTTTTCCTCACTGAGTTGCTCCTTTTGTACTGGTGGATGCGCCACTGTCTACCCAGCTGTCTGAGTAAGGAACCTGGAAGCAGTCAGAAATACCCTTCTTTCGACTTGATCCCTCACATCCGCATTCAGGACATCTGCTGGATTCGACTTCTGTGTTTGTCAGCCACTCACCTTGGCTCCAGCTTGCAGACTCTGACTGACTTACTTCATCAGCCTACTGGATGTTACTCGTGCTTCCATCCTTGTGCTTTTTCAGTCAGCTTCCACCTGCCACCAGGCCATGCCCTTCCAATGAAAGGGTATCTTGGCATTTCCCACCTTGGCCTTTCTTGAGCTTCCTTTGCTCAAAGACTGAAACTAACAAAGTGTGTTATTTGCTCTTTCAGTTATGGCCCCTGAATACCTGACTTTTTTTTCTCACTGCCACTGTGGGAGAGAAGGTGTCCTTCATTGGAAATCTATGCACAAGAGTTACCTTTCTGCATTACCTGATTCTAATTCTGTGGGAGCTATTTTACAACTGTGTAAGTTGTAAATGAGTGGTAGCAGTGCAAAATGATGATCTGCTGCTGCTGCTGCTGCTGCTGAGTTGCTTCAGTTGTGTCCGACTCTGCAACCCCATAGACGGCAGCAAACACAAATTCTCTCCTACTGAAGTTCAATCGACTTTTGCACTCCCTGTGAAAGAAGACGGTTTTGCCTCCATTTATTTCAATATTTCTGGTCTATAAATGTGTCTATTCTTTGGTCTTGTCCTTTGAGCAGATGGTTATAAAATCTGCCTGATATGAGAAACAAAATCTTTAACATGTTCATTTTTATATCTATATGACAGTCATAATTTTGAAACTGAGCAGGACTCAGAGAATTTGGGTCTTTTGAGCATGAACTGCCAATACTCCTTGTTTGGTGCCCTGCAGATAATTACTGTGCCTTCCTTCACAACTTGTGATAGTAATTTGGCTTTCTTGTGCTGCGGGCAAAAGGACTCAAGTTCAGTTGGGTAAGAATTTTATCTTTTTAGGGGGTGGAGGGTGGCTGTTTGTTAACACCACACATACCCTTGCCTGCATTTACCTTACGTTGGGCTACTGTTGAAGTTCCCTAGATTCCATGCTGATAGAAATAGAGTAGGGCAGTTACACAAATAATTTTAGAAATCCCACTAGGGGATTATGTCTAGAGAATTAACTTTGGGAAACCATTGTACATTAATGATTGCTCAAGAAAGGAATCAGAACATCATGAAACAAAACAGGCCTGCTTAACAATGTATCCATGCAATAAAAGCACAAGATATCCTCCAGTTCATTAGGTAAAAAAATGAGACCTGTATGCCTCATGCTGGCCGAGGTCAGCAAGATAATGATCCTTAAGACGAGGACCTCTGCACACCAAGTACAGGACATAGGGCAAAGATGACATTCCAAAGTAGAAGACCCTCAAACTGAAATCTGAGATGATTTAACAGTGTGTGTTACTACTTCTCTGCTGATTTGAATAACACTATGGCTGGAAGAAGTATAAGCTGGAATCAAGATTGCTGGGAGAAATATCAAGAACCTCAGATATGCAGATGACACCACCCTTATGGCAGAAAGTGAAGAGGAACTACAAAGCCTCTTGGTGAAAGTGGAGAGTGAAAAAGCTGGCTTAAAGCTCAACATTCAGAAAACGAAGATCATGGCATCTGGTCCCATCACTTCATGGGAAATAGATGGGGAAACCGTGGAAACAGTGTCAGACTTTATTTTGAGGGGCTCCAAAATCACTGCAGATGGTGACTGCAGCTGTGAGATTAAAAGACGCTTACTCCTTGGAAGAAAAGTTATGACCAACTTAGATAGCACATTGAAAAGCAGAGACATTACTTTGCCAACATGGTTTTTCCAGTGGTCATGTATGGATGTGAGAGTTGGACTGTAAAGAAAGCTGAGCACCGAAAAATTGATGCTTTTGAACTGTGGCGTTGGAGAAGACTCTTGAGAGTCCCTTGGACTGCAAGGTGATCCAACCAGTCCATCCTAAAGGAGATCAGTCCTGGGATTTCTTTGGAAGGAATGATGCTAAAGCTGAAACTCCAATACTCTGGCCACCTCATGCAAAGAATTGATTCATTAGAAAAGACTCTGATGCTGAGAAGGATTAGGGGCAGGAGGAGAAGGGGACAACAGAGGATGAGATGGCTGGATAGTATCACTGACTCGATGGACGTGAGTCTGAATGAACTCCGAGAGTTGGTGATGAACAGGGAGGCCTGGCGTGCTGCGATTCATGGGGTCACAAAGAATCGGACATGACTGAGTGACTGAACTGAACTGAACTGATGACATTCCTAGTTTAACCATATAGGGTCAATAACCTGCCATGAAGGAGGAGCTAATTATATAAGCCTACTCTACTCAAAAAATGAGGAGGAAGGCGGTCTTCTCCTCCTCCCCACTTTTCCATTGACTACAAAAATGAAGCCCTTTTAGTTCTCAGGGAAGAGCTATCTTGCCTGCCCTCTTATATCCTTCACAAGCATCCTATACTAATAAACCCACTTTTTACTTACCACTTTGTCCCTCAATGAATTCCTTCTGTGCTGAGACACAAAGAACCTGAGCTTCATTAATTCCTGAGAAAAGTTGTTCAATACCTTTGCTGGTTCAATATGTGCTGGTCCTGGAAATTCTTTTGCTTGTCTGCTTGATAAAGTACAAATTTCCCTTCAAGATTCAGTAAGGATCACCCCTCAAGGATGCTTCCCAGATACCGTTCTCCTTATACTTGGAGGAGTGAGATGTTCCTGCCTGTCAACACATCATTTTCAGCTGTTTACTGGTACAGTAAGTCCCCTACATACAAACCTTCAAGTTGTGAACTTTCAAAGATAAGACTACATGTTTGCCTGTCCATTTACGTAGTAAGTTAGTTCACATGTCTGGTGTACATTGTCACTTGTGTGCATCCTCTACAGATGGTTGTGCTTTTGTGTACTTTACTGTATAGCACTATTTTATGTTTTTTATGTATTATTTGTGTGAAAAGCATAAAACTGTAGAGTGCTATGTACTGATCAGCTACATACAGTACTATGTAGCTGACTGTGTTAGTTAGGTACCTAGGCTAACTTTGTTGGACTTATAAACAAACTGGGCTTATTAATATGCTCTCAGAATAGAACTTATTCATATGTAGGGGACTTACTGTATGTTCCCCTCTGGGCAGGTACTTTCTTTTTTAAAAATTAATTTTGTAGTATAGTTAATTTACAATGTTGTGTTTCTGCTGTACAACAAAGTGAATCAGCTATACACTGGCATGTATCCACTCTTGTTTAGATTCTTTTCCAGGTACCTTCTTTTAATCTTTGCATGTTTGTTTAATCTTTCTATGTTAAAAGAGGAAATTGATGGTTTTGAACACAATATATATTACACATTAAAAAATAGTAGGTTTGGTTTAGAGTACTGTGGCAGTTTGGATGAGTGAAATATCCTTAGGAGCTTCTAGAAAATAGAACTTAGGTAAAGGAGGTGTAAAGGACCTAGAAATTTTTTTTTTCCTGCTTGGAAATATCCCCAGTAAAAGGAAAACCAGTTGAAGAATAGCAGAATTTAGAAAAAGTAATTTTAGGGATTTCAGGCTACATGCTTATTCCAAGTTCACTTTGTGCACCAGTTTCCTTATCTGTGAAATGAAATAAGAGCACATCCTGAAGGAAACCAGAATCTGTCATCCCAAAATATGTCTCTTTGACATAAACATTTTTTTGAGCTGAAGGCAATTAAACAGCAGGAAATGCAGGGAAAACTCTCTGCCCTCCCCCATTTCTGCCTAGAGGCAAGATATAAATTCTCCTTTACTGGAGAGGACTCTCAACTCTCTCCAGCCGAGAAATGGTACTAGAGGAATCTGCAAATAAAATTTCCTCGATTAGTGTCTTCCCATATATTTACCTTCCTGCAGTTTGCCACTCTTAGAAACCTAAAGATACTTTCCTTTGTCCTGTAATTTCTGTGTGGGTTTATTGTTCCTTGTTGAAGATGCTAGAGAAGGTGAATTCTAAAGAGTTCTCATGAGAATGAAATTTGCTAATATTTGTAAAATGCTTAGAACAATGCCTAGCAAATTGTAAACACTAAGATTTGTTAAATAAAAACCTCTATATTGAAAGATAAATCCTATATAATTCTAATATTTACTACCTTCAAAATAAACATTGCTACCAAGATCTTATTAAAATAAAGATAAAAATTCAAGAATCCAGCTTCCTTGGTCTGAATAAAAACAGATGGTCTTAAACTCGGCTATAGGCTCAGGAATTTAAAGACGTATGATCATAACTGTTGAAATGCATGAAAGAGAAATGGGAAGAGCTTAGTAGCATAGGAAATTGCAAAATCAAGCTCACTGAAAATTCTGCATAAAAAAAAATTATAATCTTTATTACAGGTTTTAAATTCCTCATACCAAACTGCTTTTATGGAAAACTTGAGGAGATTAGTTATGTTTATACAAATTTTCTTCTGTTCTCTTCTGTGAAATGATTATCATAAGCCTACTATTGTGCTTTGCAGTATCTGGAAAGGGCAGGCACAGTTGTTTACCAGAGAACTCAATTTTTCTGGTGGCAGATCTCACATACTTGGTAGTTCAGAAGATTGAGCAGAATGTTTACCCAATATTTACCCTTACCTATTGAGCCACATCTTGGTCCACAGACTCAGCCCTTTGTGGGTAGCGGGGGGCTCTTCTCTTCTAGTTCTTTTGTGGAATCTGGAGTTGCAAAACATACCTTGGAGGACCCTTAAGACAGTGGAGTACAGTTTATTATGCCAGCGGATCCAAGGGGAATCAGTTCCCAACAAGAACCCTGATGTTTCTGAGAGGCCCAGTTTTATACCCCACACTGTGTGACTGGTTACATGTTAGCAACATCTTTGTTGTATATGATTGAGTTTTACAATAAGTAGATGCAAGGAGAATAAACAATTAAGGTTAAAGGTGGGGAACAATGATTATACATCAAGGGGGGATGTCTCCATGGTTAATCTAACAGGGGCAGCCTGACCTCAACTACAATCTCTGTTTGTCATCTGTAGGGAGAGAAGTCTCCAGGAGACCTGGTTTTCACTAGCAACGGTTTCCTCACTCTTGGGCAGGGTTCAGGCCCAGTTCACATCCTGTCTTTAAGATGGATGACAGGCTTCAAGATGGAGTCTCTCCTGCTTTCCTCACACTGGCCCCAACAGTTCCCCTCCCCACTTTTTATTTTCTACACTTTCCCCCTTGTCTCTGAATCCTGATGGACACACTGCTTAGCCCTTGAAGTCAACTTTGGGGTCGCTGCTTCACCCGTGTCCTTTGTGCATGGCAATTCCTAGGTTTATGCTGGAAAGATGACAGCAAAGTTACATTCTCTGTATTCTCCAACTAAAGTTGTACATGACTTATGCACAGGACTGGCAACACAATCTGTGGGGCTCAGTACAAAATGAAAATGTACTTTTTGGAGACCTTTTGATGAAGATTAAGGATTTTGAGACACAGCAGAGCATTAAACCAAGTGTGGGGCCCTGTGTAACCACACAGATTGTGTGCCCATGAAACTGGCCCTATAGAAACATGGTCTAACCCTTTAAATGTTAAAAAAAAAAAAAAAGTCAGTGAACCTATTATACCTTTGCTGCTGCTGCTGCTGCTGCTAAGTCACTACAGTCGTGTCCGACTCTGTGTGACCCCATAGACGGCAGCCCACCAGGCTCCCCCATCCCTGGGATTCTCCAGGCAAGAATACTGGAGTGGGTTGCCATTTCCTTCTCCAATGCATGAAAGAGAAAAGTGAAAGTGAAGTCGCTCAGTTTGTCTGACTGTTAGCGACCCCATGGACTGCAGCCCACCAGGCTACTCCGTCCATTGGATTTTCCAGGCAAAAGTACTTTTAGGGAGAAAAAAAAATCAAAGATTTTGAAATTGGCCTGTGGTCCCAAATATTTTGCTTCCAGTATTAGAGTCCAGACTTGGAAACTCAATTAACTTTAAAAAAAATTTAAATTAATTTATTTTAATTGGAGGCTAATTACTTTACAATATTATAGTGGTTTTTGCCATACATTGACATGAATCAGCCATGGGTGTACATGTGTCCCTCATCCTGAACCCCCCTCCCACCTCCCTCCCCACCCCATCCCTCAGGGTCATCCCAGTGCACCAGCCCTGAGTGCCCTGTCTTATGCATTGAACCTGTACTAGCAATCTATTTCACATATGGTAATATACATGTTTTAATGCTATTCTCTCAAATCATCCCAGCCTCATCTTCTCCCACAGAGTCTAAAAGTCTGCTCTTTACATCTGTGTCTCTTTTGCCATCTCACATATAGGGTCATTGTTGCCATCTTTCTAAATTCCATATATATGCATTAATATACTTATTGGTGTTTTTCTTTCTAACTTACTTTGCTCTAGTTTCATCCACCTCATTAGAACTGATTCAAATGCATTCTTTTTAATAGCTGAGTAATGTTCCATTGTGTATATGTACCACAGCTTTCTTATCCATTCGTCTGCTGATGGACATCTAGGTTGCTTCCATGTCCTAGCTATTGTAAACAGCACTGCGATGAACACTAGGGTACGTGTCTCTTTCAATTTGAAACTCGATTAACTTTTTATCCACTAGGGGGCCCTAGATCCAGAGCATCCAAGGATGAGGCACCATTCTTTTATCCGGCTTCAGGAACTCTTTGCTCTTTAACCTAAGAGCCTTTGATTGTGTCATTGAATCAGATGAATCCTATTACTCAATGTAATAAGTTCAAAATGAAGCACAGTGGGAATTTGTCAGCAGAACAGGACCTCAGAAATCATCCAGTCTAACCTCTTCATCTTACTACTGTGAGGCACAAGAAGCTAAGTAATTTAAAAGTGCTGTGAATCAGTCATTTCCTGTTTTCTCCATTTGCTGCTGAGTCGCCCACACTTTCAAGTAGCCATTCTTCAGGAGACTATCACCTCTGGTCTGAGAGAGAGAGTGAAGCAAGCACAAATTTATTCTCCTGCTTCTGCATGTGGCTGCACACCTGTCTAAGGATGTCTGTGGTGCATATACCCATGTTCTGGCATCTCTGTAAAGGATCTTGTATTTATGCCTCTCTAATTTTCCAGTTGAATTAGCACCAGCATTGTTGTCTATTATATCCTTGGTGGAGGAGGGAGTTCCTTTTTCACTTTCCATTGTGGGAAAACCTCAAAGAGGAGGGGGCTATGCCTGTGCTATGGTGTCAAGATCAAGTTTACCAATGGATAGAGTGGGTGGTTGTCTAAATGGTTTGATTTGAAGTGTGAGAGGGAAAATTACCTTCTATTTAGTCTTTTTACCCACTCAAGAGAACGTGTTATGTTTGTATATGCACTGATGACTTTGTATCTCCAGCTCAGTGTCCTGCTTTGTAGTCCCTTGTCCATGCCTTGGATCCAAATGACTGGGATAAACAGTTCCTTGAAGACTTGGACTCATTTAGCAGAGAGCAGTCACCAAGAGTTTTGCGTTCCTGCTTCAGGGATTCCTCCAGTGCCCCAAGCAGACATCTGGCTTCATCCAGGGAGTGGGCAGCTAGATGGTGCAGTGTTGTTAGCATGCCAGGAGAAACTCTCAACCAGCAGGGGTAGGGAGCTAGTGGATAAATCCTCCTGCCTCCTGCCTTTCAGATAGATAATCCTGGAGGCCTTTGGTATATTTTCTTAGGCATCTCTGAAGATTTGACCCCTCAATGCTCATGACAGCAATCTTCTTAATATCACACTTTTTTTAGATTAATTTTTGTTGGCGTATAGTTGACTTACTATGTTGTGTTAGTGTCTGATGTATAGCAAAGTGAATCAATTATACATATACATGTATCCACTCTGTTTCAGATTCTTTTTCCATATAGGTCATTACAGAGTATTGAGTAGTGTTTCTTGTGCTCTACAGTAGATTCTTATTCATTATCTATTTTATGTATAGTAGTGGATAGCATGGAGAAGGCAATGGCACCCCACTCCAGTACTCTTGCCTGGAAAATCCCATGGATGGAGGAGCCTGGTAGGCTGCAGTCCATGGGGTGGCTGAGGGTCGGACATGACTGAGCGACTTCACTTTCACTTTTCACTTTCATGCATTGGAGAAGGAAATGGCAACCTATTCCAATGTTCTTGCCTGGAGGATCNCTCTTGCCTGGAAAATCCCATGGATGGAGGAGCCTGGTAGGCTGCAGTCCATGGGGTGGCTGAGGGTCGGACATGACTGAGCGACTTCACTTTCACTTTTCACTTTCATGCATTGGAGAAGGAAATGGCAACCTATTCCAATGTTCTTGCCTGGAGGATCCCAGGGATGGGGGAGCCTGGTGGGCTGCCGTCTATAGGGTCGCACAGAGTCGGACACGACTGAAGTGACTTAGCAGCAATAGCAGCAGCAGTGGATAGCATACGTTTTTATTGTTCTCACTGTCCCCATCCTTACCACTGGCCCCTCTAAGTGACTTACACATTGGTGCTTACCTTGGGCTCTGTCCCAGCTGAGATAGTATCTATTTGACATTTTTTAGTATCTATTTTAAATTAGTATCTATTTTTAATTCCCATGCCCCAAATATGACTGTTGATTTCCCCATTTGTCCCATATCTTCATCAGCTCAGCTCAGTAAACAATAACTCTATAATTCTAGTTACTTAGATTCATTCTGGAATCCTCTCTCTCACTAGCCCACATCTCTGCCCCCATCCAATCATCAGTAAACTTGGCCTGCTTTCCTTATAAACATCCCAAATGTCCTCATTTCTTATCATCTCCACCACTTACGTCCATTAGGTAGGCTACCATCTTTCTTATCAAACTACTCATTCCTCTATTTCTAATTTTGTCCCACTATTCTTCACCTGATAGTCAAGTTGATTCAGTAAAATCCAAGTTGTCCCTGTCTCTGAACCCTCCAGTGGGTACCCACCCTATTTAAAATAAAATCCCAAAGCCTTCTAAAGTTTCACAGGCTCTACATAATGATGTCTCTGGCTTCCCTTTGCCCTAATTAGATCACATTCTTCTTCCTTGTGGGGCTTTAACCCAGTAGTCTTTCATTATCACTTGAATATGCTAAGTGTCTGTTCGTTTCCAAGGCAAACCATTCAATATCACAGTTATCCAAGTCTATGCCCCAACCAGGAATGCTGAAGAAGCTGAAGTTGAACGGTTTTATGAAGACCTACAAGACCTTGTAGAACTAACACCCAAAAAAGATGTCCTTTTCATTATAAGGGACTGGAATGCTAAAGTAGGAAGTCAAGAAACACCAGGAGTAACAGGCAAATTTGTCCTTGGAATGTGGAATGAAGCAGGGCAAAGACGAATAGAGTTTTGCCAAGAAAATGCACTGGTCATAGCAAACACCCTCTTCCAGCAACACAAGAGAAGACTCTACACATGGACATCACCAGATGGTCAACACCAAAATCAGATTGATTATATTCTTTGCAGCCAAAGATGGAGAAGCTCTATACAGTCAACAAAAACAAGACCAGGAGCTGACTGTGGCTCAGATCATGAACTCCTTATTTCCAAATTCAGACTTAAATTGAAGAAAGTAGGGAAAAC
>SJYX01007663.1:0-18883 GCA_006410675.1 Oreotragus oreotragus | reverse complement strand
AGGTGTTTCTTGACTTCCTACTTTAGCATTCCAGTCCCTTATAATGAAAAGGACATCTTTTTTGGGTGTTAGCTCTAAAGGGTCTTGTAGGTCTTCATAAAACCATTCAACTTCAGCTTCTTCAGCATTACTGGTTGGGGTATAGACTTGGATAACTGTGATATTGAATGGTTTGCCTTGGAAATGAACAGAGATCATTCTGTCATTTTTGAGATTGCATCCAAGTACTGCATTTTGGACTCTTTTGTTGACCATGATGGCTACTCCATTTCTTCTGAGGGATTCCTGCCCGCAGTTGTAGATATAGTGGTCATCTGAGTTAAATTCACCCATTCCAGTCTATTTTAGTTTGCTGTTTTCCAGAATGTTGACGTTCACCCTTGCCATCTCTTGTTTGACCACTTCCAATTTGCCTTGATTCATGGACCTGACATTCCAGGTTCCTATGCAATATTGCTGGAGAAGGGAATGGCAAGCCACTTCAATATTCTTGCCTTGAGAACCCCATGAACAGTATGAAAAGGCAAAATGATACGATACCAAAAGAGGAACTCCCCAGGTCATGAGGTGCCCAATATGCTACTGGAGATCAGTGGAGAAAAAACTCCAGAAAGAATGAAGGGATGGAGCCAAAGCAAAAACAGTACCCAGTTGTGCATGTGACTGGTGATAGAAGCAAGATCCGATGCTGTAAAGAGCAATATTGCATAGGAACTTGGAATGTCAGGTCCATTCAATATTTAAAGGAATAAAATTCAGTTTTTCTAAAAAATGCTCTTGTCTCAAAAATGTACTTCTGGCCACATGTAACTCTTGAACAGTTGAAAGATAAGATGTAGAACTAAGAAAATGAACTTTTAATTTTATTTATTTTAATTATAGTTTACTATTTTTTTATTGATGTACAGTTGGTTTGCAATGTGTCAGTTTTAGGTGAACAGCAAAGTGATTCAGTTATGTATTTATCTATATATTCTTTTTCAGGTTCTTTTCCAATATAGATTATTACAAAATATTGAATATAGTTCCATGTGCTATGTATTATGACATTGTTGATTATCTAATTTATATTTATAAGTGTGTGTATGTTTATCCCAAATTCCTAATTTACCCCTCCTCTCTTTCCCTTTTGGTAACCGTAAGTTTATTTTCTATGTCTATGGGTCTATTTTGAACTTTTGGTTTCATATTATCTTCATTAATATAATTTAAATTTTAAAACCGGAAACTGTCTTTGTAGGACACTATCTCACTTTAACCTTTGTGTAGAATAAAGTAGGAGTGTAGTTCACAAACTGGCAAAGTACATCTTTTCAGCTATACACATAAACACATCACTGATCTAGTTGGTGTTAATGGGTTGATTCACAGAGTTTATTTATAGAGAAGAGTATATAAAGCTAGAAGGAAATATTGAGTAGTGGAATGACAGGGTGGCATTGATAGTAGATCAAAGGATGTGTGACCCTGAGGCCAGCCTGTTTTCTGGAGGTGGGAGTGTGGTATGCTGGCTCAGGGTGATTTGAAGGTAGGCCAAAGTTCAGGAACCTGGAGGGAGGAGAGAAACTTAACCAAAGTCTGATAAACAAGCATTTTTCCCCAGTTGATCAGTGGGGACAAACTTCAGCTAATCATTTACAAGGCAAAGAAAGGGAATTTTGAGGGTAGATAGTCTTATCTGAGTTACGGGAGAATGCAGTAGCAGTTGTCTAGAACACAAAGGACAGCGGGCGTTGGGGGGGCGGGATGAGGGGTGGGGAAGTGGAGAGGAAGGGGTTCCTTAACCTTCCCTGTTTTGCAGGATCACAGGACCCAGGTAGCTTTAACACGGACACCATTGGAAGATGTGATAATCCTCCACTGCACTTTCCTGGTCTTGTTAGGGGAAGCAAACCACCCACCCTGGCCAGGCACCATAGTAACCATATGTATGAGTTGTTTTATGACAGGAGGTCCTGGTAAGGAACATGGAACTAATAAGCCGCCACCAACCAGAAGAGTTCGGGAAAGGTCAAAAGGAGACACCACATGTCTGACCACTTCCCAGAATCCTTCTCGCTGGCATTCATCTCAGCTGCATGAGGCATGCACCGCCAGGAAGGACTCTGAGTCAGAATGATTGGCTAAAGACAATCTGGAAACCAATCCCGTCACCATAAAACCCCGAGACTACGAGCCACATGGCAGAGCAATTCTCCTGGGTTCCCTTATCCTACTGCTCTCCACCCAGACACCTTTTCCCCATAAAATCTCTTGCTTTGTCAGCACATGTATCTCCTCAGACAATTCATTTCCAAGTGTTAGACAACAGCCCACTTTCAGGCCCTGGACGGGGTCCCCCTTCCTGCAACAGTCTTGTTTTCCTCCTCGCACTTCTGCCGTGTGCCATATGGTGCACTTGTTCCCTGTGAGTCTGCCCCAGCCCCCAGCTGGAGCAGAGTCTCTCTCTGTGCTTTGATGTATCCCTCCTTCTGAGAACAGTCCCTGACCCAGAGTACACGTCTGTTGGATGCATGGAGCCTGAAATCTTGTTTTTGAGCAGTTGGTAGAATCTTAGGACTGTGAGTCGAGACATAAACTTTCCAATCAGGAAGGCTGATTGGAAAGGGCTGAGTATGAAGGAAGGAGGCAGCCAACCAGAGGACCCTCTCCATAGTCAGAGTGAAACACTAGAAAAGCAGTTGGCAAGTTTAAGAGACCCTGAGGAAGAATAATTCCCCTTTGAGAACCAAGACAGTATCTTATTCATCTCTCTTCTCCCAGCACCCAGCATTATGCCTGGTCATGCGTCAATCCTTAGAAGTAACAGTCATTTAACATTCATGGTAGATCCATGGATATCCAAGGGAGAGAGCTGCCATTCGGCTCAACCGTTTTCCTTTGTGAGAAGAGGTTTTCTGGCAAAAGCCTAGCAAGGGTGGCTTCCAGGAAACCACTTGGAGAGTTTAATTTGGACTCCATCCAGTTTGGAACCCCAGAGCTTGACCCAAGCTTCACAAACCTAAAGTGAACTACAAGTGGAGCCTGATGCCCTGCTACCCCAGAAAATGCAGAGTGGGCAAGAGCTGACTCTGCCTTGTTCGTGGAGCCAGCAGGCTGGCCAGCTGGGGATGGGGCTGTACTCCTGGACTCATCTGGGCAGGAGACTGGACAGCATCCACCATGCACCATAGAGGGAAGAGCTGATATGAAGGAGTCTCCGTCATGTCCAGTAGGGCAAACTCGTGGGATGGGGTGTCATTAGGAGGAGGAGGCTGGGTGCCCAGAGGCTAAGAGTTTCAAGGACCACCTGGAAAATGGATGTACCTGCTCAGGTGAAGGGATGAGAGGAGTTTCTGTGAGCCCATGAGAGAGAACTATGACTAGTACTTCTCTCTGAGACAACCAGTAAGGCAGGACAACAAAGTAAGGGACAGGAAAAGCAATGAACTGGAAAAGAGGGGCAAGAAGAAAAGAGACCACTATTCCCATTGGGGACTTCCCTGTGGGAGCAGGAGTCAGCTGAGAGGGGAGACACTGCCAAGCCAACCGACAATCACGGTTGTCAACCAAGACCACTGCATGGGGCTAGACACTTGAATTTCTGTTACTGAGACTATCTATGGCTAAAGGCAATGGAGAACTCTCTGTGAGTGATCAGAAGATTCTCATCCTGCCCATATCTTCATCCAGGCTCAGGAGAATATTATTTACTACTCACTGTAGAAAGTGAAGGGATAGAGGATGACAAAAGTAAAGTTTAGTTGTGATTCCACAACTAAATGCTTGTTCAATGTACAGGTCATACGTTTGTTGAAAAAAAAAAGTGAAAGTCACTCAATCATGTCCGACTCTTTTCGACTCCATGGACTATACAGTTCATGGAATTCTCCAGGCCAGAATCTGGAGTGAGTAGCCATTCCCTTTTCCAGGGCATCTTCCCAACCCAGGGATCGAACCCAGGTCTCCCACATTGCAGATGGATTCCTTACCCGCTGAGCCACCAGGGAAGCACAATTTGGGGACTTTCCTGGTGATCCAGTGGCTAAGACGCCATGCCCCTAGAGCAGGGGCTGAGATTTGATCCCTAGTTGGGGAACTAGAGTCTGTGTGCTGCAACTCAGAACAGACTGAGAGAATAAAGAATCATGATTTGAAGTTCATGGGGTTCTCAAGGCAAAAATACTGAAGTGGTATGCCATTCCCTTCTCCAGTGGACCACATTTTGTCAGAAATTTCCACCATTATCCGTCTGTCTTGGATGGCCCTACACGGCATGGCTCTTAGTTTCACTGAGTTAGACAAGGATGTGATCCATGTGATCAATTTAGTTAGTTTTCTGTGATGTGGTTTTCATTCTGTCTGCCCTGGATAAGGATAGGCTTGTGGAAGCTTCCTGATGGGAGAGACTGACTGTGCCGGAATCTGGGTCTTGTCCTGATGGGTGGGGCATGCTCAGTAAATCTTTAATCCAATTTTCTGTTGATGGGCAGGGCTGTATTCCCTGAGGCCAGACTTACTGTAGGGATAATGCTGATAATGGTGAGCTCCTTCAAAAGGACTTATGCTTGCATTGTTGTATTTAGTGCCCCTGACCCCACAGCAGGCCACTGTCGACCCATACCTCTGCCAAAGACTCCTGGACACTCACAGGCAAGTCTGGCTCAGTTTCTTGTGAGGACACTGCTCCTTTCTTCTGGCTCCTGGTGTGCACAAGATTTTGTGCCCTCCGAGAGTCTGTTTCCCCAGTCCTGTGTAAGTTCTGCAATCAAATCCCACTGGCTTCCAAAGTCAAATTCCCTGGGAGTTCTAAGTCCCTTTGCAGGATCCCCAGGTTGGAAAATCTGCTGTGGGTCCTAGAGCTTTCTTAACAGTGTGAGAATTTCCTAACAGTGCAAGAGAGTTCCAGAAAAACATCTACTTCTGCTTTATTGACTACACCAAAGCCTTTGATTGTGTGGATCACAACAAACTGTGGAAAATTCTTCTAGAGATGGGAATTACCAGACCATCTTACCTGTCTCCTGAGAAATCTGTATGTAGGTTAAGACGCAACAGTTAAAACTGGACATGAAACAATGGACTGATTTCAAATTGAGAAAGGAGAGTACATCAAGGCTATAAATTGCCACTCTCCTTATTTAACTTATATGCAGAGTACATCATGCAAAATGCTGGGCTGGATTAAGCACAAGCTGGAATTAAGATTGCCGGGGAAAATATCAATAACCTCATTTATGCAGATGACACCATCCTTATGGCAGAAAGTAAAGAAGAACTAAAGAGCCTCTTGATGATAGTGAAAGAGGAGAGTGGAAAAGTTGGCTTAAAACTCAACTTTCAAAAAATGAAGGTCATGGCATCTGGGCCCATCACTTCATGGCAAATAGATGGGGAAAAAATGGAAACAGTGACAGACTATTTTCTTGGGCTCCAGAATCACTGAAGATGGTGACTGCAGCCATGAAATTAAAAGCACTTTCTCTTTGGAAGGAAAGCTATGACTAATCTAGTTCATTTCAGTTCAGTCACTCAGTCGTGTCTGAATCTTTGCGACCCCATGAATCGCAGCACGCCAGGCCTCCCTGTCCGTCACCATCTCCCAGAGTTTACTTAGACTTGCGTCCATCGAGTCCGTGATGCCATCCAGCCATCTCATCCTCAGTCGTCCCCTTCTCCTCCTGCCCTCAATCCCTCCCAGCATCAGAGTCTTTTCCAATGAGTTAACTCTTCGCACGAGGTGGCCAAAGTACTGGAGTTTCAGCTTTAGCATCAGTCCTTCCAAAGAAATCCCAGGGTTGATCTCCTTCAGAATGGACTGATTGGATCTCCTTGCAGTCCAAGGGACTCTCAAGAGTCTTCTCCAACACCACAGTTCAAAAGCATCAATTCTTTGGCGCTCAGCTTTCTTCACAGTCCAACTTTCACATCCATACATGACCACAGGAAAAACCATAGCCTTGACTAGGCAGACCTTAGTCGGCAAAGTAATGTCTCTGCTTTTGAATATACTATCCAGGTTGGTCATAACTTTTCTTCCAAGAAGTAAGTGCCTTCTAATTTCATGGCTGCAGTCACCATCTGCAGTGATTTTGGAGCCCAAAAAAATAAAGTCTGACACTGTTTCCACTGTTTCCCCATCTATTTCCCATGAAGTGCTGGGACCAGATGCCATGATCTTCATTTTCTGAATGTTGAGCTTTAAGCCAACTTTTTCGCTCTCCTCCTTCACTTTCATCAAGAGGCTTTTTAGCTCCTCCTCACTTTCTGCCANCATGGCTGCAGTCACCATCTGCAGTGATTTTGGAGTCCAAAAAAATAAAGTCTGACACTGTTTCCACTGTTTCCCCATCTATTTCCCATGAAATGATGGGACCGGATGCCATGATCTTCGTTTTCTGAATGTTGAGCTTTAAGCCAACTTTTTCGCTCTTCTCCTTCACTTTCATCAAGAGGCTTTTGAGCTCCTCCTCACTTTCTGCCATAAGGGTGGTGTTATCATCATATCTGAGGTTATTGATATTTCTAGGTGCAGAAAAAATAGGCAACTATCAAAATTGGACCGCCATATAGCAGAAGGCCTTTAGAAACAGATGAGTTTTAACTGAGTCTTGAAGGAGACTGTACATCTAAATTTCAATAAGAAAACATTTATTTGTGGTATGAAAAGAGGTTAACAGAAAAAAATGTAAATATCGTTTAGAGCAGCTGAATAATTCATATAGTTGGAGTGTAAAATGATATATTAAGAACTGAGATATGATACTAGAGAAATAGATCAAGGATTAGGTATTTGGACTTGGTATAGAAAGACAAAAGGGAGACACTGAACATGATAGAAGGCATGAAAATGGTATTTAAAGAAGACTAGTTTGGTAACTGTTTATAGAAATATGGTCAGGGATACCAAATGTTCAGCTGAATAATTCAAGCATTGAAGGCATAAGAGCATGGTCTATAGAAATGGAGAGGAAGTGTTAACTTCTCCATCAAATTTTAATTGTCTGTATAGATTTTTTGATGAGTTCAGTATTTTAGTGACTTGTCAGGGCAGTACCTTATGAATTTAAGTCTGTAAGAGATATTGCTACCTTTTTAAGCAGGTTATGGGGTGTAGAATTTCTTGTGGAGTTATGTGAGATTAAAGGAAATGTCAATTTTGGAGAAACATCTCAATGAAAATAAAAGGAAAATTTTCTCTTCATTCTTTTCCTATGTATCATGCACTCTGAATCATAATCAAGTGTTAGCAACATATAGATCAGATTGTCACCCACACCATGAAAATAATTTTTTTCTGAGCGGACTTTGAACTTATTTGAAAGACACTTTACTTTCCAGCTAAAAATAGTGCTTAATGGTTCTCCTCTGCTTGCTAGTATTGGCCTGGCCATAGATATAGGTCTGTGAGACTGCTATGAGCAGTGAATGGTGGTGAGGGCTGTATCATTTCCAAAAGCTCTACAAGTATTAGTTTGGAATCCTGAACTTCCCCTTAACACTACAATGCTAAATATCCTTAACTTATGGAGTTTTGTGGGGAGGTGAAGGGTGTTTCTTCATATGGTTTGTTTATGTGGAAATAAATACAGATCAACTGAGTGAGAAAAGCAAAGGCTATTTATTTGGAGCATGACAAGGAGGTCGGCCATGATCACTTGTGTTTGGCAAGACTCAAAGGCAGGCAGAGAACTGAGAAAGTTTTAAGTTTTCTTAAAACCATAAAGGAAGGGCCAGCTTCACCTGTGCCCTGATTGGAGGTTGTAGGAGAGGCTGTAGATAGGATAACTAGAAGCAGGGCATCCTCTGTAATTGGTTAGGGATGCAATTTGTGGCTTTCTCTGATTAGTACTAAGTTGCAAGTGGGAACAAAAACTAGGGAAGCTATCAGTTATTAATCAAATCCTGGTCATACTGGATTGAGTGTTACAGAGGTGTATTAGCTTTCTTCATTATCACTAAATAGCAATCTAGCTTCCTCCAAAGTCTGTCATACAGCAAGCTGGCTTCCTAGGCTGTTTACTGATGGTAAGGGGCTGATTTCTTGGGAATGTTGCTGCAGGTTGTGGGTCAGAGTTTCATTTTTATATATATGTGGTCTGGCCATGGCCCATTTGTATGTTACATTTGCATGTGTGTATGCTAAGTCACTTCAGTCATTCCAACTCTTTGTGACCCCTATGGACCATAGTCCGCCAGGCTCCTCTGTCCATGGGACTCTCCAGGCAAGAATACTGGAGTAGGTTGCCATGCCCTCCCCTAGGGGATCTTCCAGGCCTCGGGATCTTCCCACCCAGGGTTTGAACCTCGCTTCTTATGTCTCCTGCATTAGTAGGCAGGTTCTTTACCACAAGCGTCTCCTGGGAAGCCCTGTACATACCTCAATTGTTATCGACGTTTTCCTCCTACAGACACATCCTGTCACTGCATAATGTTTGTTGTACCCTATCCTTTAGTATTCATGCAAATGTGTATAGTGAAATATACATAGAGAGCTACTTAGGCTTCTAATGTTTGCATTTAAAATCTTGCCAGTTTATATTGTTTAGTGAAAGTGCCTATGTTATTTTTCAATTGATAATTTAAAATTTGCTATTGCTGTTTAGCTGCTAAGTCATGTTCAACTCTTTTGTGACGCCATGGATGGTAGCCCAACAGGCTCCTCTGTCCATGGGATTGCCCAGGCAAAATACTGGAGGGTGCTGTCATTTCCTTCTCCAGGTTATCTTCCCGACCCAGGGATTGAACCTGCATCTCCTGCATTGGCAGGCAGATTTTTTTACCACTGGGACATCAGGGAAGCCCAATTTTAAAATAAATTAGCATATAAGAAATCAAATTATTATTCATTGGGGAATTCTTAATCAGTTTTGATAACAAATTTACTACTCTGCTTCATCACATCTCTTAAAGACTGGGTTGTAATAGCTGGTACTTGTCCTAACTACTCAGTGGCCTGGCTGCCCTACTCTCTGTGGTTCCATGCCTTGCTGTCTCAGCTTTGGTCTCTAAAATCTCCCCTTCCCTTTTGCATTTCTACTTATTTCCCAGTACTGTGGTATCAACTTATTTTCTGAACAAAAGAAGAGAAAGTAATTGCTATTAAGTTTGACAGTACTTGCAGTGAAATAGGATATTTGAAATCAGAATTTCTTCAGATAATGCAGGCTATGAGGTATGTCATTTTTTATACGTTTGGTTACAAGTAAGAGAAGACATTATGCAAAATTTCCTAAGTAATAAGAGGATTTATTATCCCATTAATAAATCTCAAGGCATAATTTTAGGTTTGGTCACCTCAGAAGGTTAAATCAAAGACTCAGGTTTGTACCCACTTTCCTTCTGTGTCCTGTCATCCTCAGTGTCTTGACTCTTATCCTCAGCCTGCTTCCCGCATTAATATAAATGTCCTGCAGCAACCCCATATTAGCTTCCCAGAGCTTCTATAACAGAGCATCACAGACTGGGGGGCTTACACAACAGAAATGTATTGTCTTATCATTCTGGAGGCTAGAAGTTTGAAATAAAAGTTTTAGCAAGTTTGAGTTCTCTGAGAGATGTGAGGGAAAATCTGTTCTGTGTGTCTTCTTTAGCTTCTGGTGATTTTCTGGCAGTCCTTGGCATCCTTTGGCATCCCTTACAGTTGCGTTATTTCAACCTCTGCCTTCACTGCTACCTGGTGTTATCCCTGTGTCTCTGTCTCCACGTGGCCATCTTCTTATAAAGATTGTAGTCATATTG
This sequence comes from Oreotragus oreotragus, assembly GCA_006410675.1. Classification (NCBI taxonomy): domain Eukaryota; kingdom Metazoa; phylum Chordata; class Mammalia; order Artiodactyla; family Bovidae; genus Oreotragus; species Oreotragus oreotragus. The sequence goes on along the minus strand of SJYX01007663.1, from coordinate 9,163 downwards.
GATTAAGGATTCACCCTACTCCAGGATGACCTTATCTTAACTAATTATATCTGCAATATCCCTATTTCCAAATAAAGCTATATTCTGAGTTATGTGGGCTAAGACTTCAAGATATCATTTTGGGGGGAACATAATTCAATCCATAACAAAGCCCTTGCAGCATATCCTCATTCAACAATATTCAAAAGGTGAGAGAATAAATACTTCTCTATTATTTTCTTCTGGAAGGGTATTCTTTTCCAAGTGCTCCTATGTCACACATAATAGACATGCCCAAGCATCTCATTGACAAGTATCACTTGCCTTTGCTTAAACCAGTCACAAGGAAAATGGAAATATTGTGATTGACAGAGTCTAGGGATTGGTAAACCGGTTATGAAGAATCAGATGGCTTCTGAAGGCTTCCCTGGTGGCTCCGTGGTAATGAATCTGCCTGCCAATACAGGAGACATGGGTTTGATCTATGATCCAGGAAGATCCCACATGCCTTGGAGCAACTAAGCCCTTGCACCACAATAACTGAGCCTGTGCTCTGGAGCCTGGGAGTTGCAGCTACTGAGCCCATGTGCCATGATTCTGAAGTCTGAGCACTCTGGAGCCTGTGCTCTGCAACAAAAGACGCCACCACAATGAGAATCCCACACACGTGCAGCAACGAAGACCCTGCACAACCAAAAATAAATAAAATTTAAAAATTAAAAAAAAAATCAGAAAATATTTTAGGCTTTGTAGGATGTATAGTTTTTATTGCAACTACTCGCAACAGACTGGTTCCAAATAGGTAAAGGAGTAGGTCAAGGCTGTATATTGTCATCCTGCTTATGTAATATAAGTTACTCATGCCTATAGGCAGAGTACATCATGAGAAACGCTGGGCTGGAGGAAACACAAGCTGGAATCAAGATTGCCAGGAGAAATATCAATAACCTCAGATATGCAGATGACACCACCCTTATGGCAGAAAGTGAAGAAGAACTAAAGAGCCTCTTGATGAAAGTGAAAGAGGAGAGTGCAAACATTGGCTTAAAGCTCAACATTCAGAAAACAAAGATCATGGCATCTGGGTCCATCACTTCATGGAAAATAGATAGGGAAACAGTGGAAACAGTGGCTGACTTTATTTTTTGTGGCTCCAAAATCACTGCTGATGGTGATTGCAGCCATGAAATTAAAAGACGCTTACTCCTTGGAAGGAAAGTTATGACTAGCCTGGACAGCATATTAAAAAGCAGGGATATTACTTTGCCAACAAAGGTTCATTTAGTAAAGGCTATGGTTTTTCCAGTGGTCATGTATGGATGTGAGAGTTGGACTATAAGGAAAGCTGAATGCTGAAGAATTGATGCTTTTGAACTGTGGTGTTGGATAAGACTCTTGAGAGTCCCTTGAACTGCAAGGAGATCCAACCAGTCCATCCTAGGAAAAATCAGTCCTGGCTGTTCATTGGAATGACTGATGTTGAAGCTGAAACTCCAATATTTTGGCCACCTGATGTGAAGAGCTGATTCATTTGAAAAGATGCTAATGCTGGGAAAGATTGAAGGCAGGAGGAGAAGGGGACGACAGAGGATGATTTGGTTGGATGGCATCACCAACTCAATGGACATGGGTTTGGGTGGACCCTGGGAGTTGGTGATGGACAGGGAGGCCTGGCGTGCTGTGATTCATGGGGTCGCAAAGAGTCGGACACGACTGAGCTACTGAACTGAACTCATTATGGCCCCAAAGCATTTATAGATAGTAATGGACTGGTGTTCCTGTGTCCCAGGGAAACATTTTCATAAAAATAGACAGTGTCAGATTTGGCCCAAGGGCCATAGTTTGCTAAGATGTGTATAAGAGACAGGAGCTACTTAGGCTTCTAATGTTTGCATTTAAAATCTTGCCAGTTTATATTGTTTAGTGAAAGTGCCTATGTTATTTTTCAATTGATAATTTAAAATTTGCTATTGCTGTTTAGCTGCTAAGTCATGTTCAACTCTTTTGTGACAGGAGGCCTGGCGTGCTGTGATTCATGGGGTCGCAAAGAGTCGGACACGACTGAGCTACTGAACTGAACTCATTATGGCCCCAAAGCATTTATAGATAGTAATGGACTGGTGTTCCTGTGTCCCAGGGAAACATTTTCATAAAAATAGACAGTGTCAGATTTGGCCCAAGGGCCATAGTTTGCTAACCCCTGACTTAGACCAACATACATATGTGTGCATATGTTATATATATATAGTGTGTGTATGTATATATATGTATATGCTATTTTAAGCTGGTAACTGACCCAAACTTCTGGCCAATTTAAACTTGAACCATATTCCTCCCTTTTTAACAAAGGAAAAATTTTGATATTTGTTGGAAGGCAATACGTGGTCAATGTTAACTACAGCACTCAGCTTCTGTAATCTTGAGTCACTTATGGTACAGCTTGTCATGACTACTCACTTAGAAATGCTGCATTCTAAGATAGATTTTTTGAGGGTAAGAGCATAGAGTGGGAGTCAAGATGCCTGTGTTCAAATCCTTGCTTTGCAACTAGCCAGTCAGATGACCAGTTACTAGCATTTCTGTGTGTCATATTCTCATCAGTAAAATGGTGATGGTAATTGTGAACACCTTATATCTAATATAGCTATAGAGTTGTGCTATAAATTAAATGATAAACTAGGAAAGACCACTTATTTACTTGAGCCCTGCTAAGTTGTTATATTTGAAGTATGTGACCTAATTCCACATTGTGGGGGAATTGAATTAAAGGTAAAACGTTATGCAAACTTGCTTTTCCCAATGGTATTCTTCTTAGACTACTGGTTCTTTAACACTCTCTTCATGACCAATGAATTAATTCATGCATGGGTTCTCAGTTGCTTCAGTTGAGTCTGACTCTGTGCAACCCTATGAACTGTAGCCTGCCAGCCTCCACTGTCCATGGGATTCTCCAAGGCAAGAATACTGGAGTGGGTTGTCATGCCCTCCTCCAGGGGATCTTCCTGACCCAGGGATGGAACCAGTGGCATCTCTTGCGTCTTCTGCATCACAGGCAGATTCTCTACCACTGAGCCACCTGGGAAGCCCAAATTAATTAATACAATTATAAATATGAATGAGTAATAGATACAAGGGTGAGCTATAGTCCAAGAAGTCAAAAGACTGCCATGTTTAATTAATGATACTCATGGTCACAGCTGGGGATAAACGAACCATAGCACAATAGATTCAGCCTATGGATTTGGATGCTATTGGCCTCTACAATCAATTCAGATCACTCCAGGATGGAAGGAGCAGTAGTGATCCATATTGATGACGATATCTGGCCAAGAAAACCCATAAGGTCTGTGCCTGCACTGCTCTGGTTGGTTATTTCTTGTACATAGATGCAGCTTAACTGATGCTTATGTCTCATCCCATCAGTGCTACTTGCCTCATGCTTACTGGGTTCACAGAACTATTATTTACCCATGGAGAGAGGAGACTTTCAGTTTTTGTCTTTTATTTTTCTTTTCTCTGGACTCACCTTAATGATGCCTTTCTATAGGACACTAATTTAACTACTGTGTGTATTAAGTCGCTTCAGTTGTGTCCGACTCTTTGCAGTCCTATGAACTGTAGCCCACCAGGCTCCTCTGTCCATGGGATTCTCCAGGCAAGAATACTTGAGTGGGTTGCCATGCCCTTCTCCAAGGTATCTTTCCCACTGAGGGATCAAACCCATGTCTCTTATTTCTCCTGCATTGGCAGGCAGATTCTTTACCACTAGTCACCTGGGAAGCCCTAGGTGGTGCCAGTGGTACTACTACTCCTGCTCTCATTTCTATTTTTAGAATAGAAATGACTATTAATGACTCATTAATGACTACTCATTTCTATTTTTCAGAATGCCATTAACATCTGCTGGTAATGATGTTATGGAATAAGCCCTCCTATTCTCCGCTTCATGTTCCATATCACTTTCACTCTGATTCAAGTCAGGTTTAACTTTCCTTACAGTTGGATTTTAGTATTTCAGAAAAGGAACTTTTTCCATTACATGGAGACCAATCAATACAAAAAAGGAACTAATCAAAGTCGTATCATCTTTAATCCTTTAATACCAGATATGTAATGTTCTTTGGGGCTTCCCTTGTGGCTCAGATGGTAAAGAATCTATGTGAAATGCAGGAGACCTGGGTTCAATCCCTGGGTTGGAAAGATCTCCTGGAGAAGGGAATGGCAATCCACTCCAGTATTCTTGCCTGGAGCATTCCATGGACAGAGGAGCCTGGTGGGCTACAGTCCATGAAGTTGCAAAGAGGCAGACATGACTGAGTGACTAACACACACACATATACACACATGCAATGCTCTTTATGCTACTGAACTTTTTTTATGGAAAATTCCAGAACATTTGCAAATTTAAGAGAATAGCATAATAAACTTCCTATGTACCCCTCACCCAGGTTCCTCAATTTTAAAATCTTGTTTCTGCTAAACTTAGTTTGATCACATTTCCATCTCCACATTTCACATCTAAATCAATATGTGATTGCTAATTATCTTAACCTTGCTTTAATCTCTCCAAGTTGCTTCAGTTTGGGTAATGAATTATTGGCCTTCCTATCTATCTACCTTACTAACTCTCCTCCCAGCCCCCTGGCACTGGATTATTTTGAAGCAAGTGCTAGACTTTCTATCATCTCATCTTTAAATATTTGTGTGTAAATATCTTTCTTAATAAACATTCTTAGCTCGCCATATGTCCAGTTTCTCCAAAATGATACTAAAAATTCGAACCAATAATAAAATATTTGAAAGTACAAAATGCTAGATCCATGCTGGGTAATCTCCTCCTCCTTTTTTCCCCACTCCTCTTTCTTTCTGTTTATGCTGTGTTTTTATGCTCCAGATGGACCATTTCGACTAAATGAACTGATCAATGTCAACCTGCATGACTCATTATTTGACTTCAGGGACTGTTTAGTCAAGAGTTTGGCCAAATTCACTGGTAGCTTTGGCACCTGCAAGTGTACTTCAGTTGCTAAGTATATGATACATGGGATATTGCTTAGGGCTATGGTAAGGCAAAAATTAGGTCTAACAAATATTGGTTCTATATGACTTACTAATTGTAAAATTAAATTTGTAGGAAAGATCCGTCAGTTTGTGACATTTTAAAACTTTTAATAATTGCCATATTTTCTACCACTGTCTAAAATATGTATTGAGAAAACCTGCATGACCTGCAAAGTAATTGAAACGAGAATTTTATAGCAACTATTTTGAAGCTTTCATATAATGTGCTGTTTTGAAGTAGAGGGAGGGGCTTGTACGTGTGTGACATAGTATTTTGTGTTAGATATTGATATAAATATGCCATCACTAACTTTTTCTGAAGTGTCAAGATGAATGTGACTGTAGTGAAACTGGAACAGAAGAACCAACATGATTAACTTCTAGTTAATAATTACTTTTAGTTAAAGCATATGTTACCTTTCTTCCTTGACCACAACATACTACAAAACTTTCTCAGCTCTTGAAATTTGTTTCCTAAGAATTCCAGGTTGAGCCACTGCAAAACTATGACCACTTGAGAATATTTCATTCAATGCGAGCCAATAGAGTTCAAGTAAATTTCCAGCTGAGGCATTTTGAACAAATTGTATGTTAGGTTTTGTGTGTGTTAACAAAAATATTAAGACCTTTTGACAAGTTCTGAAGCTTTCAGTTCATTTGAAAAGGACAAAATGAAGATAGCCAGTCATTTGTGAGTGTGTTGTGAAGTACTTATATGTTGCTATATGGAGAAACTTTGTCTTTACATTTCTCTAAATACCAGAATAGACACAATTGAAAAGTCACTTCTTTCCTATGAATGCACTGAACCAAGAGAACCGAATGCACTGAATCAAAAACACAGTTCATTTGAAAAGGACAAAATGAAGATAGCCAGTCATTTGTGTGTGTGTTGTGATGTACTTATATGTTGCTATATGGAGAAACTTTGTCTTTACATTTCTCTAAATACCAGAATAGACACAATTGAAAAGTCACTTCTTTCCTATGAATGCACTGAACCAAGAGAACCGAATGCACTGAATCAAAAACCTTTAGACTAAAGGTTTGTTTGTTTTTTTTTTGGTACATTAAAACCCAGGATTCCTATTCACTATCTCTGTCACCAAAATATAACCTATTCAATTCAAGCCCAAGTATCATTGATCTTAGAGTTGAAAACACTGGGATTGGTACCCAATTTTGATCCATTTCCTGATAAGTTTCTCTCTCACTCTTGTTCTCTTCCTCTTTCTTTTATCGTTCTTGGTTTCTCTTGAGGTTTCTTTGCCTTTGGGATATAACAGCTATAAAAGTCTGTGTTAGAAGTTACAACGCAATTCACTTTGCTTGGTCCTGTGTTTATGACATGATTGGTATCTGAGAGCAGGTGGGGAATTGGGAAAACATTCCATCTGACTCTGAATGTGGCATAGTCTGATTACAGCAAGACGATGAGGCAGATTTCTTTGCTCTGCTCCTAGGAACATCCTATTGCTCATGTTCTGACACCAGGAATAGTTCTGTCTTTTTAACCTTTTTCAAAGATCAGATTATTTCAGGTTCTGGGCCTTGACGATAACTCTAGTGTGTTATCAGTTGTCAAGGCGTGCTCTCTACAACCTTAATACATCCTGACAATCACTATACTGAATGACTCTCTGCCCTAAACTCTAAGAAATGCCCCGTCCTTGCCAAATACTGCAAAAATTTGCAAGTACATATCCAACTAATGAAAAGAGGTGAAGCCCGAAGCTTTTAGCTTAATTGTGCATGCAGTCAAGGTAGAAGAGTCAGAATACTGCATCTTCCTATTGCAGGGACTTGTATTTTCTCAGAGTTAAGCCTCAGACCTTTCCAGGCTGGCATGCATAAATAAAAAGATAAGTGAATTGAACTTGGGTCCTGGGAATGGAACTCAAAATACTTTTAGAAAAGAACCTTCTTTAAGAGTGGGCAGAAATCTGTTCATCTTCCACAAGCCTAAAGAATGAGGCAAAGGTCTACTTTCTATAAAAAGATGGAGATAAGAACAGCTGGAAAAAGCTTAAATAGCACTTTTTTTCCCATTTACATCCTCTTCATGGTTCTGATTTCTCTCTAAGGAACTATTTCAGAAAGCAAATGAAGAAATGTACCTGGGAATTCATAATATACTGAAAGAACTACGGAATGAAGATATTTTGAAAATGAGGAAAAATCTTTGTAGATACCACTTTGTTTTTTAACGGTCACCCTGTTTTAACTGATATTCTATAGATAGGCCTAGTGTAAATTTTGGAAGGGATTTTTAAAATATATGAACATTTGTTTTGGCAATGTCAGAGTGTCTTTTGGACTAGAAATACCTTTGTTAGTTTCAGAGGATCAGTCAGAGTTTTATATGCAAAATGACTTTCTGGAGAAACTAGCATTTCATTAGGCAGCTGCCTGGAAATGTTAAGAGATGCTAATTGCTTGGCAGACTTATAAGAGCAGGGAGCACAGAGGGACTCTCTTGTTACCCCAGTTCATAGAAAGCAGAAAGTGACATCAAAGAATCTAAGAAATGTATTTCCTGATTATGATATTCCTTTTTCTTGTAGCTTTAAATAAGGTATATATATATATATATAAAGTTAATTTGCTCAGTCGTGTCCAACTCTTTGCAACCCCATGGACTGTAGCCCACCAGGCTCCTCCCTCCATGGGATTCTCCAGGCAAGAATCCTGGAGTGGGTTGCCATTTCCTTCTCCAGGGGATCTTCCCCACCCAGGGATCAAACCCAGGTCTCCCTCATTAGAGGCAGACGCTTTAACCTCTGAGCCACCAGGGAAGCATGCTGGAGAAGGCAATGGCAACCCACTCCAGTACTATTTCCTGGAGAATCCCAGGGATGGAGGAGCCTGGTGGGCTGCCGTCTATGGGGTTGCACAGAGTCGGACACGACTGAAGCGACTTAGCAGCAGCGGCAGCATATGTACACGTAGATACAGATATGTGNTCTTTAACCTCTGAGCCACCAGGGAAGCATGCTGGAGAAGGCAATGGCAACCCACTCCAGTACTATTTCCTGGAGAATCCCAGGGATGGAGGAGCCTGGTGGGCTGCCGTCTATGGGGTCGCACAGAGTCGGACACGACTGAAGCGACTTAGCAGCAGCGGCAGCATATGTACACGTAGATACAGATATGTGTGTGTGTGTGGGCGCACGCTAGGTTGCTTCAGTCATGCCCGACTCTTCGTGACTCTAGTAGCCCTCCAGGCTCCTCTGTCCACAGGGATTCTCCAGGCATTTGTGTGTGTGTGTGTGTGTGTGTGTGTGTGTGTGTGTGTATAAGTATATATGTGTATGTATATATAAGGCTTCCCAGGTGGTGCTACTGGTAAAGAGCCCACTCGCCAATGCAGGAGACGTTAGAGACATGGATTCGATCCCTGGGTTGGGAAGATCCCCTGGAGGAGGGCATGGCAACCCATTCCAGTAGTCTCGCCTGGAGACTGAAGTGACTTAGCATGCATGCACGCATGTATATTAATAAGACATCAGATAAAATTTAAGACCAAGTAAAACGTTTTAATTCTTCAAGTTATGAAGAGTCTCAGACACAGTAATTGTGCTTGAAGAACTAGATGTCTCTCCTGAGAAGGGATGATTCTTATAATGAAAAAATCCTGAAATATCATTAATCAAATACTAATGAAATAATATCATAATTAGAAGTAGAGTTAATTAATGGTCACTTTGACTCCAAAGAAGCAAGTAAAATAATCTACCTACACAGTATGGCTAGAGAACTGCTAGCAGTTCTTTATGGAAAACAAAACAAAAAGTTTGATTTATTGAATATTTCCACCTTAAGCATCCATGTGTTAGTTAAGACTTAGTACACCCCATTTGTTGTATAGTCACTCAGTCGTGTTTGACTTTTTGCTACCCCATGAACTGCAGCACGCCAGGCCTCCCTGTTCTTCACTATTTCCCAGAGTTCACTCAAACTCATGTCCATTGAATTGGGGATGCCATCCAGCCATCTCATCCTCTGTTGTCCCTTCCCCTTCTGCCTTCAGCTTTTCTCAACATGGACAGAGGAGCCTGGTGGGCTACAGTTCATAGAGTCACAAAGAGTCAGACATGACTGAGTGGCTTTCACTTTCACTTTT
>SJYX01007661.1:0-12129 GCA_006410675.1 Oreotragus oreotragus | reverse complement strand
AGGGGTTAGGAGTTAGGGTTAGGGGTTAGGAGTTAGGGTTAGGGTTAGGGTGGTCCCACATGCCCCCAGGACTTCCTGGGCCTGACCCACTTTGATGGTTCTTCTGAGTCGTTTCCTACTAACCAGTCAAGAGAGAATCCGGCCAGCCCCTCCTGCTCCTTCTTTCCACGCCCTATTCACCACCCTTTCATCATCTTGGAAACCAAACCACAGCTTTCAAAACTGAAGGCAAAGAAACAGCCTTCAGAAATAACACCAGGGCAAACTGAACCAGGGGAGTCAGAAAAGCGAACTCCAGGATGGGTCCCTCTGAAGCCAGAAATGCACAGAAGTGACCAGGGCAGCTCAGCTTGAGCTCGGAGTCTGCAGGAAGGGGCCCCTTTCCTTCTTATTCGCAACTGCAGGAAGAGTAACCCTCGGGGGAGAAGCAGGACAACACGCACTCGCCCGAGGGCCGTGAGGCTCACTTGAGGACACCGTGCTCGTCCTGAGGCCCAGAGAAGACCCCGGGTGCTGGGCATCCTGCAAACACCCGGAACCACCGCCGGCCGGGCTCCCTGCCAGGTGCGAGGTGTGGCCACGCGCTCCACAGCTGATTTCTAGGAATCTAATTTTAAACACCTCCCAGCGACCATATCACAAAAATACAGAATTCCAAATGCTGTAGCACAAGTGCTAAAAAGCATCCTACCAAAAATAAAAGTGGCATTTTCAGACAAAACCCCAGAATCAGAACACAACTGATAACCTGAACTTCTCCTAAATGTTTCCCTTCCCTCAGCTACTTTCACCCCCAGCTCCCATATAATGATGATGAAAGTGAGCACAGTTAGAATATTTAAACAATCTGGCAAAAATCCCATGCTTTTCTCTTGCATGAGGACCCAGCGTCCAAGTGAAAATGCGCGTTTCTCCCCTCCTTCTCCCTCCCTTTGGAGCCAGTGTGCCTGAGACGGGCTCTGCGGATTCCACCATTAACTCCCGCCTGCCCATCACCCAGCCCCAGAGAGGAAGGGACACATGGGACTGAAGAAGGGAACCAGTGCCTGGCCCCCCAACGTGGCTGCTTCAAAACGCAATCAGACAACTTGGGGACCGCGCTCCCAATGGGCTCCGATCATGAACCCGATCTCAGGGCACAGGGTCCCAGAGCAGGGGCCCGGGAACCATGTCCTGCGTGGGGTGGTCACCCCAAGACCAGGTACAGATGATACCCATAGGCATGAGCCCAAGACCCCCGAGGGCTCCCAGGCCCTCGGGGCGCTGTCCTGGGCTCTTGGCCTCTCCCTCCACCCCACCCCTGTCTGCAGTCTAGTCCTCCCCAGAGAAGCCCCGTCACCCGGAGGCCCACCTCCCACCCACCACTCTTCCAGGCGCCCCTGGCCCAGGCCTGGCCTCCTGCTCCGCAGCACCAGGGCCCCATCTCCCCAGGGCCGCCCATCACCCTACACTGCTGCCCTGTTCGCTCCAAACCCTCCTTCTAAATGGCCAGCTGTGCCCCTCACTGCCCTGGCACAGGCTGCATTTCTGTTGTAATTCCACATCCAGCTTTTAAAAAGTATGGGAAACTGGGGGATGGTAAAGGAAGCAACTAAACTGATTAACAAATAGAAAGGCTAGAAGGGAAACCACCCACACACTGGACCTGGTTTGGGACAGCTAAGGAACATGGAGGGCAGTAGGGTCACCCTCCACCCTCACTGAGAAGTGAGGAAGTCTGCAGGGGGACGGGGACCTCCAAGCCCAGGGCTCCCCCCGGGGAGCCGCGCCCCAGAAGTGGAAACATCAGGGCAGACACACCCAGGCAGAAGCACACTTGCCCACGCCCACACAAACGTGCAGGATCCAGGCATCAGCAGGGCTGCGTCTCTGTAAAACACACACACTGAGGTCTGGAGCGAGGCCTGTGTCTCTGTCTAGCCAAACACCAACACTGAACTATGTCACACAACCAGATTTCCAGAAACTAGAAACAGCTATTGACTGGGGAGTATAACCTGCATGCCTCACGTGCCAGCAACAGCAGTGGTTCTCGGCCAGGGGCAGAGTGCTGGGAGCGAGGGTTCTCGTGGCACCTGAGGGTAGGAGGCAGTGATGACACTCAATGTCTCACAATGCATGCACTGGGCATCCACCAGCTGCAGCTGAGAAGCCCGGCCTAAAGGATCAAGTTCTTCCCCCAACTTTCCAAGGTGTAAGTGACAAGAATCAGCTCAGTTCAGTCGCTCAGTTGTGTCCAACTCTTTGTGACCCCATGGACTGCAGCACACCAGGCCTCCCTGTCCATCACCAGAGTTTACTCAAACTCATGTCCATCGAGTTGGTGACGCCATCCAACCATCTCATCCTCTGTGTCTCCTTCTCCTCCTGTCTTCAATCTTTCCCAGCATCAGGGTCTTTTCCAATGAGTCAGTTCTTCCCATCAGGTGGCCAAAGTATTAGAGCTTCAGCATCAGTCCTTCCAATGAATACTCAGGACTCATTTCCTTTAGGATGGACTGGTTGGATCTCCTTGCTGTCCAAGGGACTCTCAAGAGTATTCTCCAACACCACAGCTTGAAAGCATCAACTGACAAATATAACTGTATATACATGATACGGTATTTGTCTTTGGCTAATTTCACTGGAGCTTCCCAGGTGGCTCGGTGGTAAAGAATCTGCCTGCAATGTAAAAGACGCAGGTTCAACCACTGGATCGGAAAGATCCCATGGAGAAGGAAATGGCAACCCATTCCATTATTCCTGCCTGGGAAATCCCATGGACAGAGAAGCCTGGTGGGCTACAGTCCATGGGGTCACAAAAGAGATGAGCACGACTGAGCACCTAAACAACGACAATTTCAGTTAGCATAATGCCCATCTATGTTGTCACAGAGAGCAGGATCCTGTTCTTTCTGTTCTTTTCACTGTGCACATGTGTATACACACATACATACACACATCTTTATCCGTTTATCCATCGATGGATACTTATATTGCTTCTATGTCTTGGTATTGTAAACAATGCTGCTATTAAGATGGGGGTGCTTATCTTTTCAAGCCAGTGTTTTCATTTTCTTCAAATAAGTACCCAAGAGTGGAACTGCTGGATTTTATGGTATTTCTGTTTTTAACTTTTTGAGGACCCTCCGTCCTGTTTTCCACTGTGGCTGCACCAATTTACATTCCCACCCACAGTGCACAGGGTCCCTTTTCTCCACACCCTCACCCACACTTGTTATTTGTTGTCTTTTTGATGAGGGCCATTCTGGCAGGTGTGAGGTGATATTTCAGTGTGGTCTGATCCACATTTCCCTGATGATTAGGGATGTGGATTCTTTTTCACGTACCTGTTGAACACTTATATGTTCCCTTTGAAAAAATGTCTTTTCAGGTCCTTTGTCCATTTTTAATTGACTTATTTGCTATTTTGCTATTGAATTGTATGAGGACACTGGAGAAAGTGTCCTCAGTCAGTGGCATTAGGGAAACTGGAAAACTACAAGCAGAAAAATGACCACTCAGAAAATTTAACTTGAAATGAATTAAAAGCTTAACTGTAAGGCCTGGAAGTTTCTAAAAGAAACACAGAGGAAAAGATCTTGACGAAGATCTTGGCAATGATTTCTTGGATAAGAACACCAAGAGCACAAGCAATGTGAGCAAAATCGGGTGCTGCTGCTGCTGCTGCTGCTAAGTCACTTCAGTCGTGTCCGACTCTGTGTGACCCCATAGACAGCAGCCCACCAGGCATCCCCGTCCCTGGGATTCTCCAGGCAAGAACACTGGAGTGGGTTGCCATTTCTTTCTCCAATGCATGAAAGAGAAAAGTGAAAGTGAAGTCGCTCAGTCTGTCTGACCGTTAGCGACCCCATGGACTGCAGCCCACCAGGCTACTCCATCCATTGGATTTTCCAGGCAAGAGTACTGGGGTGGGGTGCCATTGCCTTCCCCGAAAATCGAGTGGGAATACATTAATCTAAAGAGCTTCTGCACAGCACAAAAAACCATCAATGAACTGAAAAAGCAGCCTACAGAGCAGGAGAAATTATTTACAATCCTTTTATCTGATAAAGGGTTAACATCCAAAATCAAAAGGATTAAGCTTTTGTGTTTTCAACATAGTTCAATTCAGAGGCATCTTAATGTGTAAACTTTCTTCTGCCTTTTTTCTTTAACCAAGCACAGTGCTTTGTGATAGACCTTTATAAGACACAATATAAGTTCCTAGCAAGTTTATTTTGCTCCAGGGGGAAGAAAAGGAGGACTAGTTTGGGGAAGTCCACTGAACTTCTGTGAGTTCTTGACTAGAAATTATCCAGTCGGCAATACTGATCGTGGGTCTTTGCCAGCTTCACCTCCTGTGAGCCCGAGAAAGAGATTTAACTATGAACCTTGCTTTTACTTAGAAAGAACAAAAGCCTGTTTCATGTGGTGAATGACTCCCTCAATAAAATAACATAACAATACATGCAACATATTGTTATAAATTACACAGCATTAACCTTGTTTCACCACTTAGTTATAGTTCTGGATTAATTCAAATGATATGGAGAAATAAAATGTTTTGGCATTATGTTGAACTGTAAAATTACAGATAAATTTTTTAAATCTTTGTCCCAATTTTATATTTATTTTTAAACTGTACCAAATATACATCTAAAAATATATAGGGAACTTTTCAATAAATATTAAAGCAGAAGGAATTACAACTCCTAATTCAACACACTGTAATTCAGGATAGCAGAAAAGTCAGTGAGTTGTCACAGACTCCTGAAGAAACATATAGTAAGAAAACTTAAAAAAAAAAAAAGTATGTTAGCCAATTTTTATAACTGTGAAATGCTTTAAATTATCAACTAATAAAACAAGTCTGTTGAATTATGGCTAATGCCAAAATCATCTTTCCATCTTTCACTCTTTACTCCGGGGTTGGTGAAGAGAGACCCGCCTGGAAGCTGACCTTGAGAAAGTAACACAAAGCTCTGAAGACTCAGGTCACATCATAGCGATGCTTCTGCACCATGGGTCCTCTCAGTGTTTAAGTTCCTTTTTGATGACTCGTATAAAGTATACATACATATTTTAACATATTTTAATACACTATGTTACATATCTGTGACCTCTATTTCATTATTAGCTTCATTTGTAACTGGTGCTTTTTTCAGGGAGAGAAGAGTGGGAAGGGGTAAGCAGTAACTATACAATCTAGAACAAGGTTTTTAATAGCATAAGTCCACTAACAATCCCATCTAATAGGGAAAACAATATTAACAGTTCCAGAAAACATTACAGTATATGAATAAGCTTTTCAGTAGAAAAGCATACACAGGTGTTCAGAAGATTCTGCATTTTTCCTAAAAAGTCTGTAGAGTTTAAGTCTTGACCACCACGTGACCAGGCGGGGATGACAAAACTCCCACCACACCTGAAAAGCTGCTTCTCCCCTTAGCAAGCCCCACACCATCTCCCTGAAAACCATCAACCACAGGAACCAGGTGAAACATGAGAGCGTCAGAAAGAAAACAAGAGCTGAGCCTCTCTCTCATGGGATCTCCTGCCCAGAACAGACCACAAAGCCAACTCTGGGCTCAGCATGAACACAGCCTGCTGGCACAGGTCAGCAGTCAGGGGCAGACCCCTCAGAGAAGTCCCCTTCGCCTCTCCCAAGGCTCAGGCTCCACCCCAGCTTTGAACGTGTAAGGACCCACAGTGACCACTGAGGCTGGCAGACACCTGGCACCACCACCTCCATCACTGCTGGGCTCCCTGCCTACAGGCTGGACAGGGGAGAAACCCAGCTCTTAGTGTTCCTCCTCTGCATTAATGGGAAAGTGACAGTGTTAGCTGTTCAGTCGTGTGTGACTCTTTGAGAACCCATTAACTGTAGCCCGCCAGGCTCCTCTGTCCATGGGATTCTCCAAGCAAGAATACTGGAGTGGGTAGCCATTCCCTTCTCCAGGGAATCTTCCTGACCCAAGGATCGGACCCGGATCTCCTGCATTGTCGGCAGATTCTTTACTGTCTGAGCCACCCAGGGGATAATAAATTTGAAATAAAAGTTCACANCATGGGATTCTCCAAGCAAGAATACTGGAGTGGGTAGCCATTCCCTTCTCCAGGGAATCTTCCTGACCCAAGGATCGGACCCGGATCTCCTGCATTGTCGCCAGATTCTTTACTGTCTGAGCCACCCAGGGGATAATAAATTTGAAATAAAAGTTCACACAATGCAATTGTAGATTTCCATTTTCTTCAAGCTGGCCATTTGTTCACAATTATTCCTTTTGTACCTAGGAAAGTTGAACATAAAGCCTAGGATGCTATTACCTATCCCAAATACTCCCGGCACCAAGACTCAACTAGAATTTCCTACCATCTACTTCTTTTCCTTCTTCTCTGACAGTCTTGTACGAAGAAACGTACAGTTAGCTCCAAGTGGATGGGGAGGCCCCAAGCTCCCACAGGCTAGCCAGCTTGCACTGGACTCACTTGGAGACCCACACCCTGGTCCCACCCAAGACCACTCTTCTGAAAGTGGGAGCCGGGGCAGGCAGTCAGCCTCCCAGGTAACCACAGTAAATGGCCTGCTTTCCACAGGAGAGAACACGCAGATGGAGAAGCAGAGCCTGACTATCCACGGGGGCCGAGTGTCACCACCTGTGCAAGTGTCAAGGGCAGTGACAGTCACAGACTGGCTTTCCTCAGGTGGCCACCCAGCATGCAGGCCACGGCCTACTCTGTGGGGACTGGGCGGGAGGCTGGGAACAGGCGCCTAGGCTCAAGCACAGGGCCAGAGCCACTGTGCTCCCCCAGGCCCACAAGACAAATGGACCTTGTGCTCCCCCAGGAATGACCCCCACAGGCAGGTCCCCCATGATAAGCACTGGTCCCCAGGCTGGAGGCAACTAGAGGGCCTGCCATGAGTACAGGCCATGAGCACAGATCCAGAGGAAAAACAGGGGGCAGGGGAGAGGAAGGACACACGGAGAACAGGACCAGGCACTCACGGGCCCCTGAAAGCCAGGAGAGGCTCCAGTGCCACGGCCCCACGGGCCTCCTGCCTGCGCCCAGGCCAGTCCCACACCTCAGCCAGAGCCAGCCAAGTGGGGAGCAGGGATGGCATGGCACCCCCAAACACAGATGCCTGGGCACGACGAGGGGGTGCCCAGCGGCTCCGTCCTCTGACTCAGAGCCCTCCCTGGTGCCACCACTCACTGGGCAGCTGATTCCACACAGCCTCGCAGGGGCCCCTTCTCAACTACTGTTGGCGGATACTGAACTTCCCACCAGCTTGTGTCCTGTCTTTATAAAAACAGCTGTCACCACTCCCACAGTATCTAACACAGCTTCACTCAATAAATTGCAAATGAAATAAATGCTTAAGGAACAGAACAATTCAAAAGCTCTCATGTGGCAAAAGCAATCTCTACCCATCTTTGCAATCAAAGGTGATTGAACCAGTTATATATACGTGTGTATGTGTGTGTTTGCACCTACACACAAACAACTTCCCCCCAAGTACACACCTGCAAGGTGATGTGGCATGTCAGCCACTTAAGAGCCTACTATATTTGGTATTAAACAGTGGACAATATGGCAAACCTGTGTGCAAGAGGGTAGTGTTAGCTTCACTCAGTCGTGTCTGACTCTTAATGACCCCATGGGCTGTAGCCTGCCAGGCTCCTTTGTCCATGGGGTTTCCCAGGCAAGAACACTGGAAAGGGTTGCCATTTCCTTCTCCAGGGGATCTTCCCGACCCAGGGACTGAACTCACGTCTCCTGTGTCTCCTGCATCAGCAGGCGAATTCTTTACCACTGAGCCACCAGAGGGAAGCCATGGCAAACCTATTCCACCTAAATCCCCAGAGAGTATTTTACTGTAAAATAATTTATCTCCTTAAAATAAGTAAATATATCCTTTTGGAACTGTAGAAATTCTAAGTACAACACAGAAAACAATATAAGCACAGCTTTCAAGGTGTGACGAAAGCCAGATGCATTTTTCAAAACTGTCATCCAGCATTCAAACTGAGCATGTCCTAATTTTCAGCTGCTGCTCAGATGAAAGTATCTGCTGTCCACCTGTAAGTGATAACAATTGTAGCCGATTTCACATTTCATATCACCCCAATGTGAGATGCTTCCAAAGACCAGAATCCTCAGGGCCACCACAGGAGCAGAAACAATCCACACTGAAATGACGGGGAAAGCATTTGTGTGGCAACACGTGAATTCTTATTTATAGCGCTCTGTTCATTATTTTGCATCTAACAGTGTTGACCAGGCTTACAGAGTTTGAGTACATGGATTGGGAGGAGTAATCGGTGGGGGAGAGAGAGGTCAGCCAAACCCCACAAAAAAACAACTAAAAATTTCCACAGACAGTCCACAAAACCATGATATTCAGGTGACTGGAGATTCATTTAGAGGTGTTTTGCTCAAAAACAAAGTCCTTTCCACAGGTTATCAGAAAGCCACAGCAGTTAGAACCCTCTCTCCCCCACACACATCTACAGTGGGTTGGAAAGACAACAGACCAGAAGACGGATGGAGCAGGGACGTGGAAAGAAGCCGGGAAGAGCAAGAGGGACTCGTGAACAAGGCAAAAAGCAGGAGACGGATGGAGCAGGGACGTGGAAAGAACCCAGGAAGAGCAAGAGGGACTCGTGAACAAGGCAAAAAGCAGGAGACGATGGAGCAGGGACGTGGAAAGAAGCCGGGAAGAGCAAGAGGGACTCGTGAACAAGGCAAAAAGCAGGAGACGGATGGAGCAGGGACGTGGAAAGAACCCAGGAAGAGCAAGAGGGACTCGTGAACAAGGCAAAAAGCAGGAGACGATGGAGCAGGGACGTGGAAAGAAGCCGGGAAGAGCAAGAGGGACTCGTGAACAAGGCAAAAAGCAGGAGACGGATGGAGCAGGGATGTGGAAAGAACCCAGGAAGATCAAGAGGGACTCGTGAACGAGGCAAAAAGCAGGAGCTGAACAGAGGGCACGGCTGTCATCTCAGAGCTGGTCCCAAGCTGCAAGCAACAGCGCTGATGCTTTGGTCTGAGGCTACAGCCTACCTTCTGGACTGACTCCATATCGTGAAGAAATCAAAAAAGGAGTTAATTCACAATGCAGAGAAATGATTCAACCACAGATAACCAAACTAACTTAATTCACTAAAAGTCTACTTGTATCATTTTTAAGATTGGGTTATTATGGAGATAGCTAGCAGCTTTGGATTTAAAACAAGCTGGAAATTATCGTGTTTCCCTTAATTCTATAAGCGTGGCCTGACTAGGCCAAGACTGATGGCCTTCATTGCTAACAGAACAGGTGTGATTACAAATACACAAAAATGATCTGGAGACAGAATAGTCCATGTTCTCTAGAATTTTTACCTTTACTAGTAAGGAGTTACTGGAGAAGGCAATGGCACCCCACTCCAGTACTCTTGCCTGGAAAAATCCCATGGACGGAGGAGCCTGGAAGGCTGTAGTCCATGGGGTCGCTGAGGGTCAGGCACGACTGAGTGGCTTCACTTTCACTTTCCTGCATTGGAAAAGGAAATGGCAACCCACTCCAGGGTTCTTGCCTGGAGAATCCCAGGGACAGGAGAGCCTGGTGGGCTGCTGTCTATGGGGTCGCATAGAGTCGGACACGACTGAAGCGACTTACCAGCAGTAGCAGCAGTAAGGAGTTACAGGTTTTTTGACCAAGACTGGAAATTGTCCAAAATCAGTGTTCAAACAGCCCCTCTCACAGCAAACCAGTAGGACGGTACGTGCACACACAAACAAGTGCCATCTCGGACATGTGGATTCAAATTTCTGGTTCAAATGGGAACAATCAGGGAATGGGGAGGGTTCAAGTACTGAGAATAAAGATAGGTGCTCTAGAAAAGTCCTGAGCAGATATCTCAAGATGCCACATCACATAAAAATCTTACCCACATGGTCATTCCTGCCAACATCTATTTGGATTAATATTTTTATTTACATAAAAGAAAGGAAAACACAGATTTGTCCTAACAAGTTCCTATAATTGCTAGATTATTTTCACAATTATGAGTAATCACTAAATAGCTTCCACTCAAGGATCTAAAAATAAGAAACAAAAGAAAGCCACAATCCCAACAACGTTATTAAGAACATTATAGTTATGAAAACAAAGGCTCTTTTTTGAGACTACAGGTTCCTAAAATATCCTTCATGGAACTCTGTACCAGTAACTGGTAACTAACTGTTACATCAGGTGAAAAAAAACATATCATTAGGGTATGTGAAAGTAAATACATAAAAAAGAGAAGTCACCACACATACCAAAAACTTGGTATCTCCTTCCACACTCCATTTGTGAGCTGGATTCCTGGCTCACTCCATGAGGATGATGTCCAGTCAGGAGCCAGAACTGAGGAGGTTGGTGTTGAGAGGGCTTCCAGGGCAAACCAGCCAACTGGCACCCACCAGTCAAGCCACGGGGCTCCAGGCAAGCTTGCTAATGTGCTTCCCTTTTTGAGACAAATGTCCTTCAAAAAAAAAAAGCGATCTATGTAGACACCTGATGCAGTGCTTAGCACAGGTGAGCAGTCAGGGAGTGGTGCTCTGAGACATTTAAGCGTCCTCCCCCACAAACAGGTAACACGCTCTGTTCATGACAAAAAAAAGACATCACTTTGCAACATCTGATTTAAAAGCCCGAGTTATGCACTGTCCACTCCTCCCGACAAGACTCCAGTTCTCTGGGGACCAAGAGTGGGTGGTTCACATCCATCAGACATGGCCCCCATCTCTGCCAGGCCTGGAGGTCATCAGACAGGCACTCCGCGTAGAAGAAAAGCACTCTACTTAAAAGACCTAAGATTGATCACCTTGTCAGTGATTGGTGGCAGCTTAAACACACTCGCATCATACTGGTTAGTAATAGGAAGCTCGGAGAGAGGTCAGTCTTGTAGAGACATTAAAGAGGTTATTCCTGGAAGCTCAAGTAAAATATTTTTCCAGGCAATAACACAAGAATTAACAGCATCATCTCGTGAGCAAACAATGAAGATTTCTGATAAACCTGATCCAGTCTCCTGATTCTAAAGGATGCTGTTCATCTTCCACGAGAAACAGGAACATTTCAAACATACAGAAAACAGAAATGTATGGTGAACACCCACATATCCATCCCCTAGATGACAGATTCAATCTTAAATATAAATTTAGAGGCAGACAGCAAAGAAAATGTGCAGCGTAAGCCTCCACCCATTACAACCCTGTGCAAGGGAAAGATGAATGATTTCCTCTGACAGGAACAGGCTGCTGGGGAGGAGGCTGCCCACTGCTCACCCTCCTAGAAGCCCCCTGGACTCCAGAGCTCCTGCTGCTGACCTCACAGGAGAAGACGGGGTCCCCATCCTGCTTCAAAAGAAAGCCACCCAACGGTTCAGTTAACTCGTGATGGTGGAAATGTGTCATGAAGCCAATATTCTAGTGCTCATGAGTTTCTATTCGTTTGAAGTCTCCTCATCTATACAAAGAAGCTAATGTCATTTTCCTAAAAAATACTTTCAAAGGAGTTAAAAAACGTCAACATGAAAGCAGCTGAAAGCCTTAAGACACCATGAGATATACAAGGTTTACTTCATCTCTTCTATTCAAGAAATGCTAGTGTTCTAAATACTGCTCCCACCTCACATCATCTTTCAAGAGTAAGTGACAGGGGATCCCTGGTGGTCCAGTGGTTAAGAATCCGCCTTGAAATGCAAGGGACACCAGGTTGATCCCTGGTCTGGGAAGATCTCACATGCCGCAGGTAACTAAGCCCATGCACCACAACTACAAGAGTCCATGAGCCGCAACTACTGAACCCCGTGCACCCTGGAGCCCTAGCTTCGCAACAAGAGAAGCCCATACATCACAACGAAGAGGAGCCCCTGCTTACTGCATCTGAAGAAAGTCTGCACGCAGTAACAAAGACCCATCACAACCAAAAAATAAATCTTAAACAGCAAGAGTAAGTGATAGTGATCAGACTGCCCTACAACCCCACTCACACAGCCAGTCCAGAGTTTACTTCCTGTGCAAAGCACCTGCCACAGTAGACACTTGTCACCTGCAGAATGGCAGTCCCTCCAAGGAACCTCTGCCCACATTCCTTCCCCAAGGCTCTGTTCT
>SJYX01007660.1:24706-94276 GCA_006410675.1 Oreotragus oreotragus | reverse complement strand
AACTGTGGTGTTGGAGAAGACTCTTGAGAGTCCCTTGGACTGCAAGGAGATCCAACCAGTCCATTCTGAAGGAGATCAACCCTGGGATTTCTTTGGAAGGAATGATGCTAAAGCTAAAGCTGTACTTTGTCCACCTCATGCGAAGAGTTGACTCATTGGAAAAGACTCTGATGCTGGTAGGGACTGGGGGCAGGAGGAGAAGGGGACGACCAAGGATGAGATGGCTGGATGGCATCACTGACTCGATGGATGTGAGTTTGAGTGAATTCCGGGAGTTGGTGATGGACATGGAGGCCTGGCGTGCTGCAATTCATGGGGTCGCAAAGAGTCAGACACGACTGAGTACTGAACTGAACTGAATTAAACTGAATTGATAGTCCTATGAGATTGGAGTATAGATTCTAGGAATGGAGAAGGGAGTGAGACATAAAGCTGGAAAGAAAATTCTGGCTGGATTGTCAAGGTCTTTGTATTTCAGGCTGAGGAGTTGAAAGTTTTACCCATAGAAAATAGTGAAGGATGCAAGAGGGTAGAAAATATGGAGAGACACAAAAGCAATTCTAGCTATTTTTAATTAGATAAGCCAAAATTTTTCCCACTTCTTGGAGTTTTGTCATCTTTGATAGTTTGGAAAATCTCCACTGAAGCCAGGCTCCAAATGGGAATTTTAGACTTTCTCTTGTGTTTCTTTTTAAAGTTTAAAACTCTATAATTGCTGCCATGTTTCATCCATTTAAGACAAGATTACCTACTAAAAATAATCTGAAAGGCAAAGAGCATGGCTTAGCCAGTTTCTCTGTCATGTCCCTCACTACAAAGTAAAGGCTAGATCAACAAACATACAAAATCCTTTCTGTTCCCGGCAGAAGAATTAAACGTTCAACTTTGTGTTGATGGAATTTTTTTTTCCTACACGTGGTACAAGCCATCTCTCAGAGGCAAATTAGTCAAATCATGTCTTGAAACCACCCGTACATTTTTGTGCAGCCAGAAGTGAGAGGTGTGGGTGGCAGGGGGTTGTAGGTGACTCAGTATGTCTGGCATCTTGGTTAGAAATTTCTCTCAGCTGATGGCAGAGGTATTGCTGCCATAATAGGTGCTGCTAATGAACTGCCACCAAATCATTGTGTGTGCTGTTTGAGATCTGTTTTCAGGTTAGTCAACCTGTAAGATGATGCAGGTTTTTAAGTATTTTTCCAGTTCATTCAGCAGGGATAGGCTTCCAGACTTGTTCTCCTGCTAGTGCCTTAGGTATCTGACTCAGGTTACTTGCAGCAAGTCTCCCAGGTATTGACATAAACCACTGGACATTTAAAAAATTTTAAATAGCTCAGTCACATGAGTAGCAAGACACCCAATGTGTGTTAGTTGCTCAGTCATGTCCGATTCTTTCAGATCCCATGGACTGTAGCCCACCAAGCTCCTCTGTCCATGGGATCCTCCAGGCAAGAATACTAAAGTGGGTTGCCATGCCCTTCTCTAGGGGATCTTTCTGACCCAGAGATCAAACCTGAGTCTCCTGCATTACAGGCAGATTCTTTACTGTCCCTGGTGGCTCAGAATCCACCAAGGACAGTGGTGGATCCACCTGAAGTGCAGGAGACCCAGGTTCAATCTCTGGGTCAACAAGATCCCCTGGAAAAGGAAACAGCTACCCACTCCAGTATTCTTGCCTGGAGGATCCCATGGACAGAGGCACCTGGTGGGTTACAGTCCATGGGGTCACAAAGAGTAAGACAGAACTGAGTGACTAACACACATACCCATTGTGGACAAACACTAATTTTCCTCCGCCAACCCCTTAAGTGAAGCTGCCACACCGAAGGGCACTATTTCAATGACGATTGTGCCTTTCCATCTGGGGCTGCACCCAGTTGCTTTGCGCAGGTCTTCTTTGTCTGGGGAAGATCTACCTGCTTGGCCCTTACTAGTAAGGAACACAGATATTACTGGGAACAAATAGGCAAACTGGTATAAGGGCCGAGGAGATTCAAAGAAGAGGCGGGGCACCAACCCTCTTTCCTTAAGGTTAATATTATACCTCCAAGGGTTTAAACTGGACACATTTCAAGGCCATCAAGCAGGAGGGCACTCAATCCTGAAGAGAAACCAGTGGAGAGGGCAGTCTGCTCTAGTGGGTGAGTTTTTCCCCAGGGCTTGATTGTCATGGGAGAGTTCCACCTGTGGCGGAAGTTACAGACGCTCCTTTCCCAGCCACTCTGTCACTGTTGGTGGCCTTGGGAAAATAACAGAGAGTGAGTGCAAGCTGAAAGAGCTATGTAACTAAAGAGCTATAATATGGAAGTTAGGCCTACTTCTTCATCTTGCACTCATTTTCCTGCTTCCTTCAAAGAAATTATTACCAATGCCTCTATCATCAAAGCAGAGGCTCAGGGCAGAGTGTTGGGCTGCCTCTTTTTCTTGGGGGTGGGGCTTTAAAGTTTATTTCTTTATCTACCTACTTACCTACCTGCATATTTACTTATTTTTCAGTACCCTTACAAAGATCTTTATCATATGTGTTCTTAAACACATCTCTACTTGCATTATAGAATGTCCATCACACTGGACACTCTTTTTGTAGGAACTTCAGTAATAGCTGCAGAAAAGGCACAACTCCAGTGCACAACCAAGCATATTCTCTGTGAGGCAATGGGACAGGTATTAAATTGAATAAGCAACTGGAGCTTTGGGCTTCTACAAGGGAAGAAATCATGTGAGGCTTTGAGTTATTAATTTGAATAGTAAAAGAGAGTATATTGTATAACAAAAGGAATATAGCCAATATTTTATAACAACTATAAATGGAATATCAGCTTTAAAAATTGTGAATCACTATACTGTACACGTGTAACTTACATAATATTATACAGCAACTATGCTTCAACTAAAAAGTTTTTTAAAGTAAAAAGAAAAAGTCTATACTCTTATTTTGCACTCTGATGATGATGGCAAGATGCATCGGTTATAATGTAAAACTACTTAAACCATAAGAAACATTGTAGGATTCAAATGAAAGGAAATGAGATTATTGGAACAAAGATTTAGAAACTCCATGTTCTTAAGCACAGAGGTCTTAAGCATGGATTCTTTCTAAGATGTTGAACAGTTCAAATTCAGGAGTTGTATGGGTGGTATGTTCTCTAAACAATGTGTATTTTTTATATATGATGATGTTGGAGAAGACTCTTGAGAGTCCCTTGGCCTGCAAGGAGATCCAACCAGTCCATTCTGAAGGAGATCAACCCTGGGATTTCTTTGGAAGGAATGATGCTAAGGCTGAAACTCCAGTACTTTGGCCACCTCATGCAAAGATTTGACTCATTGGAAAAGACTTTGATGCTGGGAGGGATTGGGGGCAGGAGGAGAAGGGGACGACAGAGGATGAGATGGCTGGATGGCATCACTGACTCGATGGACGTGAGTCTGAGTGAACTCCGGGAGTTGGTGATGGACAGGGAAGCCTGGCGTGCTGCGATTCATGGGGTCGCAAAGAGTCGGACACGACTGAGCGACTGAACTGAACTGAACTGAACACCTCTTAGACTAATAAGTGGATTTTCCCCATTGGTGGGCCAAGAGGAGAAAGACAGCTTTTAATAGGGTTATCTACCTCATATATACTTAGCAACCTCATGGAGATCAAAGGGGCTAAATGGATTTCAAATATTTATTCATGTGTTAAATCCAACTGAAATACCCAAATTCACTTCTTTCTCTTCATGTAAGTGAAAGGATAGCTAATAATAATAATAAAGACTAGTTTTTATTTAGCACGTATTATGTCAACCTAGATAGCATATTGAAAAGCAGAGACATTACTTTGACAACAAAGGTCCGTCTAGTCAAAGACTATGGTTTTTCCAGTGGTCATGTATGGATGTGAGAGTTGGACTGTGAAGAAAGCTGAGCGCCGAAGAATTGATGCTTTTGAACTGTGGTGTTGGAGAAGACTCTGGAGAGTCCCTTGGACTGCAAGGAGATCCAACCAGTCCCATTCTAAAGGGGATCAGTCCTGGGTGTTCACTGGAAGGACTGGTGCTAAGGGTGAAACTCCAGTACTTTGGCCACCTCATGTGAAGAGTTGACTCATTGGAAAAGACTCTGATGCTGGGAGGGACTGGGGGCAGGAGGAGAAGGGGATGACAGAGGATGATATGGCTGGATGGCATCACTGACTCGATGGACGTGAGTCCAAGTGAACTCCGGGAGTTGGTGATGGACAGGGAGGCCTGGCGTGGTGCGATTCATGGGGTTGCAAAGAGTCGGACACGACTGAGGGACTAAACTGAACTGAGTTGAACTGATGTCAATATCTATGCTAAAGACTTTTCGTGGGCCATCTCACTTAGTTCTACATTAGACTTTACTTTCTAGACATAAAAAGTTATTCTCCCAGGGTGCTCTGTGCTGGTCCACTGAGGTGACCCTGAGGGATGGGATGAGGAGGGAGGTGGGAGGGGGTTTCAGGATGGGGGACACAGGAACACCCATGGCTGATTCATGTCAATATAAGGCAAAAACCACTACAATATTGTAAAGTAATTAGCTTCCAGTTAAAATTAATTAATTAATTTAAAAGAAAAAAGAATAAAAAGGAACGCATTTGAGTCAGTTATAATGAGGTGGATGAACCTAGAACCTGTTATACAGAGTGAAGTGAGTCAGAAAGAGAAAGATAAATACTGTGTTCTAACACATACACATGGAATCTAGAAAAATAGTACGGAAGAATTTATTTACAGGGCAACAATGGAGAAACAGACATAGAGAATATACTCATGGACATGGGGAGAGGGAAGGAGAGGGTGCGATGTATGGAAAGAGTAACATGGAAACTTAAGAAAGGTCTTTACAAATGCAATAAGATATTAAAATGGAACTACTCCAGACTCATTTTTGGTTGAGGTCCCAAGATTATGGGTACCAAATACTCCTCCATTTTGAAGTGAGACTGCACAGCCTAGCTATGCAGGACTTGCAAAGGAACTGCGCTGGAACTGGGTATGAAAGTGTTGATGTGGTGAGAAATCTGGAGATTAGAAGATTCTTTCAGAAAGAGGATTTAAGTGTGAGTCCCACAGCCCCCACTCTCCCCTCACTGGAAGGTGTTGAGAGAGAGGGGCTTCAAGGAGAGATTGATGTTTGTGATGCATAACAGATCAGGTCCGTTTCCCACCTAAGGATTGTTGAGGGCAATGGTCTCACCCAAGCAGAATCTGGAAGTAGAATAGGGGCTATGGTGTAAGTAGTGACTGTATTCCTAGGACAGAGGGTCCTAATGGGCCAGGAGGAAGAGCCGGAGAGCTGCTATCTTAGATTCTGCCACGAGGAGACACTGCTTAGGAGAGAGATGCTCAAAATATACAGTCCACAGCCACAGGCTGAGCGAGGGGTGCTCTCTAGGCAGCTGCAAGTACCCATGGTGAGAAGCCACAGGTGAGAGATCTGTTGTGATGAGGGGTCAGCTGGGTCTCCGAAGAGCTCACGAGGGAACTCACAAGAGACCAGCTGTAAATACTGTTCAAGGCTGAAGAAAGTCAGCATCACACAAGTGCCATTCAGGTAAAATCTTTCCTGCCAGCACCCACTGTTTCTCTCCTGACAGAGTTGACTAATAGGCATGGTGGAGTCAGAGGGTAAGGAGAGAGGAGACTTATTAGCCCCCTTTCTACAGACACTTCCCACCTACTGCAGGCCTAGATGGGGGAGTGCAGAGCCTTTAACTTTGATTGATGTTTGGAAGGTTTTGTTTGTTGACTGGCTTTAAGCACAATGACCTAGTATGGTAATATTAAATGACCAAACAGAGGCTGTTTTTGATGGAAATGAAGACTTCTATTACCTCAGAATAACCAGAAAAGTTTAACATCCTGTCCTAGATTTTATCCAAAGGGTAAGGAAGAGGTAACTCAAAGAGCAGGTTTGCAGGAGCAGTAATAATAATCTTTAAAATTGGTTTATTTTAGTGTGTCTCCTTTTCTATTCAACAGTTAGACACAAATACATATTTACAATGAAAGCCTATAATAATTTGCTTCTTTCAGGTTGCAAGGAAGAGGCCTGCTGAGATAACCTTAGGTCACATGGACTTGTTGTAACAATACACATAGAATTAAGGAAGCCTGTGGAACTATCTGAGCAGGCAATTAGTCCTTCAGAATGCCAACATTAGAATGTAGAACAGGCTTAAGGAATTGGAGACAGTGGCTTCCAATTGTCTGGGACACAGTGGTAGTTCCAGATATCCCAGGCAGCATGTCTCACTCTAGGACTGACTGTCTGGCCTGCCTAGTTTCTCTGTGGATATCTTGCATCTGATAGGCTACGTGCGTCACCATTCAATATGCAGCACCCCACTGGGCCTTGTTTCATAGGCACCTGAGCTAACCTCCCTTGCTCAAGAACTGTTGGTCCAAACATTTGGGACTCGAGAATTCTGCGATGCAGGCATGACAAATACATGAAGACAGAACTGCTTGTAAGTTAGGGCACAGTGGGTTTCATGGACTATCTGATGGAATTTTTCGCCAAATACCTTCTCTCCTTAACCAAATTCCCACAAACAACAGTTGGATAGAAATCAATTATTCTTTTGGACACTTTTATTATTTCTTTTAAATGTTCTGTGTGCCCCCATCTTTGCTTTCTGCTATATGGATGGTGTCATCTGCATATCTGAGGTTATTGATACTTCTCCTAGAAATCTGGATATTCAAGGCCCAAATATCAGGCTCCAAATTTCTTTTCCAGATTTTTTTTCCCAAGCATTATTGAGATATAATTGACATATATTGTGTAGGCTTAAGATGTACAATGTGATATATGGTACACTTTTGTATTGTGAAATGATACCACAGTAAGCTTAGTTAACACCTTCATCACCTCACATAATTACCATTTCTTTCTCTTTTTTTGGTGAGAGTATTTGAGTTCTCCTCTCTTAGCAACCTTTATATAGTATTGTTATAATGTATATAATATATTGTTAAGTATAGTTACTGTGATACTCATTAGATCTCCAAAACTCTGACTGGTGGAAATTGGGACTACCCCCAGGGTCACATGACAGGCCTTGCTGCTAGGTATGCTGGGAAACTGATGTGTGGTTTCTATCTTGGGACCGCGAAACTCACAATGAGGGAAATGTCCATGTAGTTAGGGGGTACACAAAGACAGTCAGAGAATGCAAAATGTCCAGGGTGGCTTCCCCCAGAGCCTGAACACTGGCCAACCAGCCCCACAGGGTCCTCCCTCTGACCCTCATCACACATGGTCCCCTCCTCGGCCCAGCCACACTGGTGCCTATCCCCACCTCGGGGTCCAGAACATTCCCCTTCCACTTCTCCAGCCAGGCCTCAACCTAAATGCCACCTTCTAAGGTGGCACTTGCCAACCCCAGTCTTTCCACCACTGCCAAACCCAAGACTCTAAGACTGAAAACACTGCAAAGATGATTCACCACGGCCCTTACCCCATCTAAATACAAGATTATAAACATCTTTCCAGGTTCAGCAAAGCAACAATTTACTTACTCAGACACTGTGACTCCAGTTTATCCCAGCCATGAGTGCTCAAAGGCATCTTCCAGACAGACCTAGGACTCCTCCCCAGAGGAATGTTCTAGGGTAGAAATGATCCACGTTGTTGAATATGTCTGTGATATATGAGTCACTGTGCAGGCTGTGTGTTGCACCTTCGAACAGTCTTTCTCTCACTCCTCAGTTAGAATCCTCTTGGACCCCAGCATTTAAAAAGCATCAGGTGTTGACAGCATAGTATAGTTGACTGAATTTTCACATGGATGGCATTCTTAAAGGGCCTGACCCTAGACCAGCTTGGATGCTAGAGGCGATATAGATGCCAGGAGTGGGGAGGACACTCCAGGACTGAGATTTCTGTCTCTCGCTCCAGTTAGACATTTTCTGGATGAACTCTGAGGAGAGTGAAGAAAGTGCTATTTCACATTTTTGCAGTGAGTCATTTCCCCACGCTCAAAAACAGCCTAGCTCTTCAGGGAAGGAAGATTGAAATGAGCCCAGCTGAACAGGTGGGCCTCTCAGCTGCAGCGTGCTATCTGAGTGTCTGTGGTGATTACAGACTGGGCACATGGGCGGCCAGCACCACAGCCTCCCTCAGGAATAGTAGAGCCACACTCTAAAGTCTCCTGGGTAAACTGGCCATGCTCTAGCTAGCCTGTCCCTAATAAGGGAACTGTGTTTCTGGCAGAACACGTGCAGTGGGCATGGAGGCCCCCCTCCCTCTGTGTGAAAGGAGTAGGCTGGATGTGAAGAGCATGGAGGGTGGGACATGGGGAGTGGTGAACACCTGGGGTGGTGCCCACAGCCAACGGTCTCCCCAGTGCTCCCTGCATTTATCCACTCCACTGCTCACTCCATCACTAGGGATATTTAAGTGAGCCATGGGTGAACTTGAGAGGGGTGAACATCAAAGCACAAAAGAAAAATCTCAGCTCCCAAAAGTAAGGCTCGCTTTTTTTTCTGCCTGTGAGTTTCATATTGATTGGTTGATCAACTGAATAAAGTTAGGTAAAGTGGGAATAATGACAAAAATAAGACATATAGCTTTTGAAAATATTATTTCAACATAAAGCATTTAACTATACAATTGTCTGCTAATATTTTGAACATAGACTTAACAACTGAGGTTCACTCACTTTCCATTACATCTACCACAATTGTAGTATAGTTCTTAGGAATTATAGTTTTAGTGGTTTTGGATTTTTTTTTTTTTTAACCAACTAAATCTACAGTCAATTTTAGTGCAAAATCCTTCAGGGTTTTTACCCAGTTCTCTACAGTGGCTTCAATGACACTTGTTTAAAAAGAATTTTTTTTTAGCATCTCTAATACATGAACCTCACATGTCCAAGTTTCATAGCAAAGACAACCCTATTTTGCTCTCTTATCCATTGACTTATGATGATTAAAGCAGCAAAATTCAATAACAAGTACAAACAGCATGAGCAGGTTTGGGCATAGACATGCTGATTCCCAGTCAAGCAGCACCCCACCTCTAGCAGAGAAAACATGACTGGGACAAGAGAGTGGCCAGCCCAACACGTGGGCAGCACATGTGGAGAATCAGAAAGTCAATGTGGAGAGTTCACTATGAGGATATTGATCAAGGATCCTTCTTCTAAGTTATGACATGGTGCACAGTGGGGTCCTGGCTCACACTTATCTAGTCATTAGATCCAGATATATATACTCAGCAACAGAGATGGTGGGGGAGGGAAGGGGGAGAAGAAGAGCTATTTAAACTATTTGCATAAATTCTGTTATCAACTGTCACAACTTGCAGCTATGTCAATGCTCTACTCAGATCCTTTTGGATCCCTTTTATGGGTTCTGCATACCTCTAGCTGGGTTTCTGCATATCTTTACTTCTAAAAGGCCTGTACATCACTTTGAGAACTGCCTTGCCCACACATAGTAAACTGGCCATCTGCCTAGGAGTTTATGTCCGCCTGGGTGACCAACAGATGACTGATATGGGCTTATGAAGGACCACCTACAGGCCTCCAGATGGGACAAAACCTGAAGCACAAATTACACTCTCGAGCTGCTTCCTGCAGGGTCAGGCAGGACTTTACCTGAAAGGTACCTTTGCTTAGATTCCTCTCCTCCCAGTCCTGCTTCTCTTACACACCTCGTGGCCTCTTTATACGGATATTTTCTCAGTACATCACTTGCACATGAATTCTCAGAGTCTGCTTCTGGGGAAACTGAACTAAAAATTGTGCTATGTGGAAGACAATAGAAGAGTAAACAAGATTTAATCACTGGTCACAAAGATAAAAATCACATGGATAGTCTCATCTCTGGGCAGTTTGGTTTCCTAGGATCTTCTTTTTGGGTCACAGTCAGAAGCATCCAAAGTTCAAAATGCATGTTCTATATAACTGTACATGTGAGGACTAAGGTTTTTTTTTAAGTCTGACCTTAACCTAATGTTACACTTGTTCTCACCTGCTGGCTTATTTTTTTTCTCTTTTGTTTTTATTTTTTAAATTATAAAAGTATGATAACATATTTACAGGAAATTTAGAAGATACAGAATAAAATTACGTATAGTTCTACTATATATTACAATTATTTTTAAGTAGATGAATTAAGATTTTAGTTGGCATTTCAATATCAAGCATTTAAAAATTAATAGAATGATACTAACACACATATATGGAATTTATAAAGATGGTAATGAGGACCCTGTATGTAAGACAGCAAAAGAGACACAGATGTGTAGAGTGGACTTTTGGACTCTGAAGGAGAGGGAGAGGGAGAGGGTAGGATGATTTGGGAGAATAGCAGTGAAATATGTATACGATCATGTAAGAAACGAATCGCCAGTCTATGTTCGATGCAGGATGCAGGACGCTTGGGGCTGGTGTATGGGGATGATCCGGAGGGATGATGTGGGGTGGAAGGTGGGAGGGGGGTTCATGTTTGGGAGTTCATGTACACCCATGGTGGATTCATGTCAATGCATGCCAAAACCAATACAGTACTGTAAAGTAAAATAAATAAATAAAAATTAATAGAATGATATACAGAAAAGTAGAAGGATATAGTAGACTGAAAAGCACTATGAACCAATTCATTATAATTAAGATTTATACAATTTCCACACAACAGTAGGATACAAGTTCAGTTTCCCCTTGACGACAAACTAGGAGACACTGGAACATATCCAGGGACATAAAACAAGGTACAAAAATTTCATGGTCTAAAGGTATTGAAATCCTACAGTCTGTTCTCTTATCACTACGAAATTATGTTAGAAATAAATATCAAAAGATATTTGAAAATAACCCACATATTTTCAAGTGCCATGTAACATTTACAAAGAGATATTTTGACTTAGCCATTGAAAGCCTCAATAAAGTTAGAAGATTGAGGAAACACAGAGGGTGATTACAGAAAAAAAGCATTTAAATGAGAAATTAATATCAAAGATACTTTCAAAATGCCATGTATTTAGCAATTAAATGTCCACTTTTAGATGATGTGTGCATCTAAAAAGCCATAACAAGGAAAACTAGAAAATATTTGTAACAATAAAAAGACAATTTACCAGAATATGTTGCATGCAACTGAGCTACTCAATACAACTAAATACAATGTGGAATCTTAAATGAGGTATGAAAACAAATAATGGACACTAATCTGCTGGCTTATTGATCATCTAAATCCTCAGGTAAGAAAGGTGTTTGAGAATGCCTTCTACCATGGAGAGTACCTATCACTTTTCTATTGAGTAGCATTGGATTCTGTTTACTTTCTCAAAATAGAAAAGTTTACCACTGGAGCAAAGGAAGTGTTTGAAGAGCAAAATATATATGGAAAACATTAAAGAGAATTGCCTTCATTTCCTATTTGCCAGCTTCCATGTTCAGAGACAGAGAGACTAATATAGCCCACTCATAAACAGGCAAAGGGGACAGGCTACACTCAAATGTGAAGTGCTCTTTCTGAGTGGTTCCTCTTATGTGACCCTTTGGCACTTAACACTTACAAAGCTGCTGTTGTAAGTACCCATTTTCCTCCTTTAGATTGTGAGACTTCTGAGGGCAAAAATGTGTATGTTTATTCATGGCTATATTCCCAGAACTTGGCACTAAGCAGATGCTCAATAAATACATTCCGACTATAAATGGGAGTATAGGGGCTTCCCTGATGGCTCAGATGATAAAGAATCTGCCTGTGATGCAGGAGACCCAGGTTCAATCCCCAGGTAGGGAAGACCCCCTGGAGAAGGGAATGGCGACCCACTCTAGTATTCTCGGCTGGAGAATTCCATGGACAGGGGAGCCTGGCGGGCTACAGTCAATGGGGTTGCAAAGAGCTGGACACGACTAAATGACTGACACACACATACATGGGAACCCTGTGAATGTGAAGTTAGGTCTCTGGAGGGTGATTATGGCAGTTCATACTCCTTGGAGCTACATACAGATTAAAGGATTCTGGAGTTTAGGCTGTTCTGTGATTTGGAACAGTGGTCACATACCAGACAAACAGAGTGCTCCAGTTCACTTTTTCTTGTGCTGTTTTCACCTGTTCTTCAGACAAGTGTGGGTAAGAAGCCTCAGGGAGAACCCGAGGGAGGTACAATTTCTTCAGACCTGGGAAATCTGGGGGGAAACTCATTGGTCAGTCTTAGAATATCTTAGCTTAAAAAAAAAAAAAGAAGAAGCATGGTCTGAAAACTACAAGATTTTGAATGGCAGGCTAGTTTAACAGTCTTGTTTTAATGGAGATTAGCCTCAGTGGCACCCCACTCCAGTACTCTTGCCTGGAAAATCCCATGGACGGAGGAGCCTGGTAGGCTGCAGTCCATGGGGTTACTAAGAGTCGGACACGACTGAGCATCTTCACTTTCACTTTTCACTTTCTTGCATTGGAGAAGGAAATGGCAACTCATTCCAGTGTTCTTGCCTGGTGAATCCCAGGGACGGGGGAGTCTGGTGGGTTGCCGTCTGTGGGGTCGCACAGAGTCGGACACGACTGAAGCGACTTAGCAGCAGCAGCAGCAGCCTCTGGTCAGGAGAAAGGAAACTTTGGAAGGACAAGAGAGAGTTCTAGTAAGTTGTCTCTTCCAATGATTTATCTTTACTCTCCAACTGCCTGTAAATTAATTGTATCAAATGTCACTTGAGGACTTCTCAGGTGGTCTAGTGGTTAAGACTCAACTTCCATTGCTGGGGTGAGAGTTTGATCCCTGGTCAGGGAAATCCCATAGGCCATGCAGTGCGACAAAAAAAAAAGAAAGTCACTTGAGTTAGNTGGTGGATTCATGTCAATGCATGCCAAAACCAATACAGTACTGTAAAGTAAAATAAATAAATAAAAATTAATAGAATGATATATAGAAAAGTAGAAGGATATAGTAGACTGAAAAGCACTATGAACCAATTCATTATAATTAAGATTTATACAATTTCCACACAACAGTAGGATACAAGTTCAGTTTCCCCTTGACGACAAACTAGGAGACACTGGAACATATCCAGGGACATAAAACAAGGTACAAAAATTTCATGGTCTAAAGGTATTGAAATCCTACAGTCTGTTCTCTTATCACTACGAAATTATGTTAGAAATAAATATCAAAAGATATTTGAAAATAACCCACATATTTTCAAGTGCCATGTAACATTTACAAAGAGATATTTTGACTTAGCCATTGAAAGCCTCAATAAAGTTAGAAGATTGAGGAAACACAGAGGGTGATTACAGAAAAAAAGCATTTAAATGAGAAATTAATATCAAAGATACTTTCAAAATGCCATGTATTTAGCAATTAAATGTCCACTTTTAGATGATGTGTGCATCTAAAAAGCCATAACAAGGAAAACTAGAAAATATTTGTAACAATAAAAAGACAATTTACCAGAATATGTTGCATGCAACTGAGCTACTCAATACAACTAAATACAATGTGGAATCTTAAATGAGGTATGAAAACAAATAATGGACACTAATCTGCTGGCTTATTGATCATCTAAATCCTCAGGTAAGAAAGGTGTTTGAGAATGCCTTCTACCATGGAGAGTACCTATCACTTTTCTATTGAGTAGCATTGGATTCTGTTTACTTTCTCAAAATAGAAAAGTTTACCACTGGAGCAAAGGAAGTGTTTGAAGAGCAAAATATATATGGAAAACATTAAAGAGAATTGCCTTCATTTCCTATTTGCCAGCTTCCATGTTCAGAGACAGAGAGACTAATATAGCCCACTCGTAAATAGGCAAAGGGGACAGGCTACACTCAAATGTGAAGTGCTCTTTCTGAGTGGTTCCTCTTATGTGACCCTTTGGCACTTAACACTTACAAAGCTGCTGTTGTAAGTACCCATTTTCCTCCTTTAGATTGTGAGACTTCTGAGGGCAAAAATGTGTATGTTTATTCATGGCTATATTCCCAGAACTTGGCACTAAGCAGATGCTCAATAAATACATTCCGACTATAAATGGGAGTATAGGGGCTTCCCTGATGGCTCAGATGATAAAGAATCTGCCTGTGATGCAGGAGACCCAGGTTCAATCCCCAGGTAGGGAAGACCCCCTGGAGAAGGGAATGGCGACCCACTCTAGTATTCTCGGCTGGAGAATTCCATGGACAGGGGAGCCTGGCGGGCTACAGTCAATGGGGTTGCAAAGAGCTGGACACGACTAAATGACTGACACACACATACATGGGAACCCTGTGAATGTGAAGTTAGGTCTCTGGAGGGTGATTATGGCAGTTCATACTCCTTGGAGCTACATACAGATTAAAGGATTCTGGAGTTTAGGCTGTTCTGTGATTTGGAACAGTGGTCACATACCAGACAAACAGAGTGCTCCAGTTCACTTTTTCTTGTGCTGTTTTCACCTGTTCTTCAGACAAGTGTGGGTAAGAAGCCTCAGGGAGAACCCGAGGGAGGTACAATTTCTTCAGACCTGGGAAATCTGGGGGGAAACTCATTGGTCAGTCTTAGAATATCTTAGCTTAAAAAAAAAAAAAGGAAGAAGAAGCATGGTCTGAAAACGACAAGATTTTGAATGGCAGGCTAGTTTAACAGTCTTGTTTTAATGGAGATTAGCCTCAGTGGCACCCCACTCCAGTACTCTTGCCTGGAAAATCCCATGGACGGAGGAGCCTGGTAGGCTGCAGTCCATGGGGTTACTAAGAGTCGGACACGACTGAGCATCTTCACTTTCACTTTTCACTTTCTTGCATTGGAGAAGGAAATGGCAACTCATTCCAGTGTTCTTGCCTGGTGAATCCCAGGGACGGGGGAGTCTGGTGGGTTGCCGTCTGTGGGGTCGCACAGAGTCGGACACGACTGAAGCGACTTAGCAGCAGCAGCAGCAGCCTCTGGTCAGGAGAAAGGAAACTTTGGAAGGACAAGAGAGAGTTCTAGTAAGTTGTCTCTTCCAATGATTTATCTTTACTCTCCAACTGCCTGTAAATTAATTGTATCAAATGTCACTTGAGGACTTCTCAGGTGGTCTAGTGGTTAAGACTCAACTTCCATTGCTGGGGTGAGAGTTTGATCCCTGGTCAGGGAAATCCCATAGGCCATGCAGTGCGACAAAAAAAAAAGAAAGTCACTTGAGTTAGATGCCTCTGAGGGTAAGATTTTCTTCTCTCTATGTTCGTGACCACGTTTATGATTCAACCACGTTGTTGTGAGATAGTCCAGTAGGACCTGTTTCTTTCTCTGGTACCCAAAAAGGGTTCACAGAACCATGATGGGGGTTTTCAAGATATAACAATTTTCCATCAGGGTCAAGTATTTGGAAAACGATGCCAAGAGCAAAAGAAGGAAACCAGAGATGTCTGTTTTCATTTATTTTTCAAGCTAATGATCTGTGAAAGGTTTGTGAAAACTATTTACTGTTTTTAATATTCTGCTTTGCTCCATCTCATACCTTGAAAGCTTAAGCAATCTCTGGCGGATGCAGAGTAATTAGAAGCCGTCTGTTTCCTCTCCTGCCCAGTCTCCCAGATGTTGGAGAGTGGAATGTTGGGAGAGTGGAATGTTGGCTAAAACAAAGATTGGGTAATATTTTACATTTTAATTTATTACAAAAGAATTGATACATTATTTAGCAGGTTCTATAAGTGAATCCTATTCTTTGATTTCACTTCCAAATGTCTTGAACAGAGCCACAAAATTTAAATCATCTTGTGCTTCTTAGAACTGCTGCCTACCAGACTTCCTCAATATGCTCATCATTTGCCCAATAACATATACAGGAAGGCCTGTATTCCTAAGTCAAATTTTGGAGACGAGTCTGCTTTTAGATTTAGTTTTAGTTTTTTAGTTTGTTTACATTTGGCACCAAAACTGCAAAAATTTACATGAGCCAATGCTCAAAAATCACTGCCATAAGCATGTCACTAGAAGCTGCTTTTGGCCCTAGATTGCCAAGAGGAAAGAAGCCAAACATAGATTTCCTGTTGAGGTCCTTGAGCAATATTATTAATAGTTTCTGCCATATGCACATTTTTGGGATTAACTTTAAAAAAAAATTAGCCATTAGCTAAGAATGTTGGGTGTGTTTTAAAACAACTCTAAATATAACAAAATTATCAGTGAGCTTATCTGTTACCACAGTACATCAGTCCTTGATCCAATAGATATTTTTTGAGCAACTATATTCTGCTGATTTAAGACAAATTTAAAATAAATCTGAGTTTACTGTTACATTCTAAACAGTAAATCTTGCAGAAAGATAAACACTACAAGATAGTCACCTCTTGTATTTTTATTCTAATAGTCCTCAAGGTGCCTAGCTCTGTTAGGAAAAAAATATGCTTGATTAAGAATTACGAAAAAGAAAAAAGGAAATTATAAAAGTCAAAGCTTTAATTTTTAATATTTATATTCTTAAATTTCTTCCTTAATAATCAGTTAAACAGATAAAAGATGAAAACAAGAAAGTAAGAAGGTCTGATAACATACCGCTCTCTGTATTATACACACATTCTATAGGAAACTTTCCTCAAAAGGATACTTTCTGACAGGAATATAGCAAAAATGCTATAAAGCAGTCAGGTGGCCTTAAGGGTGGTGCCCATTTAGGAACTGTGAGTATTTTATATTCTCAAAAGTATGCATGAGACACTCAAGCAGGCATTTCATTTTTGGATAAGGACTTAATGTCCATAAAAACATACATGGGTTCTTATTCCCCCTTATTCCCTCTGTGTTGTAATTCAGAGTGTGTGGTGCAATGAATACAAGGTTTTGTTTTTCCTCTAAAATATCTATTAAGCAGACCTCCCTGGTGGTCCAGTGACTAAGACTCCATGCTCCCAATGCAGGGGGCCCAGGTTTGAGCCTTGATCAGGGAAAGATCCCACATGCCACAACTAAGACCCACTTGCTGTGGCTGCTGCTGCTCAGACGCTTCAGTCGTGTCCGACTCTGTGCAACCCCACAGACGGCAGCCCACCAGGCTCCCCCGTCCCTGGGATTCTCCAGGCAAGAACACTGGAGTGGGCTGCCATTTCCTTCTCCAATGCATGAAAGTGAAAAGTGAAAATGAATTCGCTTAGTCGTGTCCGACTCTTCGCGACCCCATGGACTGCAGCCTACCCAGTACAGCCAAATAAATAAATATATTTAAAAAATAAACTATTAAACATCACAAACATGCATTGTTGTCATCTAATTCAGGAATACTCTGTTAACTCAATCTTTCATTTTCATCTCGTTTTTAAGAAAGTCAGGTGAAGTCATTTAAATTAGATGTAAAGTAAGAATTTATACAAAAATACTTAAATTTGCCCACCAACTGTTGAGCAGCTCTCTATTAAAGCAGTGTTTGGTGCTTCATTTTATAAAGGTGAATAGGACCTTGATTAAGCTTTCCAGGAACTTGCTGTTCAGTGGGGCTGACAGACTCAGACAAGTACAATACAAGGTACTAAGCAAGTCTGCACAGGAGAGAGAGAATCTCCTGTGCCTGGGTTAGAGGGAAGGAAGGGTGGTTA
This sequence comes from Oreotragus oreotragus, assembly GCA_006410675.1. Classification (NCBI taxonomy): domain Eukaryota; kingdom Metazoa; phylum Chordata; class Mammalia; order Artiodactyla; family Bovidae; genus Oreotragus; species Oreotragus oreotragus. Next base: position 76,763 of record SJYX01007660.1, on the reverse strand, counting down.
ACACACAGGAGGGAACTTCTGCTTCTGGGAAGGTAAGTCTCAGTAAGACAGATTGGGTGAAAGGGAGATAAAGAAGAAAGTCAATAAGTCATTATAGAAAATAGAGATGTGTTTATATAAAATTAAAAGGGGCTTCCCAGGTGGTACTAGTGGTAGGAAATAATGAACAGAACTAATAAAAAGCTTTTATATCTAGAAAAATGTTTTGATGCAGGTAATGCTAAAAAATTACTATTAGCAGTATTTTAGACAAATATTTATTTTAAAGTTACTAAAAAATGATCTTTTAGGGAGTAATCAAGTAACAGCCACTAAAAATGTCTATATACTTTGATGCATAATCTTATTCTTGGGAATCTAGACTATGGAAATAAGACATTTAAAATGTATAAGATTATATAATTCAGAGATATTTATTACACTATGTTTCTTGGTAGTAAAGCTAGAAACAATGTGAATGTCCATCAAAAGGGGAATGACCAAGCAAATTACAGGACTGCTCATACCATGGAATAGTATGAAGCTATTAAAAAAAGACAATTACAGCTTTACAATTTGACTTAAAGGGAGTTCCATCAGAAAAATGCTGGATGAGGAAGGCATGATATAGAAAAGTGCATCCCATTTATGTTAAAGAAAAGACATGCACCTGTATAAAAATGTTTGTGCATAGGCTTGGGTGTGTTTATACATTTATTTAAATAGGCTTATATGAGAATTGGTAAAACTATAGGAGACAAAGTCATGACGCAACATGGTTTCATTTAAAGGGTGGCTCATGTGAGACAAAGAGGAAGGGAGATGGGGTGATCCAAGACAAAAGAGGGAGGAAATATATTAAAAAATACATGATTGTTGTTGAGGTTTGACAGAAAACAGCAAAATTCTGTAAATCAATTATCCTTCAAAAAATTAATTTAAAAAGACATGATTGCATTTATGCATATGTGTATATACATGTGTATCTGTGCACATATATGTATAATATATGTATGTTTATATTATTTATAAATCAATGTATCTTATGACAACTTATAAATCTATCTTATGATGTCTATATGGGGAGAGAAGGAGAGAGTACAAACTGTGGGGCATTCCAGGCAGATCAGACACTTGTGTAAAACTGCCAGCACCTGGGGGATTGCAAAAAGTTGCAGCAAAGGGTGAGCTGAGACCCATCTTTTACTTCTTCGGTACCTGATACTCCTATCAGATATCCCTAATACTCCTATCAGATAAATGCGGGTGAAATGGATGGTTTTTATTTTCAAGCTGACTGATGTTTCTTAAACTTATAACCCACATCTTGACATGGTTATCAGCAGTAAGGGAGATGTTAACCTTTCTTATGTTTCCACAGGGAGATATTAATCTTCAGGTCTAGACTGTCTGGTTCATTCTATCTGATGACATCAAAAACTAAGAAACTAGACTGCACAGGCCTGTGGACCAGCAGCTGAACGGGCAGTCCGCAGCACTGCTCTGCTCCTGGCCCTGCCTCACTGCAAACCCATTAGAATCAGATCACTTCACCTCTTAGTGTCACAATAAGCCCACTTGGGAAAGAGAGCACATATCTGTGCCCTGGAGGCTGTGCAAGCAAATGGATGAGAAATTCTCATAAAGAACCTCAATAAGAGCATGCCAACTACACAATGCATTTTCTGTCCTCAGCTTCCCTTAAGCTTCCAAGCTAAGGTCTCCTTTTGTCTACTTGTATTGAAAATACCTTCCATGGGTGTTGAAATATGTTTATTAATATATCAGTTCTATATTTTCTTCTGAATGCCTTGTCATTGTCACAATCATAACTGAAGGTAACTGCAATTAAAATGTAGATTAAGCGTTGTCAGCCTGAAAACCGGGCTGAGAGCCGAGAGAGCCAACCGGGCCACTCAGAGCCACCTTGATTTCACAGGCAAGAGATGCTGAAACCACATCCAGTTGTCTGGCAGGAGACAAATGTTTTAAATAGGTGAAATTAGATAAACAAGAAAAAAGAAGAGGGACTAGGAAGGAAAGATTTGGACAAATGTACAGAGATAACCCAGTTAATAACTGGGGTTGACCCTTTCCACTAAGTCTGATTGGCTGTTAATGAAAAATAAAGGTCCTGTGATGGGAAATCTCAGTCAGGACTGCAGGGAGAGGGCCAAAGTGAGAGTGTTGCACTTTAGGACATGGACTCCAGAGCCAGGCTATGCCTTCAGCTTTGCCATGTACTAGTCAAAAATTACTTAATTTTTCTGAACCTCAGTTTCTTCATCTGTATAGTGGGGAGACGATGAAGATGAGGATATAATCTACAACAGCAGCTATTAGGAAGATACAGTGAATAAACAGGCATAAAGCATATACTACACAGCTAGCACATAGCAGGTGCTGTGTAAGTGTTGCTGCTGCTGCTAAGTCGCTTCAGTCGTGTCAGCCCCTGTCTTTTAGAAGAAAAGAAAGTAAGCAGTTTACATCGGGATCTGTGAATCCTTTCCACTGGAGGCAGATAAAATATTTAAATATTTGAAACAATAGGAGAAGAAAAAAACATGTCACTTTCAAAATTCCCCTGAAGAGTCCCACCTTGTCCAGAAAGGTTGCTTGTTTGCCATTTAACGCTTTTATTAGAGAATAATGAGTGTCTCGAACAGGGAAATAAAATTAGTACCGAGCCTGCCTGGACAAAAAAAAAAGAAAGAAAAGGGCTATGCTTGGATGTCTGCTCAGTCCACCATTTATGACCCAGGCAAGATCACAAAAGGGCACAGAAGATCACTCTTTGTCCGAGCGAACTGTGTGAGCTCAGAAGTCCTGGGCTCCTAATATCACCTTGGCAGCGAGTCGAGAGAATGACAATACATTTAGCTCTGTCTTGAGGAAATAAAGGGACAGAAAAACGCTTTGACTAGCTTCTTCCCAGCTGAAACGTCCATCTCCTGCTATCCGAGCCCTGTGTTTCCTCCTGATTAAAGTAACCAAGCTGAGGCACAGATAAGAAGGAGGTGAATTTTAAATGGTGAGCCTGAAACAGGCCTATAATAGAACAACTATTCCGAGAGGTAGAATTGAACATTAAAATCACCATTCTTGGAAGAGACTCCCAGACTTAGGGAATGAACTTATGGTTACTAGGGGAAGGGTGGGGGGAAGGGACAGGTAGGGAGTTTGGATGGATATGTACACACTGCTGATTTTAAAATGGGTAAGAAACAAGAGCCTAAAGTATGGCACGGGGAACTGTGCTCAATGTTATACAGCAGCCTTTGCCTTGTTTATTGTTTGCTTAAGAAGGCTTCCTTATCTCTCATTATTCTCTGGAACTCAGCATTCAGTTGGGTGTATCTTTCCCTTTGTTCCTTGCCTTTCACTTCTCTTCTTTCCTCAGCTATTTGTAAGGCTTCTTCATACACAATGGTGCAGTCAATCACCTAAAGGAACCTTGGTCACTCACCTACATCCTGCAGTGTGAAGTCAAGTGGGCCTTAAAAAGTATTACTACAAACAAAGCTAGTGGAGACGATGGAATTCCAGCTGAGCTATTTCAGATCTTAAAAGATGATGCTGTCAAAGTGCTGCACTCAATATGTCAGCAAATTTGGAAAACTCAGCAGTGGCCACAGGACTGGAAAATGTCAGTTTTCATTCCAATCCCAAAGGAGGGCAATACCAAAGAATGTTCAAACTACTGTAAAATTGTGCTCATTTCACATTCTAGAAAGGTAATGCTCAAAATCCTTCAAGTTAGGCTGTGGCAAGACATGAACAGAGAATTTACAGATGCACAAACTGAATTTAGAAAAGGCAGAGATATCAAATTGCCAACATCCATTAGAACATAGAGAACAAGGGAATTCCAGNAAACTACTGTAAAATTGTGCTCATTTCACATTCTAGAAAGGTAATGCTCAAAATCCTTCAAGTTAGGCTGTGGCAAGACATGAACAGAGAATTTACAGATGCACAAACTGAATTTAGAAAAGGCAGAGATATCAAATTGCCAACATCCATTAGATCATAGAGAACAAGGGAATTCCAGAAAAACATCTACTTCTGCTTCATTGACTATGCTAAAGCTTTTGACTGTGTGGATCACAACAAACTGTGGAAAGTTCTTAAAGAGATGGGAATACCAGACCATCTTATCTGCCTCCTGAAAAACCTGTATGCAAGACAAGAAGCAACAGTTAAAATCAGACATGGAACAACAGACTGGTTCAAATTGGGAAAGGAGTATGACAAGGCTGTGTATTGTCACCCTGATTATTTAACATCTATACAGAGTACATTACGCGAAATGCCAGGCTGGATGAAGCACAAGCTGGAATCAAGATTGTCAGGAGAAATATTAATAACGTCAGGTATGCAGATGATGAGTTTAAAAGCCTCATCATCTTAAATGATGACTTAAAACTCAACACTCAAAAAGCTAAGATCTGGAGTTGGAAATGGCAACCCACTCCAGTATTCTTGCCTGGAAAATTCCATGGACAGAGGAGCCTGGCAGGCTATGGTCCATGGGGTTGCAAGAGTTGGACACAACTATAAAGAAAGCTGAGTGCCAAAGAATTGATGCTTTTGAACTGTGGTGTTGGAGAAGACTCTTGAGAGTCCCTTGGACTGCAGGGAGATCCAACCAGTTCAACCTAAAGGAAATCAGTCCTGAATATTCATTGGAAGGACTGATCCTGAAGCTGAAACTCCAATACTTTGACCACCTGATTCGAAGAACTGACTCATTGGAAAAGACCCTGATGCTGGGAAAGATTGAAGGCAGGAGGAAAAGGGGACAACAGAGGATGAGATGGTTGAATGGCATCACCGACTCAATGGACATGAATTTGAGTAAACTCTGGGAGTTAGTGATGGACAAGAAGGCCTGGTGTGCTGCAGTCCATGGGGTCGTAAAGAGTCGGACACGACTGAGTGACTGAACTGAATTAAGTGACTTTCACTTTCAAAAGACAGAATGAGAAAGGAAAAAACAATCACCAGCTAACTGTCACATATTTGGTTCTGACGGACAGTTGTTATTTGATACTGTTTTGATTTCTGGAGATCAGATTTTTTAGTACTTGTGTATAGGTTTTCTCCTTTCCTTTAAAGGACAAAGTTGAAAGAGTATTCTATATCTCTATGAAAATTGAAGTGCATACCAAATGCATATTTGATCCCACAAGGATTGATTTATCAGTACTTGCACAGCCTTGTGAAAAGTGCATGATGCTCCAGGTCCCTTGGGGGCACATTCAGGCACATAGAAAATAGTAGCGTTTTAGGGTCAGGAATTGCTGTTTCGTGAGGAGAAGTTCTATAGCTGACATCAAAAATATTTTGGAAAATAATTATGTTCAAAATTTTAAAATAAATGGGAAATGGATTCCTTACAAAGACACAAAACCAAACTCTCCACTCCTTGCAGACTGCTGATTAGAAGCTTCGGGGATTTTCACAACATTAATCTTTGTTTTGTGTGCTGTTTACTCAAATAGGAATTAATTCAACGATGTGCAATAAAGGTTTTCTCAAAGCAAAAAAAAAACAAAAAAAACAAAAAAAAACTGAGATCATGGCATCCAGTCCCATCACTTCATGGCAAATATATAGGGAAACAATGGAAAAAGTGACAGACATTATTTTCTTAGACTTCAAAATCACTGCAGATGGTGACTGCAGCCATGAAATTAAAAGACGTTTGCTACTTGGAAGAAAAGGTGTGACCAACCTAGGCAGCATATTAAAAAGCAAAGACATTACTTTGCCAACAAACGTCCATCCGTCAAAGCTATTGTTCTTCCAGTAGTCATATATGCCTATGAGAGTTGAACCATAAAGAAAGCTGAGTGCCAAAGAAGTGATGCTTTTTAACTATGGTGTTGGAGAACACTCTTGAGAGTCCCTTGACTGCAAGGAGATCAAATCAGTCAATCCTATGGGTAATCAACCCTGAATATTCATTGGAAGGACTGAGGCTAGAGCGGAAACTCAAATACTTTGGCCACCTGAGGAGAAGAACTGACTCAGTGGAAAAGACCCTGATGCTGGGAAAGACTGAAGGCAGGAGGAGAAGGGGATGACAGAGGATGAGATGGTTGGATGGCATCACCGACTCAATGAATATGAGTTTGAGCAAACTCAGGGAGATAGCGAAGGACAGGGAAGACTGGCATGCTGCAGTTCATGGGATCGCAAAGAGTCAGACATGACTAAATGACTGAACTGAACTGATGCAGATGATACCACTCTAATGGCAGAAAGTGAAGATGAACTAAAGAGCCTCTTGAGGAGAGTGAAAAAGCTGGCTTAAAACTCAACATTCAGAAAACTAACATCATGGCATCTGGTCCCATCACTTCATGACAAACAGAAGGGAAAAAAGTGGTGACAGAGTTTATTTACTTGGGCTCCAAAATCACCACAGGGAAGCCGGCTAATCATCTATACCCCAATACAAAATAAAAAGTTAAAAAGAAAATAATACCTTTCTAGAGTGTTAGACAACTACATATTATGTTATTACATTATTATTACATACATATTAGACAATATGACTGTGAAGAAAGCTGAGCACCAAAGAATTGATGCTTTTGAACTGTGGTGTTGGAGAAGACTCTTGAGAGTCCCTTGGACTGCAAGGAGATCCAACCAGTCCATTCTGAAGGAGATCAGCCCTGAGATTTCTTTGGAAGGAATGATGCTAAAGCTGAAACTCCAATACTTTGGTCACCGCATGAGAAGAGTTGACTCATTGGAAAAGACTTTGATGTTGGGAGGGATTGGGGGCAGGAGGAGAAGGGGACGACAGAGGATGAGATGGCTGGATGGCATCACGGACTCGATGGACATGAGTTTGAGTGAACTCCGGGAGTTGGTGATAGACAGGAAGGCCTGGCGTGCTGCGATTCATGGGGTTGCAAAGAGTCGGACATGACTGAGCGACTGAACTGAACTGAACTGAACAAATCTCTTTCATCCAGCAATTCCATTTCTAAGAACTTATCCTAAAGAAACAGAGGTCCCAAATATTTAAAGGATGTTCATTCTAATATTGTTTTTAATGGTAAAAACTTGAAAACAACTTATGTGCCCAAATATAGGATAATCAAATAAATTATGACTCATGTATTTGTGAGCTCTTATGGAGGTACTAAAAATTAATCTGTATAAGGATGTTTACTGATTTGGGAAAATGTTCACAATTTATTGGCAAGTAAATTTTGCAGAGTCTCAGTAATAGCTAGTGGAATCCAAGGCTAACTAACCCTTTTCCAACCCACGTCTTTTAACCTATAGAAAGGAGTGCTTTTAATGCTGAAAAACAAAGAAGCCTATTTACTAGGTGTAATGGATTGAACAGAAAGGGGACAGCTCAGATCCCAGACTGGATGCTGGGATTTCATTTCAGGCACTCTCTCCCAGCACAGATATGGCTGGAGATGCCCGTGATGCAATTCCCCCTCATAGTCTCCGCTGCACCATATGCCAAGGTCGCCCCATGGGGGAGGCCGAAATATACAGCATAACAATCCTACTCTTGACCAGAGCTCAATCATGCCTAGTGTACCCCACCCCTGAATACTTGTTACCTCACCCCTGTCCATCTGAAGTAGGACTCAAAGAACTAGAAATACATATACAATGTGTCGCTATATCTGGGTAGTGGAATTATGGGTAGCATTTATATTCTTCTTTAAAGGCCTATTTTTTTCTGTTTTTCATATTTTATATAGCAAGTGTATATTGTTCTTGTAATCAAGGGGAAACCCCATGAATGTAAGTGGAAGATCTTGGAGTAAGATATCTACTCCAAGAAAAGAAAGCAGCCTTATTTTGCTTCTCACTTTTTATATGACCTTGGGCAAGTCATGCATTTTAAGTTCTGAGCCACTGTTTCCTCATCTGTAGAATGAGCCAGTTAAACCAAATGACTTATGAATACCTTCTAGCTTTGGCAGACTATGCTGCAAAAGTTTGCTTTTTAACGGTGAGGAACAAGAGGGTGGTTATAAGCGATCCAAAGAAGATCAGAAGCTTCAAGATGTGTATGTTGGGGGAAAAAAATCTTTAAAACCAATCATACAAAAGCTAGTTGCAGTATCTAAAACTTCTATAGTTGTTTTTCCTTTAGGTTAGGGCACAAGTTACATTTATGGGAAAAATTGTGTCCATTATTTGGGAAATGAGAATGACAAGTAAGAGTTCTCTAACAGGTACCTGTGAGTGCTCATCCAGAAATTCCTGTAAAGGAGGTGCTGCTGCTGCTGCTAAGTCGCTTCAGTCGTGCCCGACTCTGTGCGACCCCAGAGACGGCAGCCCACCAGGCTCCCCCGGCCCTGGGATTCTCCAAGCAAGAACACTGGAGTGAGTTGCCATTTCCTTCTCCAGTGCATGGAGGTGAGTAAACTATTAGAGATTTTAGATTCATTTGAATGTTGCTGTAGAATAAGTCACCTGTCTGTTCAGAGAAGCAGATACCAGTGATTTGTTCGACATCAAAGTTCTGAGGCATAAAGATGCTTATATTGTTCTTCACCCTCAGAGACATCATATGATTACATAGTATTTAACCAGGTTCTCTCTTTAAGCAGAATTCAGCAAATTCTTGTACAAATATAGCATCTCAACATAAAGATTCCCAAGCACTGGATTTCTGGTAGTGTGTTTGTATTAGCAAAAGCAATATTTAAAAGCTTTACAGAAATGTCATGTCTTAAAAACATTTTGTACCAAATGAAACAAATCATCAGCCTGAAATTTTGACAAAAGAGAATTCAACTACCTATGTGACTGATTTTCTACAGATGTTTTTAAAAGGATGAAATTTCCTTCTTTTTAGTATTTTTAAATATACAAATAGCTGTGAAAAGAAGAAAAGCTAAAAGCAAAAGATAAAAGGAAAGATATAAGCATCTGAATGCAGATTTCCAAAGAATAGCAAGGAGAGATAAGAAAGCCTTCCTGAGTGATCAATGCAGAGAAATAGAGGAAAACAACAGAATGAGAAAGACTAGAGATCTCTTCAAGAAAATTAGAGATACCAAGGGAACATTTCATGCAAAGATGGGCTCGATAAAGGACAGAAATGGTATGGACCTAACAGAAGCAGAAGATCTTAAGAAGAGGTGGCAAGAATACACAGAAGAACTGTACAACAAAGATCTTCACTACCAAGATAATCACGATGGTGTGATCACTCACCTAGAGCCAGACAACGTGGAATGTGAAGTCAAGTGGGGTTTAGTGAACAAAGCTAGTGGAGGTGATGGAATTCCAATTGAGCTATTTCAAATCCTGAAAGATGATGCTGTGAAAGTACTGCACTCAATATGCCAGCAAATTTGGAAAACTCAGCAGTGGCCACAGGACTGAAAAATGTCATTTTTCATTCCAATTCCAAAGAAAGGCAATGCCAAAGAATGCTCAAACTACCGCACAATTGCACTCATCTCACACGCTAGTAAAGTAATGCTCAAAATTCTCCAAGCCAGGCTTCAGCAATATGTGAACCGTGAACTCCCTGATGTTCAAGCTGGTTTTAGAACAGGCAGAGGAACCAGAGATCAAATTGCCAACATCCNCGGGGCGATGTCGTCTACACGACGCAGTGACAGAGCTGGACCCTGTTCTGTCGCCCCCAGAACCCACCCTGCCTCCACGCGACCTGATGGCAGACGCAGGGGCTCTGCGCAGGGCTGCCTCTTGTCCTCTTTTAGGAGCCTGCGAAGAGTCTTCTTGTATTGCTGTTGTCAGTGTTCACGAGGCTGTCACTTGAGTAACTGTCCCATGGAATGCAAAATTCACAGTGGCGTGGTTCTGCTTTTTTAAAAAAAAATCTTAAAAATTTTACTGACTTGTTATTGCTTCCATGGTTGCGAGAGAGACAGAAAAAGGCAAGCGCAGGCACATGCACCCACAAAGCTGGAAGGTCAAACAGTAGGGTGGTTTCTTTTCTCTTAGAGAAAAGGGTCTGCCAGCTTGTGATAGGAAGGGCCACACCGAATCTCAGGGGCTTAGAAACCCGGCGTCTTGAGGGCTCTCATGATCTGCTTGCTGTAGTCCCTGCAGGTTACCAAGGCCAGGGCAGCGCTGTGGATCGCTGCAGGCCCTCAGGTGGTGGTGGTCTGGATGCTCAGTCTTGTCCAGCTCTTTGGGACCCCAGGGACTGCAGCCCGCCAGGCTCCTCTGTCCATGGGATTCTCCAGGCAAGAATCCTGGAGCAGGTTCCCATGCCCTTCTCCAGGGGATCGTCCCGACCCAAGCGCTCGAACCCTGGTCTCCCGCACTGCGGGCAGATCCTTTACTACCTGAGCCACCATAAAGGCCCAAGTCCCCCGGGGGAAGGAAGCTCACCCACCCCCTGCCAACCCAGGAAATGCAGCTGACTTATCAGAGCACAGGCCCCAGAAAGTCCAAGCGTGCAAGGTCCCCAGGCCCTGGGCGCTGGCTGCAGTCATGAGGCCCAGCCGTGGGCGCTGGGAGAGGGTGGGGTGCAGGTCCCCTCTCGCTGCTTCCCTTTGTCATCTCCTGGCCTCTGGCGGGGCTCTGGGGGTAGTGAGGGTGGTGTGGCTTGGAATCTCGCCCCAGGCCCCAACCCTGGAGCCACTAACTCGGTTTGCTTGGGCGATACCAGTCTGAAGCCCGGCCTTGACTCTATCTAATCCGACAGGCACTTACTCACCACGCGGCTCGGTCCAAAAATAACAGGCACCAGGGGCCTTGGGGACGCCAGGCCCCGCTAACGGGGGGCCCCTGCAAGCCCGGGGACCCGCCTTCCTGTTTGCCTTCCCGGCCATCTGCCTCCTGGTGCCCCCCCCCCAGCACACTGAGGGTGCACTTACTGTCCCCACACAGGCGACCCTCCAGGGGCACAACCCCGAGCACAGATGGGCACCTTGCTCCCCGAACTCCTATAAGAGGAGGGGTGGGGGATTCATCAGCCAGAGACAGCGGTGCTCAGGTCAGGAGANCCCCCAGCACACTGAGGGTGCACTTACTGTCCCCACACAGGCGACCCTCCAGGGGCACAACCCCGAGCACAGATGGGCACCTTGCTCCCCGAACTCCTATAAGAGGAGGGGTGGGGGATTCATCAGCCAGAGACAGCGGTGCTCAGGTCAGGAGACCTGGGAGGAGCCAGCTCAGCTTCTTACTCCCCAGCCATCTCAGGACCCCCGAGACGCCGGCTCATGCCAGCACCTGAAGCTCTGTAAGCCATGTAGAACACTGGAGGCTTAGCGATGGCAGGAGCTCCACGGGAGCGCTGAATTCAGGTCCCGTTGTTAACGCACGAGCCAACATGGGCATGTGGCCGCGTCCCTGGGAGCCTCAGTTTCCTCGTCATTAAAAGGGGAGGCCTTCCTATGTGGCAGCCACAGCGGTGGCAGCGAGGTAAAGACGAATGTAGAGTTCCCACCGGGGCCAACTCGGCTTTCCTCCTGCCCCCAGTGTCGGTCTCCCTGAGCGAGGACTTGGCCTGTGGGCACAAATATTTTGTGCGCCCAAAGGTACATCATCTGACAGTCGTGAGAGCTCTTTTGCAGGTGAGGCAGGATCATTCACATCAGGGTTCCTTCCTCCAGCTCAGGAGTGTGTGATTGCTGTAGGGCAACATGGGCTTCTGGGAGGAACAACAGGAGCAGAAACAACAGTGAGCACCGCGGTGGGCGTGACAGCCTCCCCGGTAGGCAGAGCAGCCCCAGCAGCGGCAGGCCGGCAGTGATGGGGCTAGTGGCGGCGCTGTGCGAGACCAGCAGCGGTGGCGGCAGTTACAACGTCGGTAGCTGGTAGTCACGGTGCTGGAGTCAGGCTGGTGGTGAGTAGTACNATAATGCTAAAGCTGAAACTCCAATACTTCGGCCACCTCACGCGAAGAGTTGACTCATTGGAAAAGACTTTGATGCTGGGAAGGATTGGGGGCAGAAGGAGAAGGAGATGACAGAGGATGAGATGGCTGGATGGCATCACCGACTCGATGGACAAGAGTATGGGTGAACTCCAGGAGTTAGTGATGGACAGGGAGGCCTGGCGTGCTACAGTTCATGGGGTTGCAAAGAATCGGACACGACTGAGTGACTGAACTGAACTGAAATATAGTTCACATTGTTTTAATAATGGTCAGTAAAATTGTAAAAACTGCTCATTATCCCACCACTTCAACCAATTATTTATTTTTCTATATTACTTTCCAGACTACCTCTGTACATGTATATAATTTTTTAAATAGTTTTATCTCATCTATATGTTTTGGTTTCCTGCTTTTCACATATCACATTATATCTGGGAGTTTTCCCAGATGTCGCCTCAAAGTCTTTCTGAAAGAACATTCATAATGACTGCATAATATTCTATTAAGTAGATATATTCATATGATTTTTAAAAATGTACTTTACAATACTTCCCCAGGACAGCCTGATCCTGGTCACTAACCTTTGTGATTTACAGGCTCTGGGAAAACCCCAAACTTCATCTGCTGCTAAAATTCACCCAACAGTGATTCAATCCTTTGTGCAAAGCCTTCCTTCCCTTTGCTTTTGGATAAAGATAGTTTGGGGAAAGTTATTATTAGGAAAGAAGGAAATGCTTCAGGGAAAGAAAGGGGGGAGAAAAAAAAAAACTTCACAAATCCCTGTAAACATCAAAGAGAAATTCTGCCTGCTTTAAAAGGTTTTCCTTCTGAACAGCTTTGATCACTGTCTACATTTTCAAATGAGAAACGGGAGTCACTGAGGTTAAGTGACTGGCCAAAGGTCAAAATGCCAGCCTGTGGTGGAGTCGGCCTGAGAATCCCCATCTATCGGCTCATTGCACTGAAGTGATGTCTCTCATCACAGCACTCACAGCCATTCCATTCCTGTCACATCTGAAAACCAGGCTACTCCAAAGGTGATGGGGCATCTGTTCACTTGTCCTCCCTTTCTGCCCATCCCCAAGCCAGCCAGTGGTCAAGAATAGAATGTTTGTGACCTTTATGGGACCCTTGGAGGTAGGAAAATGTTCTGGGCAAGGCAGTATAACGTGAAGCGTGTGGGATCAAGAATCAGCTTGATGGGTTCAATTCTAAGTTCTAGTTTCAGGGCAGCAGCTAGCCCAGAGAATGCCTTTGTTTATATTAGGAAAGGGCGCCCCCTCTGGGTAGGTATTGCCATGCGGGTGTGTGGCTTGGCAAGTCAACCACAGGCCGGATTTTGGCTTCTACTGCCTGAGCTGGGTACTTGGCAAGTGGATCACAGGCTGGGTGCAGTGAAGGACTTACTCAACTCTACATGGGGGACTCTACACATGGACATCACCAGATGGTCAGCACTGAAATCAGATTAATTATATTCTATGCAGCCAAAGATGGAGAAGCTCTATACACAGGTTAGAGGGCCAGGCTTGTTTGCTCCTGGGTTAGGATCCACCATCTCCGTTAAGAAGGGAGAGAGTCTACTCTTGTTGAGTCTTCAGCATTTTCTCTCTTCCCAAAAGACTAAGGCCAACCTCCCTTGTGTCCCAGAGCTGCTGGGAATTTGTTCACTTCTAAACCCAAGAGCCCATGTCCCAGGAAGAAGGTCGGGGTGGGAGCAAGGACAGGTAGCTGGATTCAGAGCGAGGCTCCCAGGGCATCTGCCCTGCGGCCGGGCTCCAAGAGGGCAGGCGGTGGGAGGAAGGTGCCAGTGCCGCTGCCCCGGGGTGTGGGGCTGGCCGGACAGAGGCCCCTGTGGAAGACGGCGGCTCTCTGTGAGAACCCAGCAGGGCCTGCAGGGAAAGACGTCACCCGGGCCTGTGCATGTGCCACTCCTGCACACCGGCTTCAGGAAGGCCAGGCTGCTTCCACTCCAGCCCAGCACCCTGCAAAGCCAACTGGGAGACCCAGGGAAAAAGGGACTGTCTGCTCCTAGGAGACTTAGCAAAGGTTCTTTCCCTGTTGAATTCTTATTGCGAACACACTCTGTGCTGGGTGAGGTCTTGCTCTTAGAGATCTTTTATTCTCACAGAGAGAAAATGACAATAAGCAAGAAAAAAGTTGTTAAACATGATAGGTTCAAAGAGTGATGAGTGCTGGGAAGAAGGAGAGCAGGAATGTGACTTCATGGAGAGGGAAGTTTTCCAACGTGGGCTGGGGGCTCAGGGACGCCTCTCTGTGGAAGGGACCACTGAGCTAGCCCATGAGTGACAAGAAGCAGCCGGCCCTGAGAGTATCAGGGAGGAGAGGTCCAGGCAGAGGGACCAGCTAGCTCTTGAGAAGCAAGAAGCTGCAAGTGTGGAGGCTGAAGGGTAAGTGGAAGGTAGGGGGTCCACGGTCAGCCATTCTGGCTGACAGTGAAAGTGTTATCCACTCAGTCATGTCAGACTCTGAGATGCTATGCACTGTAGCTCACCAGGCTCCTCTGTCCATGGGATTCTCCAGGCAAGAATACTGGAATAGGTAGCAATTCCCTTCTCCAAGGGGATCTCGACCCAGAGATCAAACCCAGATCTCCTGCGTTGCAGGCAGATTCTTCCATCTGAGCCACCAGAGAAGCTTCCAGGTGGATAATGAATTTTCAGAGAGCAAAAGTCAAAGCAGGGAGCTGATAGAATACTCATTTTAATATTATTATCTGCAGCCATTTCTAGGAGCTGTGTCACATCCCTAAATATCTATGTGGTGTCCTAACTGGGGAGGTGGTTTCATCTTCATATACCTCAAGGTGAATTCTGTTTGACCCTCTGCAGCCCTCCCTCCACGGAGCCCGAGGCTAGGACTGGGCCTCTGAATGTCTGTGTGGGCGGACACATCTGTGCAGCTGGTGGTTCAATAAAAAGGAGTGAATGCAGCACACCGGCCGCCCAGGGGACCGGTGCGTTTCATCCAGGAGCCAAGAGTCTCCTTCAAAGTCTCTTTCTGTCTCCGCTCTGGCCCGCCACGGTCCTGCCCGCTGTTGTGGCTGCCCAGCTTCCTGTGGGATGCTCTGCCCAAGAACAGACACTCTGCAGGGCTGCCAAGGTGAGCGGGTGGCCTGGAGCTCACCAGTCACACCCTCCTCATGGCCTTTCAAGCACATCTCCTAAAGCATTTGGTGAGGAAATGCTCTTTCTCCAGAATGTTCCATCCCACTGGCCCCAGAAGCCCCAGAAGCCTGTGGGACAAAGGGTCCAGGGGGCTTATCTGGGTGCTGAGGAGGATCTCTCCTTATATGTACTCTACACCCCGAGTTGGAGCAAGGCATGGGGGAGGGCGACGCTGTGGCCTCCCTCAGGCTATGAATAGAGCTGCGCCCCCAACAGCCCTGCTTCCTTTCCTCCCAGCCCTCTCCTGTCTCTCACAGCAGGCACTCCGTGGGCGCCACACAGCCAGGGTAGTGGCAGTGTCTCACTGGAGTCTCCATTCCATTCAACTGACGCTGGCTGCTTTGAGAGTGGTACAAACAGGGCTTCATACCACACTTTGGTTCAAGAGGAAATAGTGAAATAATAGATTATAGATGTCTGCCCTGAGCACAGCAGAAGGCTGTGAAGGTACATGTGCCTGTGCTGCCATGTCTGACTCTGTGACCCCATGGACTGTAGGCCACCAGGCTCCTCTGTCCATAGGATTCTCCAGGCGAAAATACTGGAGTGGGTATTTTCTCCTCTAGGGGATCTTTCTGACCCATGGATTGAACCCACTTCTCTTGCATCTCCTGCATTGGCAGGCAGACTTTTTACCACTGTGCCACCTGGGAAGCCCCATGTGGGGGGTACACATGCCCTTTATATGCAGACACTGTCACAGGTCAGCAAGTTTGGAGATGTCAGAAAGAGACCGAGCATATAACTGCATGCTTTGTAGCTGAGCATTTTGAAGCTGCTGCGTCACCTGGCATTACTAGTCCCAACGTTCCAATCAGCTCGTGTACATGTGGGGCTCACAGGAGAGTCCCTACCAAGGAGAAGTCTGCAGCACCACCTGGGCCTGATCTGTTTCTTTCCTTGACTTGACTCAAAATTCCCTAGTTATATGGTAACTAAAATAGCCCAGAATCCTCATGGGCAGGCATTCTCCACAGTAGACTATGCAGCCTTCTGATTCTTGCTAATATACCCAGCTAAATGGTATGGGTTTTAATCAAATAGAAATTTAAAGAAACTTTAACATTAAATAAACTATGAACATTTCAAACTAGTAAAGATCTACTCACAAATCAAATGAGGAAAAAATACATTAAATGAAGGAACCAGTGAAAACATGCCAAAGATGTACACCTCTAAAATTTAAGGTGACTTATTTGGTTTGAGCTTCTAATTTGATCTTAGCTCGCATTAAGGTTTATTTTCAAAAGAAGACAATGTAAAGGTATATAGAGGAACTCTCTGCTTTGGGTCTTCCATTCTAATCCAAATCTTGAAGACAGGCCAGATCAGATCTAGCTCCACTGGAAAACAAATATGCATCTCTGAGTTGAGTGGCAGGTTTAATTAGCAGTCACATTCCATTTTAATTGCCAGATTATTAGCAGAGACAGCATCTCCGTGAGTGAATGCATTGCATGCAAATTTGGACTAAGATACTCCACTATGTCACTTTTTCCAAGGAAATTAAAACAGGCAGACAGGACTGGCTCCTCTCTGCTCTCAGAGGTGGCTGATGGCAGTGGCTCTTTCCCCATTAAAGATCTACTCACAAATCAAATGAGGAAAAAATACATTAAAGCTTCTCCTCTGGGGCACTTTTTCATGCAAGTAACCCTCTGAAAGGACACAGTGGGATAGACAGTAAAACACTAAAAAAACCTCCTTTATAAACCCATCTGAGATTGCCTATTTCTCTACCTGCTTGGCAGACTATCCGAAACAGGTTTAATTAGAAAACCACAAAACCATTCTCAGGGCAGTGCATTTCACTCTTCACGGAGCATTGGCTCTCCTTGTCGGCTGCTCTTAAGTGGGACTCACTTCTGGACAAATAACTAATGTGAGTTACTGTCCGTCTCTTTTCAAAAGATACATTAGCTTGAATAACACCATGTGAATAGGTCTTGGGTAGGACGCAAGGATCTTCTGAGCCCTCTGGGTTGCTAAAACAGTCACATTGAGGAGGACAGCAGGTAATACACAGGCTCTACAGCTGGATGGAAATCTTGTCCAGGCCCCTGCCCTCTGCCCAGAGCTCACCTGCCTACTCTCAGCTAACCCTCACAGCACCTCTGGTGGTGGGAACTCAGTGATTCCTATTTGATTGCCCTGGAGGTAGAGGTATGAAATCTACATCTAATATTTTTGGTTTTATCATTTTGCAAAATTGTTGGGTTAAAAATGCCAAGCTAGATGAATTACAAGCTCAAATCAAGATTGCTGGGAGAAATATCAACCTCATATATGCAGATGATACCACTCTAATGGCAGAAAATGAAAAAGAACTAAAAAATCTTTTGATGAGGGTGAATGAGGAGAGTGAAAAAGAGCTGGCTTAAAACAATATTCAGAAAACTAAGATCATGGCATCTGGTCCCATCACTTCATGGCAAATAGAAGAGGGAAAAGTGGAAGCAGTGATGGATTTTATTCTCTTGGGCTCCAGAACCACAGGGGATGGTGACTGCAGCCACAAAATTCAAAGACACTTGCTCCTTGCAAGAAAAGCTATGACAAACCTATACAGCATACTAAAAAACAGAGACATCACTTTGCTGACAAAGGTCTGTATAGTCAAAACCATGGATTTTCTAGCAGTCATTTACGGATATGAGAATTGGACCATAAAGAAAGCTGAGTGCCAAAGAATTGATGCTTTTGAACTGTGGTGTTGGAGAAGATTCTTGACAGTCCCTTGGACAGCAAGGAGATCAAACCAGTCAATCCTAAAGGAAATCAACCCTGAATATACATTGGAAGGACTAATGCTGAAGCTGAAGCTCTAATACTTTGGCTGCCTGATGCAAAGAGCTGACTCACTGGAAAAGACCCTGATGCTGGGAAAGATTGAAAGCAAAAGGAGAAGGGGGTGGTAGAGGATGAGATGGTTAGATAGCATCATCGACTAAATGGACACGAATTTGAGCAAACTCCAGGACATAGCAAAGGACACAGGAGCCTGGTGTGCTTCAGTCCATGAGGTCACAGAGAGCCAGACATGACTTATCCACAAAACAACAACATCAAGTACTCTTAAGAAAAGATCAGCATCATTTACAGGGCGAGCAATTTGGTCACCAAGTTTATCTGGTTTTCCAGTTTTACCACTGACCAAAGTTCTCTGTCCAGAGTGCCCATCAATCCTGGGTAAAGCAGGGTGGCTGGCCAGCCTGTTTCTAATGCCCAAGACGTGACTTAGCAGCAGCAGCACACACAAGGCACCTGGAACAGTGTTCTGCACTTCCAGGGAAGCTACTGGACCACTGAGCTTCCTAGAGACCTGACTTGTTCATATTCCCCTCTCCCGCTGCGGCTGGACAGAGGACCAGACCCAGCAGGCCGGCATCCCTGCCTTTTATCACCCTGCCCCCAGCAAGGAGCCCTCCTTCTCAGGCACTGCTGCTTAAGAGCTGTAGCCTCTGAGTAATAGGAATATCTGTGAGTAAAATTTATGATTTGTGTTTCCACTGGAGTCAACCTTTTAACCCCGGGAGCGCTTAATTGCCTTTTCCAGGTTTGGCTTTAATAACCAGCGTGACTCTTGCCAATTCTGGCTGAATTGAGAAGCACTGAGTGTGTGACTGGAGATGGAAAGCTCATTACTTGATACTCGATACAGCTTGTGCCAGATCCTTAATTCACTAGGTTCATGCATTGTGGCATCTTTTCCTAAATGACAGTCAGAAATTCCCTTCATAGGTAAAGACTTCCAAACTCAGGGAGTATCCTCAAAGCTGAATTTTTATGAGAATGTCTTCCCATAAGACACCCTTAGAGGGAACTCCTGATCATAAATTACGGGCTGGCTTTGGAATTCTTGGTCTCTTGGTCTCTCCCAGAGGAGCTCAGGTTTTCTGTCAGGGCCTCCGAGGCCCCACACTCCACCTTCCAAAGTAAGCACAGAGCAAGGTGCCGACATCTGGTTCCTGTTTCCAAATTCAAAATTGATCTGCTGGGTGATTCTTGGCAAGTCACTTAACGTCTCTGAGCTTAAGTTTCCCTAATCCTGGCTCACCAGACACCTCTCATGGGGAAGGGGCTGGTGGCCAGTTAATGAGCAGGTGTTTGGGGGTGGCGGGGGGGTGGGTGGCGCAGATTCGGCCTATGGCACACCAGAAGCAAATCCCCAAGAAAGAGTAGACAGGTAGGGGTCAGGAGACAGAAGGGGTGGAGAATCACAGCAGAGCAGTAGCTAAATCTCGAAATACACAAGTGGCTTAAAGCAAGGAAGAAGTTATTTCTAGTCATCCATATTTTATTCCAAGACAATCAAATCTCCTTGCACAATTTTAGACCAAGTCTCACTGATTCTTTCAGGCCCCTCTGGAGCACACTTGTCTCCACAGTCTTCTCCAGCTCACTTTGGCTCATGCTGGCTTTGTCCTTTCCTGAAGGTTCCACAGCTCTGTGGGACTCCTGTTCCTCCTTGTCTCCAAGTATTCATATACTGATGCCCCCATGTATCACAAACTTGACAGACCTTATCACATTCAGTTCCCTCTTATATCACCTGAAATCTGGTATTATCATCTCTATTTTGCAGATAAGGAAACTGAGGCACAAGGAGGTTTAGCAACTTTTAGAGTAACCAGTCTATGCTGGTTTGTCCAGGTCTTTCCTGGCTTCAGCACTGAATGTCCTTTCTCCAGGGAAACCCCTCACTTTCAGGCAAACAGAGATAGCTGGTCACCCAGTTTCAATGCAAATGCCAGGCTGGTGCAAATGACTACTCCTTGCTCCTCTCCCTATCTACCCTCAGTCCAAGTACCCAGTAGACAAAGACTCCCCAAGGACAGGAGCCAGGTGTTAAACCTCTGCTGTTTAAGAGTATCCAGCATAGAGTGGGACTGGGTTAATATTTGCCAATTTGAATAAAAAATCATGCCTTCACTCTCCTGCAAGAAGATCAGTTTTCCTTTAGTGACATAACTGGGCTCTACTTAGAAGCTATTTTAGGGAAATGCCTTTCACTATTCAGGATTATAGAGAGCAGGTACTGTGGAGCTCATCTCTCTTCTTATGTACAGGTAGATGAGTTAGCACTGTGGAGTCTTAGGGTCTTCAGATTTTTAAGAGCCACCTCCTGTCCTTAGTCTGTGTGGATTCAATGTGCTAATGCATACAACGGAACTTCAAAAAGGCACCTCTGTTAGCATAGGACTCTGTGATATAAGGTTTAAGCTCTCACATTTACCTCTCAAGGCCCTTTCTTTTAGATACTTGTTCAATAATGTAGGTACGTGGTCATCAGATGACAGCACGGCCCCACTTGGGAATATCCACATGAGCATAAACCTTGGCTGACCAGTTCTTTAATTCCCTCCTATAACCAAGTACTGCAGAGGAAGGGCCTATCATATGGGGAG
Source organism: Oreotragus oreotragus (assembly GCA_006410675.1). Classification (NCBI taxonomy): domain Eukaryota; kingdom Metazoa; phylum Chordata; class Mammalia; order Artiodactyla; family Bovidae; genus Oreotragus; species Oreotragus oreotragus. The sequence goes on along the minus strand of SJYX01007660.1, from coordinate 56,331 downwards.
GCACAATAGTTACCTTAGGTTTCAGAGATTATAATTATGAAGGTGCCTGTAGATTCTGTCCTAAGACTAGAGTGGGGCAAGAAGGAACTGAGGACAGATCTAGGAGGCTCTGGGGCATCCAGTTCCATCACTTCATGGCAAATAGATGGAGAAACAGTGGAAACAGTGGCAGACTTTATTTTAGGGGGCTCCAAAATCACTGCAGATGGTGACCGCAGCCATCAAATTAAAGACACTTGCTCCTTGGGAAAAAAGCTATGATCAAGCTAACCTGCATATTAAAAAGCAGACATTACTTTGCCAACAAAGGTCCATTTAGTCAAGGCCATGGTTTTCCAGTAGTCTTGTATGGATGTGAGAGTTGGACTATAAAGAAAGTTGAGTACCAAAGAATTGATGCTTTTGAACTGTGGTGTTGGAGAAGACTCTTGAGAATCCCTTGGACTGCAAGGAGATCCAACCAGTCCATCCTAAAGGAAATCAGTTCTGAATATTCAATGGAAGGACTGAGGCTAAAGCTCCAATACTTTGGCCACCTGATGCGAAGAGCTGACTCATTTGAAAAGACCCTGATGCTGGGAAAGACTGAAGGCAGGAAGAGAAGGGGATGACAGAGGATGAGATAGTTGGATGGCATCACCGACTCAGTGTGCATGAGTTTGAATAGACTCTGGGAGTTGGTGATGGACAGGGAGGCCTGGCGTCCTGAAGTCCATGGGGTCGCAAAGAGTCAGACATGACTGAGTGACTAAACTGAACTGGAACACCCAACTCCTTGCTGCCAGGGGCCAGAGGATTAGCATTTGGCTCCTCCTCTTGACTTAATGCAGAGCACTTATCAGAGCCAGCAAAGCACCATGGGTTAGGGGAACAGACTCTGTAGTTGGACAAACTTACTAGCTATACAACTTTGATCTTATTTATTAATCCCTCTGAGTCTGTTTCCTCATCTGTAAGGCAGAGGTAACAGATCTCATAAGATTGCTGTAAGGATCCACTGAGAAATGTGTACAAAGTGTTGAAACACAGTAAGCATTCAGAGAGTGATAGTTGTTGTTATAATCTGATCATGTGGGTAGCCAAGGTCCCATCAACTCCGCTGACACTGACCTCTCATGAGAATTGAGCCAGGCTCGGGAGGGGGCAGCTAGTGGGGGAAACATGCACCCACAGTCCCACCTACCCCCATCTCCCTGCACCAGCGACAGACACAACTGCTGCTCAATAAACGCACGCCCGCCCACCGACAAGGGCAGACTGTTTCCCCAGCGAGTCTTACTGCACGGATGAGTGTTTGCTTTGGCTGCAGAGGGCTGGCATTTTAGCCTTTGTTTTCAGCATGTTTACAATGAACCTGAATTTTAGAATCAATATTCACTGGACAACAATCTCCATGTTCCCTCTTGGAATCAGTTATTGAGCAATTTCTCTCCATTGTTATTATTTTCCAAAGCTGAAACAGTCTGTTCCCTGACACGCTGCTTCAGTGCTGCTGAGCCTCTTCACAGACATCCCCATAGCCCTAACTAAACACCATGAACATCACGGCTGCTAAGTCATAATCTCCTGCAGAACGTCTGCAATATCTAGAGATAGAGACCAGACCCCTAGTAAGGTCGACCTTTCAACTCAGCGAAGAAGTTATCAGGAACCCCACATCCTACACGACACTCTCAGGGCAAATGAAGACACAAGAAGGACAGACCATGAAATGGGAGAGGAGACGTATCATTAATAAAAGCAGAACAGTTAGAGGCCACGCTGCCCTGCATACCGTGATCATCCCTAATAACATTACTGAGGCCAAGAACCCAGGAAAACAATGTCTATTTATTATGACTACTCCAAGCCTTCATGAAATTGGTAACTTTGTCAAAGGTACTCTGCTCACTGAGAATGAAACATACCTTTATAAAGAGTGACATAAAAAATAACACTTATCCTAAATTGACTTGAAGGAAATTACAAGAGAAACACTTGGAATAACAGTAGTGTTAGAAAATAAATGCATACTTAAATACCAAACCTCAGTTATATAGAAACCTCATTCATGTACAACTCCATGTTCCTCAAGTTGATAATAAATGAAATATTTTCCATGTACAAATTTTGAAATTCTCAGTGCTACCATAAAATTTTGAAGATTAATCTTTTGATAGATTATGACTGGCTTTTATAGCAAAACATATTTAGCAATTTTTGAAGTGTTTAGGTGCTAAAGTGCTCATGTTCTCACTCAATCTGTAGGTAAATCAGGACGAGAAAATAAGGTTCTTTGCTGTCAGTCTCTTCCCAGTTCCCTGAGGGCTCTCTACTGACAGAGATTCAGATTCACACACTTTGGGTTTGGAGAGCCTGGATCAGTTACGCTTTCTTAGTGGATTTTTTTTTTTTTTTCCTTAAAGGTATCACAGCTTGGATCCTGCTGGGAAGAGGTTGTTCTTATCAGATTCCTATTGCTCTGTAGAAACCCTTTCTTTTCCTTTGAAAGTCAGTAGACAAACTAGTGGTGGGGATGGAGAAGAAGGAAGAAGGCCCATGGCTTTCCCTTCCAGTATTTTTGGAATTTGTATTATGAGCATGTGTTGTCTATTGACAAAATAAAAAGTAGCCACGCCTTTCAGGAAGTGAAGGCAGAAGATGATTGGGAAAGCCTCACAGGTCTCTTCCAGATGTCAGATAATTGCGAGCAGTCAGCAAGAAATTGCAGCCAGACTGACGTCCTAGGTCGTCTCACTGAAACCAGAGTTCAAGGTTACTCCCCCGGCCAGCTGACACTGCAGGGAGGATGTCACTTCTTTTCCATTTCAAAACCCTTGGAAACATCCTGGATCCAAACCAGGCTGTGCAGGAGAGATGATTCCTGCAGGGCATCCCTACTGTGTGCTCCACAGGGCTAACTGCAAAGCACAGGCATCACCAAGGAACCTTGGGCCTTTGGTGCTCTCCCGAATTCTCAGGACGCAGGACTGAAAAGTACAGGGTAGTATGTGTTCTCTGGTCAGAAGCAGTTTGATGATGACAGGGCTGAACTTCCTGCCAGGCCCATTTCTGGGAAGACATGGAACTTCTGGCCTCGCCCTGTCTTGGCATTGCTGACCACCCAGCTCTTTGACACATACTTGGGTAGGGGGGGACTGCTTTTCCAGATGCTCCCTCCAAATGGAACTTCTGCCTCCACAGCTAGCCACACCCTTGCTTTTGGAAATTTCTTCATCCCATTTTGAATGTAGAACTGAAACATTCCAAGGGAGATCAGAGGTGATGTTCTCAAGAACTGCTAAGTCAGCTAGAATGCCAGTTGGCAGAAGGGGAAACTGGGAGTGGAGGTACCTCCCAGCCCTTGCAGATCCTGGGGGACCAGTAAACATATGGTGCCAACAATTCTGGTCCTAAGCACATCATAAATGGCTTGACTCTCCTCCATGTACCAGCTCTCTCCTCATTCCCAAATGTTTCTGAACCCCTGCCCTCCCTCCACCCATTCCTTGGCCAACACTGATTAAACCCATAGCATTTCCTCCACTTTCATTCTATTGGCAACAGTGTGCATCTGCAGGAGGCATGGTCTGGAAAACAGAGGGTTGAAATTAATGCTCCAGGTAGATGCAGTGTCAACAGTGGAAAGCCATCTGGTCAATCCTTCAAAGGCTTTTCCAGTGGGACTGCAGATCTTAGAAATGGCCACAGCCCTCCAGTGACATGAATCCCTTCTACCTTCTCCCATTGAGCCATCGAATGACTTCTAAGGAGAAGACTTGGTAAATGATGATAGTAGGAACCATAATAACAATCTAGATATGTTGTCCCTCCCCAGTAAAATCCTGGTAGTATAACATTTCAGAAATTATAAAAAGACTTGTTTAGTCACTAAGTCCTGTCTGACTCTTTGCAACACCATGGACTGTAGCCTGCCAGGCTCCTCTGTCTGTGGGATTTCCCAAGCAAGAATACTGAGTTGCCATTTCCTTCTCCAGGGGATCTTTCCAACCCAGGGATTGAACCCGCAGACTCTTTACTGCTGAGCCACCCAGGAAGCCATAAAAAACTACACCCGTGTGAAGTGTTGTTTCCACCTCCTAGACTGGATAAGTATCTGTTCATTTTTTAGAGACACTTGCCTGGCCGTTTGGTGAACTTGGGTTACATTTGCAACTGGTCCCACCTCTGATCTCTCAAGGATTGATAGCTAGAAGTGTATCTCAGTAGCCCTTCCTCCTGTTGTTTGTCTTACCCTAAATGAATGTGATTGGTGTACATCCTGCAAGAATGCCCTGTACACAAAGCATTTTATGAATCCGCTGATTCTCCCCAGTACTTCAAGATACCTATGTATATCTATGTCTGTGTGTGTGTGTTAGTCACTCAGCTGTGTCCAACTCTTTGCAACCACATGGACTATACCCGACACCAAGCTCTTCTCTGTCCATGGAATTCTCCAGAATACTGGAATGGGTTGCCATTTTCTCCTCCAGGGGATCTTTCCAACCCAGGGATAGAACCTGGGTCTCCTGCAGTACAGGCAGATTCTTTACCATCTGAGCCACCACATATGTCCATAACCATATACATTTATATAGAAAGTGTGCAAGTTATACACTTTAAATATGTGCAATTTACTGATATGTTTTATCAATAAAGGTACAAATAATAATAACTTCTGTAAGAACTATGAAAAAAGAAATGATGAGGTCAGGTGTCCACTCCCAGAACACCTGGCCAGGCTCTGCCTGCCTAACCTCACAGTCCTGTGTGCCTCCACACCCACTGGGCCATCACTGGTCTTACTGGTCAGCAGCTGGAGCTGTGGCTTGACACCCAAGAACCTGACTCGTAAGCTGAGACTCCGGGTTGCACAGCAGTGGTCACACAGTCCCACTCTTTGGTGAGGAGACTCTCTTCCTGCCATTTAACCTGCTTGGTGATGGACTAATGCTAAGAAATAAGTACAAGAGCAGGCCCGTGGGGTGTCCCGGTGCTGAAGACAGCTGCACAAAGGCCTGCTGTGTTTATGAGAAATTCAACGTGGTCAGCTCCTCGCCTGCTCATTTCAGGCCCAAAGCCCACAGCACCTCCTTTTATAAGTTTTAATATCCCTCGGAAACGCTTTCCCTTTACATTCTCCATCTCTTCCCTGGAACATCTCCAGAGGGGTCTGTGATTGGGTTGCATACAAGTTTCCAAGCTTGCAACTTCCTTTCGGTCATAAATCACCTCTTACACACTCACTTTTTCCTTCTCATTGTTCTTCAGTATTAATAACCCCAAATCCCAGGAGCATTTGAGAACTGTTCCAATTTTGGTTTGAAAATCAATTTGGAAGCTAGTGGTTGGCTTTGCTCAGACTTCCAATCCTTCTGAGAAAGAAGGTTAGCTCCAACAAACTGGCCAAACCTAGAATGGGGGCCTGGCCTGATGAACTTCACCACTTTTAAAGTCTTGTTTGTTTTCTCTTGAAATGTTAGATACCTTGGCTTCAGTGTTTTTCATTCAACTCTGTCTCTAAAATTAAAATGTTAGTTCTAGAGAGGGAAAAAAAAAACACAAAAATCTAATACCTTCTATGTGAGATCTGGTAGACAATTTTAAAATGTATAGTTCATTTCAGGATAGGTCAACTTCCATTATGAAAGCAGCAGAATAAATATGAAATCCAGTTGTGTTTATTAAAAGATTCTGATACTACTCTCAACTTGGGGGGAGTATCCTTCAGAAACTGAAGGGGTAGAGTGCCACACCAGAAAGGATCAGGGATCTTTTGTCAGTTAAAGGGTCTGCCCCACAACATCAGACAGCTGAAATTCACATTCAGAGATAAAGGAAACAGAACACTGGTTGGATTTCCTTGGGAAGACAAAAGAGAAACACATTGATTTAAAGAGTCTGTAACCCAAATCAGAGTGGGAAGTGAAACTGACAATGCTCAGTCCTCAACACTGACATCGAGCAAGGAGAGTCTCAGTCAAGGGCACAGCAGTCAGCAAGCAGGCCTTCTCAAGAGGGGAGGCAAGGGTGCAGTGACCATCACCATCTCAACTTCAGAGCTGGGCCTGCTTCAACACACTGTTGATTTGCAAGCTTGACCCCTAGCGTGAAAGGCATTCTTTTTCCTTTCTTTAGCTCCTTTAGCCTTTTTCCTGCCCCAATACTAGAGTCAGGTTTTTCANGCCTTCTCAAGAGGGGAGGCAAGGGTGCAGTGACCATCACCATCTCAACTTCAGAGCTGGGCCTGCTTCAACACACTGTTGATTTGCAAGCTTGACCCCTAGCGTGAAAGGCATTCTTTTTCCTTTCTTTAGCTCCTTTAGCCTTTTTCCTGCCCCAATACTAGAGTCAGGTTTTTCATCTTTCCCCATGTGCTGGTTAGTGGCCAGCCTGTGAGCACCCACTTCACATGCCCCCTAACTGACCCCCAGGCCAGTACACTGTGCCCTGGCCACAGGCTCCCACCTTTCAGCCAAGGGTGGGGCTCAGGTAGAGCAGGGATGAGTGGTTTATTTAGGAGTGCCTCCCTAAAGCTCCCTTTCAGAGACATCATCAACATTTCAAGAGGCTGATAAAGTCTCCTGCATCTGGGGAGGAAGGTTATTAATCTATTCATTAGTATGAGACAATGACTCTTTTGAACCTGATATGTCTAATTGTGGAAGAGAACAAAGCCTCACAATGACAGATGGAGACAAGCAAGGAGCATCTGTCCCCATGACGTCAGGACTGCTTCCAGGCTCACAAAGCACTGGAGTGCTCCCTCCTGCCTCCACCAAGTAGGATCCTGGTTGGGTCAAAGTGATGATAATAAGAAGCCAACATTTACTGAGTCCTTGCTAGGTCCCACAGACCATTCAAAGCATTGCGCAGGCGCTATCTGACCTAATTCTCACAACAACAGTAAAAAGAATTGAGCATTTTTATCTCCATCTTACAAATGAGGGAAATGAGGCTCAAAAGCACTAAGAGACTTGCCTAGAGTGATTCAGCCAATAAACAGCAAAGCAGGACTCTATTCTGGCCCCTGGTTCCCAAGCCCATGCTCCTTTCTGCTGCTCTGTGTCCATGTCTGGAAACAACTATTCATGAACTGCAGAGAAGATCACACAGTGTGTCATTAGCACCATGTTCCCCAAAAAGGGTCCAGACATGTGGTGGGTGAGACGGAATCCAGTCAACCAGAACCCAAAAGGCTGACCTGGCTGACGTTACTGTGCATGCATGGTACGTTGCTTCAGTTGTGTCTTACTCTTTGCGACCCTGTTGCCCACCAGGCTCCTCTGTCCATGGGATTCTCCAGGCAAGAATACTGGAATGAGCTGCCATGCCCTTCTTCAGGGAATCTCCCTGACCCAGGGATCGAACCCGTGTCTCATGTCTCCTGCATTGGCAGGCAGGTTCTTCACCACTCAGCTAGCTACCTGGGAAGCCCCAACATTACCCAAGCTGACACTCAAATCCAGGTCCACTGCCCTGAAATCCAGCAAGGCTTGAAAACTTTGCCTACAAAGGTATGGATGAAAAATGCTGTCTTACATATCAGAAAACAAGGGCCAGCAGCCACTGCAGGCACCCCTAACTGTGTGCTCCGAGGGACTCAGAAAAGGAAAGAACAGCGTAGTGGCCCTAGAGAGCTGATGCGCATATCAGAGGAATGATGGCAATGAGCTCAGACTCTTGTGTCTCCTCATATGGATTAAAAACACTACATTCATTAACTTGAGATGTTTGGTTTTCTATAACCATAATCTTTTGATGTTCCAACTACCTGGGTTTGGTGGCAAAACTCCCATACATCCAGGCTCTTTCCTTACCTGTTCGGTAAGAGTTGAGAGGTTGTCTTCTGGGCTAAAGTCTTCAGTTTTGTCCACCAAATAAAACATAATTCTCAACTTTTAGGTTGTGCTGTTTTTGTTTTGTTTTGTTTTGTTTTTCAGTCAACAAAGACTTCTACACCAGTTTATCAGAACTTTGAATTGCCAGAACATCATCCTGATCATCGAGAGAAAGTCTCCAAAGTACCCATGCCTGTTTACTGGTAAGAAGTTCCTTTTTGCTGGGCTTGCACTTACCCCTGTGGAGTCTGGAAACCACTAATCCTGAAGAATAGTTAATAGTATGGGTCAAGCACACCATACAGCCTCCCCAGCACAGGTTGGGGAGGACTTGCATTGCCATCCTTCACCCCGGACCTCCAGGATCTACAGATTAAGACAGGCCTAGAGGAGAACACATGTCTTAATGCCTGGGTCTGTCTGCTGAGAAATCTGAGCCTGCTTTGCCAGCAGCCAGAGGACCTGAGGGGGGATGCCCTTAGAAATGGCCCTCAACTAATAACTGGTAGCATGGTAACAAGCTCCAGCTTCCACACCAATGAGGTAGGACAGCTCTGAGGTGGATACTCACTGTCTCAGCAAGTGCCCTAGTGGGACTGACATCCAGTTGCCCACAGGAGGAACTTCTCGATTATGTACTGTGACTTGGTGGCCTTCCCTGCCTTGCCCTTCCCTCTGTCTCATATGATGACTCCCAACCAGTCCTCTTCCTCAGACAACGATTTTGCCTTTTTGCATTTCTTTTTCTAGGGGATGGTCTTGATCACTGCCTCCTGTACAATGTCATGAACCTCTGTCCATAGTTCTACAAGCACTCTATTAGATCTAATCCCTTGAATCTATTTGTCACTCCCACTGTATAATCATAAGGGATTTGATTTGGGTCATACCTGAGTATTATAGTGATTTTCCTACTTTCTTCAATTTAAGTCTGAATTTGGCAATAAGGAGTTTATGATCTGAGCCACAGTCAGCTCCTGGTCTAGTTTTTTCTGACTCTACAGAGCTTTTCCATCTTTGGCTGCAAAGAATATAATCAATCTGATTTCAGTGTTGACCATCTGGTGATATCCATGTGTAGAGTCTTCTTGTGTTGTTGGAAGTCAGTGTTTGTTATGATCAGTGTGTTTTCTTGGCAAAACTCTGTTAGCCTTTGCCCTGCTTCATTTTGTACTCCAAGGCCAAATTTGCCTGTTACTCCAGGCATCTCTTAACGTCCTACTTTTGCATTCCAGTCCCCTATAATGAAAAGGACATCTTTTTTGGGTGTTAGTTCTAGAAGGTCTTGTAGGTCTTCATAGAACCATTCAACTTCAACTTCTTCAGCATTACTGCTTGGGGCATAGATTTGGATTACTGTGATACTGAACGGTTTGCCTTGGAAATGAACAGAGATCATTCTGTCGTTTTTGAGATTGCAGACTCTTTTGTTGACTATGAGGGTTACTCCATTTCTTCTAAGGGATTTTTGCTCACAGTAGTAGATATAATGGTCATAAAGTATAAAATAGCTGAGAAAAGAAGAGAAGTGAAAGGCAAAGGAGAAAAGGAAAGATATACCTAACAGAATGCAGAGTTCCAAAGAAAGAATAGCAAGGAGAGATAAGAAAGCCTTCCTCAGTGATCAGTGCAAAGAAATAGAGGAAAATAGAATGGAAAAGACTAGAGATCTCTTCAAGAAAATTAGAGATACCAAGGGAACATTTCATGCAAAGATGGGCTCGATAAAGGACAGAAACAGTACAGACTTAACAGAAGTAGAAGATATTAAGACTGTCTCTTATACACATCTAGTCTCTGCTTCCCAGGGATGTGAGAGTCAGACTAGTTATGTTAGATACCTGAAACTAGGCCTAGAGTATCAATAATGGAGCTATGGACTTCAGAGAAGCTTGCGGGGAGCAAGAAATTTAGCNCGTAGTGGCCCTAGAGAGCTGATGCGCATATCAGAGGAATGATGGCAATGAGCTCAGACTCTTGTGTCTCCTCATATGGATTAAAAACACTACATTCATTAACTTGAGATGTTTGGTTTTCTATAACCATAATCTTTTGATGTTCCAACTACCTGGGTTTGGTGGCAAAACTCCCATACATCCAGGCTCTTTCCTTACCTGTTCGGTAAGAGTTGAGAGGTTGTCTTCTGGGCTAAAGTCTTCAGTTTTGTCCACCAAATAAAACATAATTCTCAACTTTTAGGTTGTGCTGTTTTTGTTTTGTTTTGTTTTGTTTTTCAGTCAACAAAGACTTCTACACCAGTTTATCAGAACTTTGAATTGCCAGGACATCATCCTGATCATCGAGAGAAAGTCTCCAAAGTACCCATGCCTGTTTACTGGTAAGAAGTTCCTTTTTGCTGGGCTTGCACTTACCCCTGTGGAGTCTGGAAACCACTAATCCTGAAGAATAGTTAATAGTATGGGTCAAGCACACCATACAGCCTCCCCAGCACAGGTTGGGGAGGACTTGCATTGCCATCCTTCACCCCGGACCTCCAGGATCTACAGATTAAGACAGGCCTAGAGGAGAACACATGTCTTAATGCCTGGGTCTGTCTGCTGAGAAATCTGAGCCTGCTTTGCCAGCAGCCAGAGGACCTGAGGGGGGATGCCCTTAGAAATGGCCCTCAACTAATAACTGGTAGCATGGTAACAAGCTCCAGCTTCCACACCAATGAGGTAGGACAGCTCTGAGGTGGATACTCACTGTCTCAGCAAGTGCCCTAGTGGGACTGACATCCAGTTGCCCACAGGAGGAACTTCTCGATTATGTACTGTGACTTGGTGGCCTTCCCTGCCTTGCCCTTCCCTCTGTCTCATATGATGACTCCCAACCAGTCCTCTTCCTCAGACAACGATTTTGCCTTTTTGCATTTCTTTTTCTAGGGGATGGTCTTGATCACTGCCTCCTGTACAATGTCATGAACCTCTGTCCATAGTTCTACAAGCACTCTATTAGATCTAATCCCTTGAATCTATTTGTCACTCCCACTGTATAATCATAAGGGATTTGATTTGGGTCATACCTGAGTATTATAGTGTTTTCCCTACTTTCTTCAATTTAAGTCTGAATTTGGCAATAAGGAGTTTATGATCTGAGCCACAGTCAGCTCCTGGTCTAGTTTTTTCTGACTCTACAGAGCTTTTCCATCTTTGGCTGCAAAGAATATAATCAATCTGATTTCAGTGTTGACCATCTGGTGATATCCATGTGTAGAGTCTTCTTGTGTTGTTGGAAGTCAGTGTTTGTTATGATCAGTGTGTTTTCTTGGCAAAACTCTGTTAGCCTTTGCCCTGCTTCATTTTGTACTCCAAGGCCAAATTTGCCTGTTACTCCAGGCATCTCTTAACGTCCTACTTTTGCATTCCAGTCCCCTATAATGAAAAGGACATCTTTTTTGGGTGTTAGTTCTAGAAGGTCTTGTAGGTCTTCATAGAACCATTCAACTTCAACTTCTTCAGCATTACTGCTTGGGGCATAGATTTGGATTACTGTGATACTGAACGGTTTGCCTTGGAAATGAACAGAGATCATTCTGTCGTTTTTGAGATTGCAGACTCTTTTGTTGACTATGAGGGTTACTCCATTTCTTCTAAGGGATTTTTGCTCACAGTAGTAGATATAATGGTCATAAAGTATAAAATAGCTGAGAAAAGAAGAGAAGTGAAAGGCAAAGGAGAAAAGGAAAGATATACCTAACAGAATGCAGAGTTCCAAAGAAAGAATAGCAAGGAGAGATAAGAAAGCCTTCCTCAGTGATCAGTGCAAAGAAATAGAGGAAAATAGAATGGAAAAGACTAGAGATCTCTTCAAGAAAATTAGAGATACCAAGGGAACATTTCATGCAAAGATGGGCTCGATAAAGGACAGAAACAGTACAGACTTAACAGAAGTAGAAGATATTAAGAAGAGATGGCAGGAATACACAGAAGAACTATAGAAAAAAGATCGTCATGACCCAGATAATCACGATGGTGTGATCACTCACCTAGAGCCAGACATCCTGGAATGTGAAGTCAAGTGGGCCTTAGAAAGCATCACTACGAACAAAGCTAGTGGAGGGGATGGAATTCCAGTTGAGCTGTTTCAAATCCCAAAAAATGATGCTGTGAAAGTGCCACACTCAATATGCCAGCAAATTTGGAAAACTCAGCAGTGGCCACAGAACTGGAAAAGGTCAGTTTTCATTCTAATCCCAAAGAAAGGCAATGCCAAAGAATGTTCAAACTACCGCACAACTGCACTCCTCTCATACGCTAGCAAAGTAATGCTCAAAATCCTCCAAGCCAGGCTTCAAAAGCATGTGAACCATGAACTTCCAGATGTTCAAGCTAGATTTAGAAAAGCCAGAGGAACCAGAGATCAAACATCTTCTGGATCATGGAAAAAGCAAGAGAGTTCCAGAAAAACATCTACTTTCGCTTTATTGACTACACCAAAGCCTTTGACTGCGTGGATCACAACAAACTGGAAAATTCTTAAAGAGACGGAAATACCAGACCACCTGACCTGCCTCCTGAGAAATCTGTGTGCAGGTCAGAAAGCAACAGTTAAAACTGGACATTGGATGACAGACTGGTTCCAAATTAGGAAAGGAGCATGTCAAGGTTGTATATTGTCAACCTGCTTATTTAACTTATAAGCAGAGTACATCATGCGAAATGCCAGGCTGAATGAAGCACAAGCTTTAATCAAGATTGCCGGGAGAAATATCAATAACCTCAGATACACAGATGACTCTACCCTTATGCCAGAAAGTGAAAAAGAACTAAAGAACTTCTTGATGAAGGTGAAAGAGGAGAGTGAAAAAGTAGGCTTAAAACTCAACATTCAGAAAACTAAGATCATGGCATCCAGTTCCATCACTTCATGGCAATTAGATGGGGAAACAATGGAAACAGTGACAGACTTTATACTACCCTTATGCCAGAAAGTGAAAAAGAACTAAAGAACTTCTTGATGAAGGTGAAAGAGGAGAGTGAAAAAGTAGGCTTAAAACTCAACATTCAGAAAACTAAGATCATGGCATCCAGTTCCATCACTTCATGGCAATTAGATGGGGAAACAATGGAAACAGTGACAGACTTTATTTTGGGGGGCTTCAAAATCACTGTGGACAGTGACTGCAGCCATGAAATTAAAAGACACTGGCTCCTTGCAAGAAAAGCTATGACAAACCTAGACAGCAATTAAAAAGCAGAGATATTACTTTACCAACAAAGGTCTGTCTAGTCAAAGCTATGGTTTTTCCAGTAGTCATGTATGTATGTGAGAGTTGGATGATAAAGAAAGCTGAGTCCCAAATAACTGATGCTTTTGAGCTGTGGTGTTGGAGAAGTCTCTTGAGAGTCCCTTAGACTGCAAGGAGATTAAACCAGTCAATCCTAAAAGAAATCAACCCTGAATATTCATTGGAAGGACTGATGCTGAAACTGAAACTCTAATACTCTGGCCATCTGATGCAAAGAACTGACTCATTTGAAAAGACCCTGATGCTGGGAAACACTGACGGCAGGAGAAGAAGGGGACGACAGAGGATGAGATGGTTGGATGGCATCACCGACTCAATGGACATGAGTTTGAGCAAGCTCCAGGAATTGGTAATGGAAAGGGAAGCCTGGTGTGCTGCATTCCATGGAGTCACAAAGAGTCGAACACAACTGAGAGACTGAACTGAGCTGAATTGAACCAGTCTTCCTAAGATCCTCTCCCAATAAACTGGCTTTTAGTTTGTTTGTTTCTTTAATCACTAAGTCATGTCCAATTCTTTGCAACCCTGTGGACTTGTAGCTCACCAGGTTCCTTTGTTCATGGAATTTCCCAAGCAAGAATACTGGAGTGAGTTGTCATTTCCTTCTCCAGGGGATCTTCTTGACCCCAGGATTGAACCCACATCTCCTGAATTAGCAGGTGGATTCTTTACCACTGAACCACTAGGGAAGCTCTTCCAATAAACTACTTGTGCCCAAGTCTTCGTTTCAGGGTCTACTTTTGGGAGAACCCAATCCAGCCCAAATCCACAAGTGTCCACCCCCATCCAACCCCCAAAGAATCTCTTTTAGGCCTCTCTTTATAGGATGTACCACTGACGTTGAGCGCTTAGGCAATGGAGAAGTTGGGCCTGAATTTGGATCTTGGGAAGGTTCCTTGCAGGTTGTGTGATCCTGAGCACATTAGCCAACCTCTCACATCTTCAGTTTTCTCAAAGGTATATGATGGCAAGGACACTGACATGACAGAACAGGTAGGCTATGTGTGCCAGATAGGAACCAAACACTGTGCTCAGCTCACATGGCTGCTGCTGCTGCTAGGTCGCTTCAGTCATGTCCATCTCTCTGTGACCCCATGGATGGTAGCCCACCAGGCTCCCCCGTTCCAGGGATTATCCAGGCAAGAACACTGGAGTGGGTTACCATTTCCTTCTCCAATGCATGAAAGTGAAAAGTGAAAGTGAAGTCGCTCAGTCGTGTCCGACTCTTAGCGACCCCATGGACTGCAGCGTACCAGCCTCTTCCATCCATGGGATTTACCAGGCAAGAGTACTGGAATGGGGTGCCACTGCCTTCTCTGGAGCACTCACCAAAAAGGAGCTGCCATTATCATCAGTATCATGACTATCACTATCACTGTTTCCTTTTATATTAGAATAAGCCAAGCACGTGTCTTTCCTTCATCAGAAGCTGTGACTTCCTTGAGGTCAAAGACCACAAATGAAATCGTGATGAAATCATCTCTGCTGCTGCTGCTGCTGCTAAGTCGCTTTAGTCGTGTCTGACTCTGTGCGACCCTATAAATGGCAGCCCACCAGGCTCCCCCGTCCCTGGGATTCTCCTAGCAAGAACACTGGAGTGGGTTACCATTTCCTTCTCCAATGCATGAAAGTGAAAAGTGAAAGTGAAGTCGCTCAGTCATGTTTGACTCTTTGCGACCCCATGGACTGCAGTCCACCAGGCTCCTCTATCCATGGGATTTTCCAGGCAAGAGTACTGGAGTGGGGTGCCATTGCCTTCTCCAGAAATCATCTCTACTTCATCACACAGTTGATGACCATTACACACCTGTTGCATGAAATTGCCTCATTTAATCTTTGCAGTAACTATTCCTGGGTGAAAGCAAGGAAGGGTGATAATTACCCTGAGTTTCAGGCTCAGGGAACAAGGGCCCTAAAGCGCTTCCTACCCTATGGACTTTTTCATTACTTGTTTGCTGGAGGAGGCAGTTACGAGATACTTCTGGGTTATGATTTCATCTCCATACATTAAAAAAGTTGGAGTCAGTCTCAAAAGACAACAAGAGCCACCAAGAACATATCTGTGTTCATACAAGTCCATGTTCCTCTGTGCTAGGCCCATAGCAAGTGTGTGATTAATGCTTGCCAACTGAGTGAAATTATCTGAATGTGGCCAGTAGCACCATGTGGCTGCCACACAGACTCACATCACCAACAACTGGATGCAGTCAGAGCCTGACTTGACTGATTTTTTGAAAGATCTTTCAGAAATTAGAAGGTGACAGCTTGTCACTACTTTGTTAATTTTGTCCTCCTAGATATATTTTATAATGTCAGGTTACAGTTAAGTTTTCTGGGTGTATAAATAGCTCATATCCAGTTTTCAAACCCTAGATCTTAAAGCTTCTCAATCTATAGACTCAAGTTTTGATGATCTGGCTATTATGAGAAAATCTCTGGCCCCTTGTTAGCACCAGTATTGATTAGCTGAGATTTAAAACACCTGATTAGAAATCCTCTCCACTACTCTCATGACTGCTTGTGAGGTGTTAAGACCTCCTGGAACATGGATAAAGCTGTTTCTTGGCCTTGGCCTTGGATCACTCCATCCGTTGATTCCTCCACTGGCTGTTACAACCTGCATGGAGGTCAGAACTGGGTCTTCACACCTCAGTGATAGATTCTGTCTTAGAAAAGAGCTGTCACAAAGCCCATGCCCTTAACCTTCAAGAAAGTCTACTGCTATCCCCAGGCCTCATCAGAATCTACAGATTTTGAACAGCCTATAAAACAGTTCTAACCTCTGGCTGCACACCAGCATCAGCTAGGAGTCTGGGACCCACTCTGACTAATTAGATCAGAATCTCTGAGCCTAGGACATAGTATGGGGATTAATGAATTCTCAGGTGCCTGTCAAGTGCAGCCAGACAGAGTTGAAACCCACTGCTATGAAGAAAGGATACAAACTCAACCCATTTCCTAGAAATGAGTAGATTAGAAACTGCAGATTATAAGAGGAAAGAAGGGTCAGTAAGAGTAGGTATACCAGGTATATCAGGCTTCCCTAGTGGCTCAGCAATAAAGAATCCACCTGCAATGCAGGAGACACAGAAGATGTGGGTCTGATTCCTGAGTTGGGAAGAGCCCTGGAAGTGGGCATGGCAGCCCACTCCAGTATTCTTGCCTGGAGAATTCCATGGACAGAGGAGCCTGGAGGACTATACTCCACAGGGTCCCTAAGAGTCAGACACAACTGAAATGACTGAGCACGCACGCACGCACCAGGTGTATCAAGAAGTGAAAATAAGAAAAGAAAGGAAGATGAAGGAAACCAAAACGAATTTTTAAAATATCTTTGTCTTGGGCCATCAGATTCAGGGGAAGCACACTCTTCTCCATGCTGCTCAGCAGGTGGGACACAACTTGGCAGAGCACTTGCCCTACTGAATAGTGTCCATGTTCTTCATATAAATTTTAGATCATCAGCTTCTTGAGGGAAGGAAGCAGGTGGCATTCATCCTTATGCCTCTGATGCCTGGCATCGTGCCAGGACAAATGAGAAGATAATGAAACGCTTGCAGAGGGAATGAAAGGATGAACGCACAGGAGTCCCTCCCTCATGGAAGTCCCTGAGAACATTACTGTTATGCAAAAGACAATGGAAGTGCTTCGTTAATTGGACAGGACTTCAAAATGACAGAGGTCTTTATGACCCTAAGGTGTCCATTTGAAGATGTTTATTTGGCACTCACTGTGTGTGCTTTCGGGAGAACACAGAGTGGAAGATGCACAGGATGCAGACACATGGAGATAAAGGCCCGGGGGCTTAGAAGGAAAAGCATGGGACAGGTTTCAAAATCCATGAGACTAGCTAAAGCTCAGGTATATAGGATGGGTTTTAAGGCTTAATCAAGGAAGAAGTAAAATGCTATTCCACGTGCTCCTTTTAAGGAGCCAGACAAGACGCAACACCCATCAGAAAGATTTCTCCCCCAATAATAATACTTTTTCAAAATCCACTCAAAGGGATAATATTCTATTTTCTGAGAAATCCACTCATGGTAAATCTTACTCCCATAATTCTGGATGAGCAAGTCACTGTTACAGCTATTAATGCTTACCAAGCAAATGTCTTCCTCCCTTCACTGTGATCCCCATACTCTGCACCCTTGGTCCTCCAAAATCAGCACAGTATGGAGAGGGGAACATTTTCTTTTCCTAACCGGCAACACCTACAACTCCAGGTCCCTCACAAATCTCTGGTGCCGCTTGAAAAATGAAGTTCTTGACCCTAAACTACCCCTCTTTGATTTCCTGAATGACAGCATTCTATTGTAAATCAAAGCTTTTCTGAACCTTCCCAGAGACGTGGTGCTCTGGATTAAGGGTCCTGGTTTTCGGCCATGGGTGTAAGTTGGTCCCTGCTTTCAGAAGTTCCCCAAGACTACAGGAAGACATCTGAGGAGCAGAGGGATCTAGGCCAGGAGTGACTGGAATTGGATTTCAATCCTCACTTCCAACCTGCTGAGTACTTCCTGAACATAAGCTCTTTAAGTGAAAGATATCTAAAGACAGGTAATCACTGGGGTATTTTACTGAAAAATCACACCACTATTTCCTGGTCTAAAATGCACAGATTACTGAAAATAGACCTTGAATAAATAGAGAAGCTTTCCTCTCAGTGGGTCAGTGTACTTAAATGGAGTCTTGCCAGATCTCTGGGGTCTCTTTCTCCCACAGTATGGATGGGACATTGAGATGGAAGAGGTATGAGAGCTAGCCAGAGCCCCAGTGAAATAGTGGCAGAGCAGATCAAAGATCTTTGTGTTACCAGCGAAAAAACTGCACTTGGCATCTGCCTCTATAAGGATGATGTCACTAGCCATGGGAGTAGCTGACCTTCAACACACCCTGAAGAGTTCAGGATGGAGATCAGGAATAAGGTACTCTGTTATCCGNTATCCATGGGATTTTCCAGGCAAGAGTACTGGAGTGGGGTGCCATTGCCTTCTCCAGAAATCATCTCTACTTCATCACAAAGTTGATGACCATTACACACCTGTTGCATGAAATTGCCTCATTTAATCTTTGCAGTAACTATTCCTGGGTGAAAGCAAGGAAGGGTGATAATTACCCTGAGTTTCAGGCTCAGGGAACAAGGGCCCTAAAGCGCTTCCTACCCTATGGACTTTTTCATTCCTTGTTTGCTGGAGGAGGCAGTTACGAGATACTTCTGGGTTATGATTTCATCTCCATACATTAAAAAAGTTGGAGTCAGTCTCAAAAGACAACAAGAGCCACCAAGAACATATCTGTGTTCATACAAGTCCATGTTCCTCTGTGCTAGGCCCATAGCAAGTGTGTGATTAATGCTTGCCAACTGAGTGAAATTATCTGAATGTGGCCAGTAGCACCATGTGGCTGCCACACAGACTCACATCACCAACAACTGGATGCAGTCAGAGCCTGACTTGACTGATTTTTTGAAAGATCTTTCAGAAATTAGAAGGTGACAGCTTGTCACTACTTTGTTAATTTTGTCCTCCTAGATATATTTTATAATGTCAGGTTACAGTTAAGTTTTCTGGGTGTATAAATAGCTCATATCCAGTTTTCAAACCCTAGATCTTAAAGCTTCTCAATCTATAGACTCAAGTTTTGATGATCTGGCTATTATGAGAAAATCTCTGGCCCCTTGTTAGCACCAGTATTGATTAGCTGAGATTTAAAACACCTGATTAGAAATCCTCTCCACTACTCTCATGACTGCTTGTGAGGTGTTAAGACCTCCTGGAACATGGATAAAGCTGTTTCTTGGCCTTGGCCTTGGATCACTCCATCCGTTGATTCCTCCACTGGCTGTTACAACCTGCATGGAGGTCAGAACTGGGTCTTCACACCTCAGTGATAGATTCTGTCTTAGAAAAGAGCTGTCACAAAGCCCATGCCCTTAACCTTCAAGAAAGTCTACTGCTATCCCCAAGCCTCATCAGAATCTACAGATTTTGAACAGCCTATAAAACAGTTCTAACCTCTGGCTGCACACCAGCATCAGCTAGGAGTCTGGGACCCACTCTGACTAATTAGATCAGAATCTCTGAGCCTAGGACATAGTATGGGGATTAATGAATTCTCAGGTGCCTGTCAAGTGCAGCCAGACAGAGTTGAAACCCACTGCTATGAAGAAAGGATACAAACTCAACCCATTTCCTAGAAATGAGTAGATTAGAAACTGCAGATTATAAGAGGAAAGAAGGGTCAGTAAGAGTAGGTATACCAGGTATATCAGGCTTCCCTAGTGGCTCAGCAATAAAGAATCCACCTGCAATGCAGGAGACACAGAAGATGTGGGTCTGATTCCTGAGTTGGGAAGAGCCCTGGAAGTGGGCATGGCAGCCCACTCCAGTATTCTTGCCTGGAGAATTCCATGGACAGAGGAGCCTGGAGGACTATACTCCACAGGGTCCCTAAGAGTCAGACACAACTGAAATGACTGAGCACGCACGCACGCACCAGGTGTATCAAGAAGTGAAAATAAGAAAAGAAAGGAAGATGAAGGAAACCAAAACGAATTTTTAAAATATCTTTGTCTTGGGCCATCAGATTCAGGGGAAGCACACTCTTCTCCATGCTGCTCAGCAGGTGGGACACAACTTGGCAGAGCACTTGCCCTACTGAATAGTGTCCATGTTCTTCATATAAATTTTAGATCATCAGCTTCTTGAGGGAAGGAAGCAGGTGGCATTCATCCTTATGCCTCTGATGCCTGGCATCGTGCCAGGACAAATGAGAAGATAATGAAACGCTTGCAGAGGGAATGAAAGGATGAACGCACAGGAGTCCCTCCCTCATGGAAGTCCCTGAGAACATTACTGTTATGCAAAAGACAATGGAAGTGCTTCGTTAATTGGACAGGACTTCAAAATGACAGAGGTCTTTATGACCCTAAGGTGTCCATTTGAAGATGTTTATTTGGCACTCACTGTGTGTGCTTTCGGGAGAACACAGAGTGGAAGATGCACAGGATGCAGACACATGGAGATAAAGGCCCGGGGGCTTAGAAGGAAAAGCATGGGACAGGTTTCAAAATCCATGAGACTAGCTAAAGCTCAGGTATATAGGATGGGTTTTAAGGCTTAATCAAGGAAGAAGTAAAATGCTATTCCACGTGCTCCTTTTAAGGAGCCAGACAAGACGCAACACCCATCAGAAAGATTTCTCCCCCAATAATAATACTTTTTCAAAATCCACTCAAAGGGATAATATTCTATTTTCTGAGAAATCCACTCATGGTAAATCTTACTCCCATAATTCTGGATGAGCAAGTCACTGTTACAGCTATTAATGCTTACCAAGCAAATGTCTTCCTCCCTTCACTGTGATCCCCATACTCTGCACCCTTGGTCCTCCAAAATCAGCACAGTATGGAGAGGGGAACATTTTCTTTTCCTAACCGGCAACACCTACAACTCCAGGTCCCTCACAAATCTCTGGTGCCGCTTGAAAAATGAAGTTCTTGACCCTAAACTACCCCTCTCTGATTTCCTGAATGACAGCATTCTATTGTAAATCAAAGCTTTTCTGAACCTTCCCAGAGACGTGGTGCTCTGGATTAAGGGTCCTGGTTTTCGGCCATGGGTGTAAGTTGGTCCCTGCTTTCAGAAGTTCCCCAAGACTACAGGAAGACATCTGAGGAGCAGAGGGATCTAGGCCAGGAGTGACTGGAATTGGATTTCAATCCTCACTTCCAACCTGCTGAGTACTTCCTGAACATAAGCTCTTTAAGTGAAAGATATCTAAAGACAGGTAATCACTGGGGTATTTTACTGAAAAATCACACCACTATTTCCTGGTCTAAAATGCACAGATTACTGAAAATAGACCTTGAATAAATAGAGAAGCTTTCCTCTCAGTGGGTCAGTGTACTTAAATGGAGTCTTGCCAGATCTCTGGGGTCTCTTTCTCCCACAGTATGGATGGGACATTGAGATGGAAGAGGTATGAGAGCTAGCCAGAGCCCCAGTGAAATAGTGGCAGAGCAGATCAAAGATCTTTGTGTTACCAGCGAAAAAACTGCACTTGGCATCTGCCTCTATAAGGATGATGTCACTAGCCATGGGAGTAGCTGACCTTCAACACACCCTGAAGAGTTCAGGATGGAGATCAGGAATAAGGTACTCTGTTATCCGGCAAAAACTGACAGAATAGACCTTCAGTTAGTTAGATATTTTAAAAGAAGATGTTATGAACCCAAATTATTGCATCTTCTCATATCTAGAAAAGCATTAAGATTATTAACGAGGCATCTGCTCCTTGTGACTGGCTGCAACCCTCTGCCCAAATGACTACACATACTCCCTTCACTAAAATCATTTGTAATACTGACCTTCCCCTTACCTCTTCAGAGCAGTTCATCAGAGCTATCGGAAATGCTGTCTCCCAGGCTATAGTCCTCATTTCACCCTAAATAAAACTTAACTCACAGCTCTCATGTGGTGCTTCTTTTTTCAGTCAACAGTGTCCTGGATATTCCCCAGAAGGACCTCATGTCACCTACATTCACCACTGTCACCAGCTCATGGTACATAATGACTGTTACGCACTCAAGAAGTCCAGTCACACAGCTGGAGTTTCACCAGTCAGTGACTAGATCCAAAGGGAGCTTAAGGCATCCTGTACCTTCAAGGAGTATACACATCAGAGATGGAGAGAAAAGTACCCAAATAACAACACTACAAAGCAGAATTTGTCAAAGGCCCATAAGAGGGTCAAAGTGTAGACCTTGTAAGAGAGGGAGACCTCCCATTCCATCATACTGGGAACACAGACGTCTAGTGGAAGGGAGCTCAGAAATCTGGGAGGTGAGATTTGAGGATGGATCATAGTTTTTAAAATAATCACAAGAGTGTTTAAGAAAATTTGATATAAAAAAGTCATTCATAATCCCACAGCCCACTGAAGAGAGTATTCACTCTAGATTGGTCCACACTCAGCACTGTAAAAGAAGGAATGTCACTTGCTATCTGGTTCTATAAGGATTACATCATTAGCCATGCTATCACTGACCTAAAAAAGGAAGCAGGGCAAAAGCTAACAGAGTTTTGTCAAGAGAATGCACTGATCATAGCAAACACCCTTTTCCAACAACACAAGAGAAGACTCTATACATGAACATCACCTGATGGTCAATACCGAAATCAGATTGATTATATTCTTTGCAGCCAAAGATGGAGAAGCGCTATATAGTCAGCAAAAACAAGACTTGGAGCTGACTTTGGCTCAGATAATGAGCTCCTTATTGCAAAATTGAGGCTTAAATTGAAGAAAGTAAGGAAAACTGCTAGGCCATTCAGGTATGACCTAAATAAAATCCCTTATGATTATACAGTGGAGGTGATGAACAGAATGAAGTAATCAGATCTGGTAGACAGAGTGCCTGAAGAACTATGGACAGAGGATCATAACATTGTACAGGAGGCTGTAACCAAAACCATCTCAAGGAAAAAGAAATACAATGAGGCTTAAATTGAAGAAAGTAAGGAAAACTGCTAGGCCATTCAGGTATGACCTAAATAAAATCCCTTATGATTATACAGTGGAGGTGATGAACAGAATGAAGTAATCAGATCTGGTAGACAGAGTGCCTGAAGAACTATGGACAGAGGATCATAACATTGTACAGGAGGCTGTAACCAAAACCATCTCAAGGAAAAAGAAATACAAGAAGGCAAAGTGGTTGTTTGAGGAGGACTTACAAATAGCTGAGAAAAGAAGAGACACAAAATGCAAAGGAGAAAGGGAAAGACACACCCAACAGAGTCCAGAGTTCCAGAGAATAGCAAGGAGAAATAAGAAAGCCTTCCTCCGTGAACAATGCAAAGAAATAGAGGAAAGCAATAGAATGGGAAAAGACTAGAGATCTCTTCAAGAAAACGAGATATCATAGGAAAATTTCATACAAAGATGGGCACAATAAACAACAGAAACAGCAAAGAACTAACAGACGCAGAGGAGATTAAGAAATGTGGCAAGAATATACAGAAGAACTACACAAAAAAGGTCTTAATAACTCGGATAACCACAATGGTGTGCCCACTCACCTCGAGTGAGACGTCCTGCAGTGCAAAGTCAAGTGGGCCTTAGGAAGCACCACTGTGAACAAAGCTAGTGGAGGTGATAGAATTCCAGTTGAGCTATTTAAAATCCTAAAAGATGATGCTGTTAAAGTGCTGCACTTAATGTGCCAGCAAATTTGGAAAACTCAGCAGCAGCCACAGGACTGGAAAAGGTCCGTTTTTATTTCAATCCCAAAGAAAGGTAATGCCAAAGACTGTTTAAACTACCATATAATTGTGTTCCTTTCACGTGCTAGCAAGGTAATACTCAAAATCCTTAAAGCTAGGCTTCAACAGTACATGAACCAAGAACTTGCAGATGTACAAGCTGGATTTAGAAAAGACAGAGAAACCAGAGATCAAATTGCCAATGTCCAGTGGATCATAGAGAAAGCAAGGGAATTCCAGAAAAACATCTACTTCTGCTTCATTGACTACACTAAAGCCTTTGATTGTGTGGATGATAACAAACTGTGGGCAACCTTTACAGAGATGGGAATACCAGACCACACTACCTGTCTCCTGAGAAACGTGTGCAGATCAAGAAGTAACCGTTAGAACCAGATGTGGAACAATGGACTGGTTCCAAATTGGGAAAGGAGTACATCAAGGCTGTATATTGTCACTCTGCTTACTTAACTTATATGCAGAGTACATCATGTGAAATGCCAGGCTGAATGAAGCACAAGCTGGAATCAAGATTGCCAGGAGAAATATCAACAACCTCAAATATGTAGATGATACCATTCTAATGGTAGAAAGTAAAGAGGAACTAAAGAATTTCTTGATGAGGGTGAAAGAAGACAGTGGAAAAGCTGGCTTGAAACAACGTTCAAAAAACTAAGATCATGGCATCTGGTCCCATCATTTCATGGCAAGTAGAAGAGGAAAAAGTGGAAACAGTGACAGATTTTACTTTCTTGGGCTCCAAAATTATTGCAGATGGTGACTGCAACCACAAAATTAAAGGATGCTTGCTTCTTGGAAGGAAAGCTATCACAAACCTAGACAGCATATTTAAAAAGCAGAGACATCACTCTGCCAACAAAGGTCTGTATATCAAAGCTATGGTTTTTCCAGTAGTTATGTACAAATGTGAGAGTTGGACCATAAAGAAGGCTGAGCGCTGAAGAATTGATACTTTCAAATTGTGGTGCTAGAGAAGACTTTTAAGAATCTCTTGGACTGCAAGGAGATCAAACCAGTCAATCCTCAGGGAAATTAAACCTGACTATTCACTGGAAGGTCCGATGCTGAAGCTAAAGCTCTAATACTTTGGCTAACTGAAGCTAATAGCCTACTTATTGGAAAAGACCCTGATACTGGGAAAGATTGAGGGCAGGAGAAGGGGGTGAGAGAGGATGAGATGTTTGGATGACATCATTGACACAACATTGAGTTTGAGAAAATTCCAACTGATAGTGAAGGACAGGGAAGCCTAGCATGCTGCAGTCCATGGGGTTGCCAAGAGTTGGACATGATTTAGCGACTAAACAGCAACATGGACATACAGTACACTCTCAANGACATCATTGACACAACATTGAGTTTGAGAAAATTCCAACTGATAGTGAAGGACAGGGAAGCCTAGCATGCTGCAGTCCATGGGGTTGCCAAGAGTTGGACATGATTTAGCGACTAAACAGCAACATGGACATACAGTACACTCTCAAAGGAATTTGGGACAAAGAATAGGATAAGACACTGTGCTTTGGGAAAACAAGGAAACAGACCCTTAGATATTTATGAACCCAGATTCTTCCATCTTCTCATACCTAGATAAGCTCTAATATCATTAGCTGAGATATCTGCTCCTTGTGACGAGTAGATGTATGCCCAAATGCACATACCCCTTTAGCGAAAATTACATATATAACCTCAGAGCTCTCTGAGAGGCTGTCTTGCAAAATGTGGTTCTCAGTAAGACACTAAAACTCAACTCACAGCTCTTATGCTGTGCTTTTTTCCAGTCAACACGGCTGTGGAAGGAAAATAAAAATGAAGTTGCAATTGCTAAGATGCCTCCCTGAAATGGAGCCAGGAGGCCATTAAAGAGGTGTGATATATTCATATCTCAACCTGGATAGAATCTGACCTTTTGACTACTTATTGTACTAACAAAGGCATCAAGAAGATAAAGAAACTTATCAGACCCTTACTCTAATTCATGACAATTACCCACTTATCAGACCCCTACCCTAAAACAAACTTGTAATTCCTTAAGAACAAATATCTCCTGATTTGTGTCAGGGTTCATTACAACTCTCCCTGGGCAACTAGAGCAACCGTGTGGCCCTTTATCTTTATAAGCTCCTGACACTTTCCCTGTGCTGAATCACTCTTTTCAGTTTCACTAGAATCTATGTCTCCTGAAATGCAATTCTGAAGACCCCAAATAAAGCTCTTTATTCTCTGCAGTCTTGAGATTATGATTTGATGCCACTGGGATTCAGATATATTTGGGCATAACTGGAGAGCTGTGGGGCAGACCACCAGAACAGTGCCCTGGCCAGCATCCTGGGAGAGCATCTTGGGACTGTGCCCATGCCAGCCTCAGGCACGACACACTGGATAAGTGACAAAGCCAAGGTGGCAGAATAACGAGTCTGTCATAGTATCTATCCTCTGGGCTGAGTCCCAGCCCAGGCTCCAGTGGGTCCCTGTCTAAGCAGTAAAGAGCAGTTTCATTAAGATCCCAGAGCTATAGTTCCACAAAGAATGCAAAGAGACAGAGTTGCTATCAGGGTTCCCACAAATGCAGAGCTACTTCGAGGCCTCAAGGACCAGTGTGTCTGGTGCGGGACACTCAGTACCTGGCAGGTACCTCACGTATGGGCATCAGCCAGCCTGATAGGTGTTTGAGACGAGGGGTAGATTCCATGGGAGAGGAAACTTGTCTATCATGGAATTCTTTTGTGAAGCCATGGGAAATTAACTACCTCCAGGAGTTTCTGGGGCCAGAATCCTACAATAACAGGTGGAAGTGAAAGACAGCCAAATGCAGGTTGGTTATACACAAACTCACTACATTTTTAACCCCTGACAAGAGGAGCCTGAGGAAACACAACTTAGATCACTATGTTCATCTTTGCATACTCTATGCCAATCCTCATTGACTTACACATACAACAATCATAGTGTATACTTTTCTAAAATTTGCTTTTTGGAATTTATCGCTAAAGTACAAATTAGGGATTGGGAGACATGGGTGAGGGCTTTCCATGCCAGTTAAACAACATGAAATCTCGATCACTGGTTCTTGTGCATGTGTGCATGCTGAGTCGCTTCAGTCGGGCCCAACTCTTTGTGAGTCCATGTGCTCTAGCCTGCTAGCCTCTGCTGTCCATGGGACTCTCCAGGCAAGAATACCAGAGTGGGTTGCCATGCCCTTCTCCAGGGGATCTTCCCAACCCAGGGATCGAACTGGCATCTCCTGCGGCTCTTGCCTTGCAGGTGGACTTTTTACCACTGAGCCACTGGGGAAGCCCCACTACTTCTAGTAGGAGCAATTTTGCTTCCCAGGGAACATTAGTCACTCATTATTTTTAATTGCCATGTAATGACAGTGAGTATTATTCACAAACAGGCAGAAGCATATAATGGGCTTTATTTCTGTTTTTCTCAATTTTCTTTTTGCTTTTTGTTTTATAAATTTTCTTTTCCCTCTTACTTTCATATTCTTGCATCATGGTTTCATATTATTTTTAGATTTCAATGTGAAATCTATTATGAGGCATTTTTCTCTCTTTTCCTATACATACATACCTACTCATATCACCACACACATATAGATATATGATACATATACATAGAAGTCGTGTCCAACTCTTTTGCTTTATCACTAAGCCACATGTACAGGGCTTCCCTGGTGGCTTAGTGGTAGAAAACTTGCCTACCAATGCAGGAGACGTAGCTTTGATCCCTGGGTCAGGAAGATCACCTGGAGAAGGAAATGTCAACCCACTCCAGTATTCTTGCCTGAAGAATCCCAAGGACATAGGAGCCTGGCAGGCTTTAGTTCATGGAGTCACAAAAGTGTTGGACAAAAATTATCAACTAAAAAACAACAATTATATGTGTGTGTGTGTGCATCATATGCATATAATATATAATATGATACAAATATAAGAATGTAGGAATGGGATGTGGGGTGAACAAAGATTCCCTCATTTGGTTTCTGATATACAGCTGCAGTTCTATTGTGAGAGTGGTCATAATGCACTCATTCCATTTCGTCCTTACAGAGGTCTGCCAAACTCTACTACACACTCAGGAGCATTAGAAAAGCTTCAGGCAAATCCGATTTACTCATCTAATTCCTTGTGTACCATAAGAAGGAAAACGGAGAGTTGACCCTGAAGAGCTTGTCATTCCAAAATATATAGAATTAATATCTTTGAAACCACACATTTATCACCACTCTTGCTTTGATGTTTTTCTCCATGAATTTTTTTACTATGTCCTGGTTTTACATAGTTGGAATCATAGCATACACATTATTTTTACCTATTTCTCATATAAGAAGGCTTTATGAATTTCACTCTCATTTGATCACTGGCTTCTACCTTTTTACTCTTATATGGGTAGTGTTATATGACTCTGACAATTACTTATGTATAAGTTGGAGGAAAGAAATGTACATTTCTATAAAATTGTCTCAGTGTTTGAGCCTAAAATGGAATCTTTATTTCAAAATATTCAACCCTTAGACTTTTTTATTTTTATAAAAATAATTATTATAAGGATCTAAAACATTCTCCTTGGTCCAATGTACCTCATAGAAAGTTTAATGTACTTTGAATGTAGTGAAAGTTTTGGTATGACGAACATTGTAACCTTTGGAGACATTTTTAATCGTCATGCCTGGGGAGGTGATGCTACCAGGTACAGACCAGATATGCTGTTAAACATCCTGTAATACACAGGAGAGCCCCTTACCACAAAGAACAATCTATCTGAAAATGTCAATAGTTCCAGGGTTGAAAAATCTTGCTCTCTCAGGTGCAGAGACCAGGAAGTACGTGATTATTCAAGCAATTGTAAGCTGTCCAATTTGACCTGAATGTAGTATACAAGCTAGAAAATCAGCAGAGAAAAATCAAGAAGTTAGGAGAAACTCCAGAGAGCCCAGATTTCATTAAGCAGGCAGTGAGGAAGTCACGGGAAAGAGATTGAAAAAAGATGGAGGACCCAAAGGTGGACTCTTGAGTTCTCTGGCTCGAGGGATTACTCAATACCATTTACTAAGACAGGACTCCCAGAAGAAGCTTTAGAGAGAAATGCGTTCAGGTGTAGACACAGCAAGTGTTCATGGGAACAGAGTGACAGGTGGCACTGCTGCCAGCAAGGGCCCAGGGGAAAGTGCTTGCCTGGGAGCTGGCTGGCTGGAAATGCTCTGAAGCTGCCCCAGTGGGTGGTATCAGGAGGAACTGCATGAACAGAGAAGGACTTGGAGGACACCCAGACTAAGACACTTCAAGGGCAGAGGGGAAGAGTGGTCCTAGGGGCTGGGAGAGGAACTGGCAAAAACAGTGCCACAGAGGCCAAGGGTGCAGTGAGGCCTAAGGACAGGTGAGGCAGGTCAGAAGCTGCAGGATGGCACAGAGCAGGAGAGCTGAGGGAGCGCCACCATGCCTTCTGCAGGGACAGTTGGGATTTGAGCCTGGGTCTGTCGGCCCCAGGCCAAAGACTTCCCACTGGCCAAGCCACACTGCCTCACGACCACATGGGTGTATGAACAGCCCTCTTGTTGGACACAGATGGGCTGGCTGGAGCTGCACAGTCACAGGCTCAGGATGACGATAAACAGTTACCAGAGCAGAGAGAGTCTGGTGTCATGTGGAAGCTCTCTTCCAACATGAGCTATTGGCCTTCTGGGGGCCATAGAGGTGGCTTCTGCAGCCGTCTTTATGTAAAACCAATCAATACTGTTTACCTCCTCCTTAGCCACCTCATGGTGCCTCCTCATGGGTACACCAAGCTGGTGGCCACGGTGTTGCCAGAAAACCAACTTCATGAGCTGCAGATAGCAAATAAACATCAGACAGGAGGGAGGCTCAGCATTTCTAGTTACTAGAGAAAGGCAACTTAAGCTCAAGACACTATTTTTCCCCAGCAGGCTGACAGGCATGAAGAAGCTAGTTCAGTTCAGTTCAGTTCAGTCACTCAGTCGTGTCCGACTCTTTGCAACCCCATGAACTGCAGCACGCCAGGCCTCCCCGTTCATTACCATCTCTCGGAGTTCACTCAGACTCACGTTCATCGAGTCCGTGATGCCATCCAGCCATCTCATCCTCGGTCATCCCCTTCTCCTCCTGCCCCCAATCTCTCCCAGCATCCGAGTCTTTTCCAATGAGTCAACTCTTTGCATGAGGTGGCCAAAGTACTGGAGTTTTAGCTTTAGCATCATTTCTTCCAAAGAAATCCCAGGGTTGATCTCCTTCAGAATGGGCTGGTTGGATCTCCTTGCAGTCCAAGGGACTCTTAAGAGTCTTCTCCAACAACACAGTTCAAAAGCATCAATTCTTCGGCGCCCAGCCTTCTTCACAGTCCAACTCTCACATCCATACATGACCACAGGAAAAACCATAGCCTTGACTAGACGGACCTTAGTTGGCAAAGTAATGTCTCTGCTTTTGAATATACTATCTAGGTTGGTCATAACTTTTCTTCCAAGGAGTAAGCATCTTCTAATTTCATGGCTGCAGTCACCATCTGCAGTGATTTTTGAGCCCCCCCCCAAATGAAGTCTGACACTGTTTCCACTGTTTCCCCATCTATTTCCCATGAAGTGATGGGACCACTATCTAGGTTGGTCATAACTTTTCTTCCAAGGAGTAAGCATCTTCTAATTTCATGGCTGCAGTCACCTGCAGTGATTTTGGAGCCCCCCAAAATAAAGTCTGACACTGTTTCCCCTGTTTCCCCATCTATCTCCATGAAGTGATCAGACTGGATGCCATGATCTTCGTTTTCTGAATGTTGAAAAACAAAGCAGAGAGGTATGGTTAAAGCTGATGTGTTTTTTTCCTTGTTATTTTCCCCTCAGTTTGCCCCGGGTAGCCAGTGCATTGAGCGCGGCCGAGAGGAGCTACCCCACGTCTGAGGTAAGGGGCAGTGACCTAGAGTGCCGGGCTGTGACGGTGCAGGAATGGCCGAGGGGAGCTGCCCTGTGTCTGAGGTCGGGGCTGCGACTGAGAGGAGCTACCCTGCGTCCAAGGTCAGTGGCGGCTGGGAGGAGACACCCCGCGTCCGAGGTCAGGGTGGTGGCCGGGAGGAGCTACCCCCGTCTGAGGCCAGTGGCGGCCTGGAGGAGACACCCCGCATCTGAGGCCAGGGGCGGTGACCCTGAGGAGTCACCCCGAGCCCGAGCCCGAGGCCAGGTGCGGCAGCTGGGAGGAGCCACCCACGCCAGAGGCCACGGCCGGCGGCCGGGAGGAGCAACCCGAGGAGCGATGGCTGCACAGGCGCAGGAGGGCCTAGAGGAGCTAGCTCACACTGAAGGTCAGGAACTGCGGTGGTAAGGAGATACCCCTCGTCCAAGGTAAGGAGCAGCCGTGAAGAGACAGCCCACGCCCAAGGTAAGAGAAACCCAAGTAAGATGGTAGGTGTTGCAAGAGAGCATCAGAGGGCAGACACACTGAAACCATACTCACAGAAAACTAGTCAGTCTAATCACACTAGGACCACAGCCTTGTCTAACTCAGTGAAACCAAGTCATGCCTGCAGGGCAACCCAAGTCGGGCGGGTCATGGTGGAAAGGGCTGACAGAACGTGGTCCACTGGAGAAGGGAATTGCAAGCCAATTTAGTATTCTTGCCTTGAGAACCCCATGAACAGTATGAAAAGGCAAAATGATAGGATACCAAAAGAGAATCTCCCCAGGTCGTTAGGTGCCCAATATGCTACAGGAGATCAGTGGAGAAATAACTCCAGAAAGAATGAAGGGATGGAGCCAAAGCAAAAACAATACCCAGCTGTGCATGTGACTGCTGATAGAAGCAAGATCCGATGCTGTAAAGAGCAATATTGCATAGGAACCTGGAATGTCAGGTCCATGAATCAAGGCAAATTGGAAGTGGTCAAACAAGAGATTGCAAGGGTGAACGTCGACATTCTAGGAATCAGTGAACTAAAATGGACTGGAATGGGCGAATTTAACTCAGATGACCATTATATCTGCTACTGCGGGCAGGCATCCCTCAGAAGAAATGGAGTAGCCATCATGGTCAACAAAAGAGTCTGAAATGCAGTTTTTGGATGCAATCTCAAAAACGACAGAATGATCTCTGTTCATTTCCAAGGCAAACCATTCAATATCACAGTTATAAGTCTTTGCCCCAACCAGTAATGCTGAAGAAGCTGAAGTTGAACGGTTTTATGAAGACCTACAAGACCTTGTAGAACTAACACCCAAAAAAGATGTCCTTTTCATTATAGGGGACTGGAATGCTAAAG
>SJYX01007660.1:0-24674 GCA_006410675.1 Oreotragus oreotragus | reverse complement strand
TGCCCCAACCAGTAATGCTGAAGAAGCTGAAGTTGAACGGTTTTATGAAGACCTACAAGACCTTGTAGAACTAACACCCAAAAAAGATGTCCTTTTCATTATAGGGGGCTGGAATGCTAAAGTAGGAAGTCAAGAAACACCTGGAGTAACAGGTAAATTTGGCCTTGGAATGAGGAATGAAGCAGGGCAAAGACTAATAGAGTTTTGCCAAGAAAATGCACTGGTCATAGCAAACACCCTCTTCCAGCAACACAAGAGAAGACTCTACACATGGACATCACCAGATGGTCAACACCGAAATCAGATTGACTATATTCTATGCAGCCAAAGATGGAGAAGCTCTATACAGTCAACAAAAACAAGACCAGGAGCTGACTGTGGCTCAGATCATGAACTCCTTATTGCCAAATTCAGCTCTGTCTATAACACATACATAAAAAATTTCCTTCCAAGGGGAAAATGAGAAACATTGAAGGAGGGAGGCAGAGTCAGAAGTCTCTAGAAATCTCTAGAAGTCTTCAGAAATCTCTAGATTTAATCCCCAAAGTCTTCTAGGAGGAGGAGGAATCTATACAGTGAGGCCCTGCAAGTGGTGATGGGCAGGAAACAGGGAGGGATTTCTAAGACAAGGGTATTGCAGGCCTTGGTGGCCTAGCAGTCATGTGACTACTAGTTTTCTTTTATTCCTGCACTGTAGAAATTTTCTTTGTTAGAATGTGGCTTCAGAAACGTATTGTCCAATTTTTCACATCTCCCCATCTCTCCCCTAATCTCTTGTGCTGTTCTGAAGAAACTTCCAAAAGCCTGCTAAAGAGAAGTTCTCTGCCTTCAGCACTGGGGAATTCTAACACTCACTATTCATCAATCATTCAAGACTTCTCTTCCTTTCTTCCTTCCACCCCCTTCCAAACTCTCTTCTGCATCTCAGGGTAGAAGCAGCTGAATTAGACCTTTCAGAATTCTATTTCCAGCTGGGTTCTGGGTTAGATTCTGCCAAAATGAAGGACCATGCAAGATTTGCAAGATAAGAGAAAGGAAAAGCCATTTTTCTCTGGTGGCAGCTGCAGGTAGACACATTGGCAGGCAGCAGACAGGAGATTTACGCCAGCTTCCAGGAGAGCTCCTGCAAATCACCTGCTTTGGTTTTGCAGTCAGGAGAGATTATCAGCAGGAATATTTCCCTATATTTCCCATTTACCCAAATTTCCTGAAGGCCAGCCGTGGCTTTTCTTTTACCTTAGGACCCTAATTCTCTAAGCGTTGTGCAAATCCTTGATTGTTAGTATTATATTGTAACTTAAAATAAAATTTTTTGAATCCATCATGCTAGGCTAAGTCTTGTAGTAAATCTCAGTGGCTTAATAATAATAAGTTTATTTTTGGATACTGTCTTAGTCTAATGGAGATGGAGGTAGTAGGGATTTGGGAGTGAGGGACTCTGTTTCCAAGAGCCATTAGGAGGCTTAAGCTGATGAAGCTCTGCTATGCATCTTCAGCATGGCTCCAGGAAGGCTTGGGCATTAGCCTCCAGCTGAAAGACATGGAAAGAAGGTTGAGTGAGGTGATTTCATGCATCAGGTCTACATTGGCACATATCACTTCTTCCCAGAGTCCACTAACCCATCACAAGCACCAATGCAGTTGCAGGAAGGGATGGAAAATTTGGAGGAACTGTTTGCAGTGGCTCCTTCCACTTGGCCTAAGCCTTAGACCTTGGTGTTTCCAGGAGCTCTGAAACCAGATCTTTCTCTCTTTTTCTCTTTTCTCACTCTGCCCTTTTACTGCAAAGAGATCTTACCTATACTTATAACTTTACCTTCTACCTCTGCTCTCGCTTTCCTCTCTACCTGGAATGCCCTTTCCCTTTTTGTCCTTCTGGTGAATGCCCTCCAAGGCATAAATGATATCTCTTTTTTGAAATTGACCATGAATATTCATTGTCTTCCTTACACATAGCAATAAAATACAAACTGCGTGCTAAGTCGCTTCAGTCGTGTCCAACTCTTTCTGACCTTATGTCCCATGGGGTTCTCCAGGCAAGAATACTGGAGTGGGTTGCCATGCTCTCCTCCACGGGACTCTTCCCCACCCATCTCCTGCAGCTGGCTCCTGCACTGCAGGTGGATTCTTTAACGCTGAGCCACTGGGGAAGCCCATAAAACACAAACATGTACCTGAAAAACTCAGTCTGATGACAATACATACACATATTTGTTAGACACAATTATTTGCTGTTTTCTTTTCTCATCACCATAAGTTCTTTGAGGATAAGGAAGACAAGTCATATATTCTGAGTGGCCCTGCACTGACTTCTCAAAACGTAATAGGTGCTCATTAAATATTGTTTAAATGAATTGATAGATCTGGCTGTCTAAATATTGACAGATTGGAATAATTGAGTGATAGTCCCAGTCATCTTCTCAAATATAATACAGATATTATTAATGTAAAATAGCACCTCTGTGGTTTGGTAATGGCATGTCCATGGTCAGTATTTAAACATGAATGCAGAATGAATTGACTAAAAATAATTAATACTTTAAAGAAGTTGTATTCATGTGCTAAAATAACTCTGTCATAAATTTTTTTCTACAACTTGCAAGATCCTTGTGCAGTTGGTTTTCATCACAATAGGTCATTGACAAGGTACATATTCAATCCTGGCTCAGAGATTTCCTGGCCTTTTCATCTGCCCTACGTGGATTCCATCTCATCTGCCCTACGTGGATTCCATCTCTTACATTCTGTTCTCCTCTTTCCTCCTTTAATCATCCCTCCTGCCTTCTCCCCTTGCCTAATTGATCACCATCTTTACAGAGCTTGAAAAGTTGTGACAACAAGAAGAGAGAAAGAAGCAGGGGAAATCCATGGATGGACAGACATTTTTCCTTCATAAATTTCTATTCTGGAGTGCTCCTCTCTACCCCCAGGGTGTGATTTTTAACATTTTTTTTTTTCTAAACAAGCTTTGGGTTTATTTAGGCAAGACATTACTAAGAAATATAATTGTGATGTAAACAATGTCTATAATTTGTCTTGGAGCCATTATTTTTTCTCTGAATTAGTACTAGATCAATACCCTAGTAAGTTGTCAGCAGCATTGTATTGATGTCTCTGTAAACAAATAAATTAACATTTTATTTAGTTTCACTAGGTATTCAGCTTGGCAATGGGAGAGGGGTGTACAAAGAGATAAAAGTAAGTTCTTTGCCCTCAAATAATTTACAGCCTATAAATTTGAGATGTTGATAATTTATGCCTATGGAAAAATCACAGAACTTCCTTTACAAAATTCTCAAATTCTGCTTTAAGGTTCATTTGAAATCATATACTTTTCTGTTCCTTTTTGTTACTTCTTTGGCTTTTAACTGCATCTCATCACAGAACTTTTTCCATTCCTATGCTTGTATTGGCTTATTTACTAACTTACTGTACAAATATTTAGTGGGTGCCTACTCTGTGTGGGCCATTATAGCTTTTAGTGACACAGTAGAAGACAAAGTCCCTGGTCTCAAAAAAGCTGTATTTCAATGAGAGAGAGAGAGAGACAGTAACCAACCAAACAAATGTAATATTGTCAGTAAGTGCCATCAAGAAAAAATAAAACAGCTTAAAATAATAAAAGGGCCAGGAAGTGCTATTTTAGAGAGAATGGTCTGGGAGCTTATCTCTGAGGAGGTAACATTGAGTAGAGACATGATTGAAGCAGGAATTAACCATGACGAGAGCTAGTCAACAGCATCCTAGGTAGAAGCAGCAGCAAATGTAAAGGGCCTAGGGCAAGGATGAGCTTGTCACATTGATAGAACAGGTAGAAAGGCTGTGTGGCTAGAGCTTAATTATCAGAACTAATGTGCATGACTTTTTGGTTCATCTAATCTTTTCACTGGATGGCATCACCGACTCGATGGACGTGAATCTGAGTGAACTCCGGGAGTTGGTGATGGACAGGGAGTCTTGGCGTGCTGCAATTCACGGGGTCGCAAAGAGTCAGACATGACTGAGTGACTGAACTGAATGGAACTGAATCTCTTCACATCCATTATTTTATTTGTATATCACAGCAAGACGGCTATCATTTTCACTTTACATATGAGGAAACTGAAGCTCAAAGCTTAACCAATGACTTGTCCAAAGAGATGGGACTTGGCTTTGGTCCCTGGGCTTAAGACTCCTATCAAGTCCTCTTCCCATACTTCAGATAATGCTATTGTGAAGGTTTCTTTGGCTCTGGGATGCCCTTAGGACACTGGAAAGTCTAGAAAGTCACTCCCAGGGAAAAGAGGGCACAGAAGGGTCAGTAGCTACCCTGATCCTACTTGGATCATAAAGTCGGATTTGGGGAAAGTCTCTTATTATTCCAGAGTTTTCTTGGGCAGTGGGATAATCTCTAGGATGTTATCTTCAAAGGAAGAAACTTCCAGTCTAGGCTAGATTACCAAAGTAAATTTAGTGAGCAGATCTCCAGTACTCACACTGGTACTTTGTGTGCATCTGGCCTAGAGAGGAAGCTCAGCAAAGACATCTTGCTCAGGGTCCAGACAGACATGCTCATGTGGTCCTAAGAGAACTTTAGAGGAGGAATGAAATCATTGGATTTACACCCTTTCCTCACTTGTTAAATTAAGACAAAATATAGGTGAAAAGATAACACGTGTAGATGAAGACAGACCTGGAATATGATTGTATTTATTCTTTCATGAGTGCTTCCCAGGTGGTGCAGTGGTAAAAAATTTGCCTGTCAATGCAGTAGACTCAGGACACACAGGTTTGATCCCCGAGTCAGAAAGATCCTCTGGAGTAGGAAATGGCAAATCGCAAATCTAGTATTCTTGCCTGAAAAATCCTATGGACAGAGGAACCTGAGGGGCTACAGTTCATGTGGTTGCAAAAGAGTCAAACATGACTGAGCACACACACATGGACGCATTCTTTCATAAAATATTTTTTGAGCATTTACTGTCAAAAACTGTGATGGGTGCTGAAGATAAACAAAGTATAACCCCTCCCTTCAGCGAGGCTGGGGTCTAGAGGAAAATCAAATATATAAACATGATTATCACATGATAAAACTGCCTTAGAGGAGGTGTCTGGAGAACACGTTAGAAGAAAAACAAAAAAGAAAATTTGTCCCCATTCTGTACTATCTTGTTGAAAAAAAAAATCTTGCAGCCCTGTTTCTGGTGGAGAAAGTACTCATTTGACAGAAAATTACTTTATTAGCCTTTCTTAAATGACTTACTAAGACCTGAAGAATTTCTGAGAGTTCTTTGGATAGCCATTTGTATATCATAGAAATAGTGTTCTTTCATTAGTAAAAGCAAATTCAAGGACTTAAATTCATGGAATAAGGACTTACTCTGATAAAACCACAGAAATGAGCTACCAATGGATAGCTTAAACTTTCCACTTTTGGTAATATTTAGGAATAAAATAGAAATATATCTCTGCAGAGTGGGTGGGAAGATTTCAGGGGTGGACAGGCTTCCCAGTTGGCTCAGTGGTAATGAATCCATCTGTTAATGGGGAAGACGAAGGAGACGTGGGTTCAATCCCTGGGTCAGGAAGATCCCCTGGAAGAGGGCAGGGCAACCCACTCCAGTCTTCTTGCCTGGAGAATCCCCATGGACAGAGGAGTCTTGCAGGCTGCAGTTCATGGGGTTGCAAAGAGCTGGACACAATTGAGCACACAGGCACACACACAAGGGCTGAACCTATGATTTTGAGATGTTTATGATTTTTATCATTGTCTGTGGTAAACTGTTATCTAGGAGACAAAATACACTTTGTATTTCTTGAAGTCATACAGTTGAGAGTCTACTAAGCCTGAGCAAAACTTCAGTTCAGTTCAGTCACTCAGTCATGTCTGACTCTTTGCCACCCCATGGACTGCAGCACGCCAGGCCTCCCTGTCCATCACCAGCTCCTGGAGTTTACTCAGACTCCTGTCCATTGAATCGGCAAAACTTAATGCTTAATAAACAANTCACTCAGTCATGTCTGACTCTTTGCCACCCCATGGACTGCAGCACGCCAGGCCTCCCTGTCCATCACCAGCTCCTGGAGTTTACTCAGACTCCTGTCCATTGAATCGGCAAAACTTAATGCTTAATAAACAAGATTTCTCTCCAGTTTTGCATGACTCTTTCTAAGTAACTTTCCCGAGCTGGGAACTTACAGACCAAATACCTCAGAGTGGAAATTCCAGAGCTCTCTGTTTGTGGCTAAAGACTGACGCTTACCCTGGAAACTCCTCAAAGCCTTGCCTTCCTGTTGTAAATCCTCTCCGCTCCTGCCTCCTTCTCTCACATTTCACCTTCTCCTTACTCTTCCAAATTGACCCTCAGGATGGTTATCTCAGTGACTCCCTGGACCCCACTGCACCAAGGGATGTTTAATCTAGCATAAGTTTTGTGTCAGTCTGCCTTGGGACATGGCTGAAAACTTTGATTCTAGAAACTTCTCACCACGAGTTGCAGGCAGTCCAGACAGGCTCTGCTCACTCCATCAGGTCAGACAGCTTCCAGTCTTGCCATAACACCAAGTTCACTACAAAACAAAGGGCCAGGAATAAGATAACTTTTATTACAAGCCTATCTAGAGACTCTGGAAGTAGAATGGAGACACCTTTGTCATGGATCTCATACCAACTGGGTGGGCTTTCCTCACTGTTTCCTAACAACTGACCACTGATTTGAAGTGAAAAATCATCTCCACACTGAGAACAATGTCTCAGGTGAAGATGGGCATGGTTGATCTTTATTATTTATGGGCTTCATATTTGTGGATTCACCATCCTATCTAAAGTTTCTTTGTAACCCCCAATCAATATTCTGACACTTTTGCGGTCATTCATGGACATGCCCAGAAGACTGAAAATTCCAGTTGCTATGGCGCCCCACTCCAGTACTCTTGCCTGGAAAATCCCATGGATGGAGGAGCCTGGTAGGCTGCAGTCCGTGAGGTTGCTAAGAGTCGGACACGACAGCGAATTCACTTTCGGTTTCATGCATTGGAGAAGGAAATGGCAACCCACTCCAGTGTTCTTGACTGGAGAATCCCAGGGATGGGGGAGCCCGGTGGGAGGCTGTCTATGGGGTCACACAGAGTCGGACACGACTGAAGCGACTTAGCAGCAGCAGCAGCAGATGCACTATTACCAGCTAAAGTCAAACAAGGTGATCCTCTGTCTTCATACTGCAAACAAGTGTCCTTTTTGTGGTCTCCTTAGTGCACATTTGTTTCCGTCTATGTGCTTGCTTGTTGGCGATTTCAGTATTTAAAATGACTTCGAAGCATAGTCCTGAAGTGCCGGCTAGTGTTTGACAGCGCAACAGGGCTGTGGTGTGTCTTAATGGAGGACACAGGTGTGCTA
Source organism: Oreotragus oreotragus (assembly GCA_006410675.1). Taxonomy (NCBI): domain Eukaryota; kingdom Metazoa; phylum Chordata; class Mammalia; order Artiodactyla; family Bovidae; genus Oreotragus; species Oreotragus oreotragus. The sequence continues at coordinate 17,299 of SJYX01007660.1, read as the reverse complement.
GATATGCATCATTCAGGCATGAGTTATGGGGCCACTGGCTGTGAGTCGAGTGTTAGTGTCAACTGTATATATTACGTAAGGTATCTTTAAACAGAAACACACATAACACAAGGTTATGTATTGTTCGGTTAACAAAATGTGGTCAGAGGCTCGCAGAAATCTGCTTCTGTATTTTGACTTCTGTATGTTGACTTCTGCAACAGGTCAGTATTCACTAATTCAGCATTTGTAGAACAATTTATAGAACATAACTATAAGCAATTTATAGAACATAACTGTAAGAGTATAATGAATATTATATGTGTGTATATATATGGGCTTCCCTGGTAGCTCAGATGGTGAAGAATCTGCCTGCAATGCAGGAGACCTATATATATACTTGATAGTTATCTATATTAACATAATATATATTTTAATTAAAGTGCTATTGACACAATACTATATTTGTTTCAGGTGTACAACATAATAATTCAATATTTTTATAGATTACTCTCCATACAAAGCTATTGTAAGATATTGACTGTATTTCCTGTGCTGTACGTTACATTCTTATAACTTATTTATTTTATACTTTTCAGATTGTACCTCTTAATCCTCTTCTCACTATCTTGCCCCTCTCTGTCTACGCTGGTAATCACTAGATTGTTATCTGTATCTGTGAGTCTGTTTCTGTTCTATTACATTTATAGATTCCACATATAAGTGAAAACATACAATATTTGTCTTTCTTTGTCTGAGATATTTTTTATATAAGTATGTTTTTTTTTCTATTAGCACCTAAAAGGATCCACTTATAAATCTGTTCACTATCACATTAATCACATTCTGGAGAAGAAAATCGTGAAACTTGTGTGATCTCTAATGAGTAAAATAAATGTGATTTTTAGGAGATAAAATGTTCACAATTAATCAGAACCTTTTTACTGTATCAAAATTTACTTTCTCTTTATATAAAGAATGTGAAATTTCAAGGCAAGGAGACAAAGGAAGGCCACCTCCTAATCAGTCCCTGCATTTGTGGAGAACAAGGCTCATCCACTCACCACCGAGCTTTGTGGAACATTCATAATTCATGGAAGGGGCCATCTGAAAGCATTTCCCAGAATTGTCACAAAATTCTGTCAGCTCCTGCAGTGATGAAAAAGTTCAGTCTTGTGAATATGATTAAGGTGCATTGGAATCTAAGAAAACCATCAATAGTCGCTCCAGCTCACTTCACGCTCTTGGAATATAGTCTGGAGAAGAAAGTCGGTTCTGACAGTTGATTTCATGGCATTTTACTCAGTATGGGATGTATTTGAGAAGCAGTGTATCAAAATCTTGACCTTTGCTTTATTTTTTTCTCTATTGTTTATTTAAAAGATTAGAAGCACTCCAAAAACCTTTCTTCTAAATGTCTTCCCTTGCATGCAGCACCAAGGATTCTGAACAGATTTGACACACACGCTGTAGGAGCATAAATTAGCCAAGGGGAGGATCCTTGTAAATTGCTCTCCCCTTTATAATTTCATCTCATTAGGGAAGAAGGGACAGGTGGGTGTACTGGTAGTTACAGATCAGGAATTGTATTTTCTTTTCAGAGCAGTGAGGATGTTTTCGTATGCAACCCCCTTCTGAGAAAACTATACAGGTTTTTATTATGCATAAAAATTCTTCTCTGGTGGCTTTTTGCAGTTTACAAAAAAATGTGAACTAAAATTAGAAACTGCTTAGCTTTTACATATTATTGACTTCTTAGGCTTAGTGTAAAAAGAAATGAAGGGAGGCCACAATAAAATTTCTATTCCTTTGGTGGATTAAGATGAGTATGTAAAGCAGATTTGTGAAATAGACTCATTAATCACTGACACCCAATGTATTTGGTAGATCAAGGATGAAAGAATGTGGTCTAGGAGTTCCAAGGACTAATGAGTGAAATTTATGGTCACATTTGCAGAATCCTATTACAATAAAATTTCTATTCCTTTGGTGGATTAAGATGAGTATGTAAAGCAGATTTGTGAAATAGACTCATTAATCACTGACACCCAATGTATTTGGTAGATCAAGGATGAAAGAATGTGGTCTAGGAGTTCCAAGGACTAATGAGTGAAATTTATGGTCACATTTGCAGAATCCTATTGTTCATTAGGGGCTTCCCTGATGGCTCAGATGGTAAAGAATCCACCTGCAATGTGGGAGATCCAGGTTTAATCCCTGGGTCAGGAAGATCCCTTGGAGAAGGGAACGGCTACCCACTCCAGTATTCTTACCTGGAGAATTCCTTGGACAGAGGACCTGGCAGGCTACAAGGACAAGACTGAGCAAATGACACTTTCACTTTCTTTGTTCATAATGTCTGCTTTCTAAATATAGATCTCTTGTATTTCAGCTGTGAGGTCTGTTGATCTGATTTCAGAATACACAATAATGATACTGATGATGAATGTATGCAGTCATTTTATATCATGGCTTTTCACCTTTATAACAGCCCTGTGGAGGGATCAAGTATTTATTTAAGTATTTATTCAATGCTGCTTTTGAACTCAATTGAAAATTGAAAAAAAATTTTAAATGTGGTAAAATATATATAATATAAAAATGACCACTTTAACCATCCTGAGTGTACATTTTAGCAATTTCAAGCATATTCATAGAGTTGTGCAATCAACACAATTATCCAGTTCCAGAACATTTTCATCATCCCAAATAGACACTCAGTTCAGTTCAGTTCAGTTGCTCAGTCATGTCCGACTCTTTGTGACCCCATGAATCACAGCACTCCAGGCCTCCCTGTCCATCACCAACTCCCAGAGTTCACTCAGACTCATGTCCATCGAGTCAGTGATGCCATCCAGCCATCTCATCCTCTGTTGTCCCCTTCTCCTCCTGCCCCCAACCCCTCCCAGCATCAGAGTCTTTTCCAATGAGTCAACTCTTCTTATGAGGTGGCCAAAGTACTGGAGTTTCAGCTTTAGCATCATTCCTTCCAAAGAAATCCCAGGGCTGATCTCCTTCAGAATGGACTGGTTGGATCTCCTTGTAGTCCAAGGGACTCTCAAGAGTCTTCTCCAACACCACAGTTCAAAAGCATCAATTCTTCGGTGCTCAGCCTTCTTCACAGTCCAACTCTCACGTCCATACATGACCACAGGAAAAACCATAGCCTTGACAAGGTGGACCTTAGTCAGCAAAGTGATGTCTCTGCGTTTGTATATACTATCTAGATTGGTCATAACTTTTCTTCCAAGGAGTAAGTGTCTTTTAATTTCATGGCTCCAATCACCATCAGCAGTGTTTTTTGAGCCCCCCAAAATAAAGTCCGACACTGTTTCCCCATCTATTTCCCATGAAGTGATGGGACCGGATGCCATGATCGTTTTCTGAATGTTGAGCTTTAAGTCAACTTTTTCACTCTCCTCTTTTAATTTCATCAAGAGGGCTTTTAGTTCCTCCTCACTTTCTGCCATAAGGGTGGTGTCATCTGCATATCTGAGGTTATTGATATTTCTCCCAGCAATCTTGATTCCAGCTTGTGTTTCTTCCAGTCCAGCATTTCTCATGATGTACACTGCATAGAGGTTAAATTAGCAGGGTGACAATATACAGCCTTGACATACTCCTTTTCCTATTTGAAACTAGTCTTTTGTTCCATGTCCAGTTCTAACTGTTGCTTCCTGACTTGCATATAGATTTCTCAAGAGGCAGGTCAAGTGGTCTGGTATTCTCATCTCTTCAAGAATTTTCCAGTTTCTTGTGATCCACACAGTCAAAGGCTTTGGCATAGTCAATAAAGCAAAACAGATGTTTTTCTGGAACTCTCTTGCTTTTTCTATGATCCAGTGGATGTTGACAATATGATCTCTGGTTCCTCTGCCTTTTCTAAAACCAGCTTGAACATCAGAAAGTTCATGGTTCACATATTGCTGAAGCCTGGCTTGGAGAATTTTGAGCATTACTTTACTAGCATGTGAGATGAGTGCAATTGTGCGGTAGTTTGAGCATTCTTTGGCATTGCCTTTCTTTGGGATTGGAATGAAAACTGATCTTTTCCAGTCCTGTGGCCACTGCTGAGTTTTCCAAATTTGCTGGCATATGGAGTGCAGCACTTTCACAGCATCATCTTTCAGGATTTGAAATAGCTCAACTGGGATTCCATCACCTCCACTAGCTTAGTCCATAGTGATGAGAAACTCAGAATGTCTTAAACAGTTCCCCCTCCCCACAGCCCCTGGTAATCTTGATTCTACTTTATGTATTTATGAGTTTGTCTACTCTAAAGACCTCATAAGTGGAACTGTATAGTATTTGTCCTTTTGTGATTGGCTTATTTCACTTAGTATGGTGTTTTCGAAGTTCATCTGAGTAGCATATCTCAGAATTTCACTCCTTTTCAAAATGACTGAATAGGTAATTTTTTAACACCAACTACTATTCTGGACACTATTCTAGACCTGAGGTTCTTATTGGGAAGAGGTTGCGTTTGCTTCTCCCTGGGGATTTCCTAACTCTGGGAGCTCTACCATTTTGCCCTGACTCTTGGTTTCCAGAAGCCATCCCCATATCTTTTCCTTTTTCAAACTCCAAACTTGGAACTCAGGTTTCTACTTTCTGAGTTGAGCTGTAAATCTATAGTTCAATAGTCTATACTGATCACTACAAGTTAGCTCCCCAAAAGTGTTGTAAAATTGTATGCTAGTGACATCCTTAAACCAAGACTTCCAAGAGGACTTTTGATGGTGTGCCAAAGGAAGTGTCATGGCACTGCATAACAGGGAACAGCCACTTTTAATTTATACCCAGGTCAGATAGTGGGCTTTCCTATCCAAGGGAATAAATCAGACTTTTCTCCCAGGATAAGAGAAAGCACCAAAGCAAACCAAAAGATACCTTATTCCCATGATTAATAAAGCAGGCAACATACATTTCTAGGAGTATATTGAAGGGAGGAATCTCCATGGAATCCAAAATAGACTATTCAGAGAAATCCATAAGTCATTAAGGACTGAGGACTGGATACAAGAATGCAACCATCCTAATAAAAAATTTCATGGAAAATACAAGAATAGCTGCTTAGATGGGACAAAGTAAAGATTAAAAAAAAAAAAAATGCGCTGGCAAGACCAGAAGAGGATTCTCTTTATCTTTATAGTCAAATATTTCATACAAATTCCTAATGCATAAGCGGGCTTCCATGATGGCTCAGCAGGTAGAGTCCACCTGAAATGAAGGAGACACTGGAGATGGGGGTTCAACCTCTGGGTTGGGAAGATGTCCTGGAGGTGGAAATGGCAACCTACTCTGGTATGCTTGCCTGGAGAATCCCATGGGCAGAGGAGTCTTGCAGGCTATGGTCCATAGGGTCCCAAAGAATAGGACGTGGCTAAGCATGCAGGCAATACATAGGAACTAGAATTTGATGTAATACTACTATAATATTGAACAGCCTGTCATATTAATCCAGATTTTTTAACTGTATAGTAAATGTGTTTTAATTCCATAATATTGGCTCCGTAATTCTGTACACATGTTTTGTTATATTCAAAGAGCTCAAAGTTAAGGAATTCCTGTAGGTCGGTGGGTGGCTCTCAGACTTCAGCATGCATCAGAATACCCTGGAGGGCTTGTTAGAGCTAGCTTCTTCCAGATTTTCTGATTCAGTAGGTCTAGAGTGAAGTTTGAGGTTTGAATTTATATCAAGCTCTCAGGTCATCCTAATGCTTTTGGTGCATTAACCCCAATGTCAGGACTACATTTTATGAATTCCTAGTGTACTTGCCTGGAGAATCCCAGGGATGGCGGAGCCTGGTGGGCTGCCGTCTATGGGGCTGCACAGAGCCAGACACGACTGAAGCGACTTAGCAGCAGGTATATCTAGGTGTATATAACTCACCTAGATCAGATGAGTTAAAGTTTAGTTGAAATTCTGATACATAAAGTGCTTTTCAAATCTGCTCATCTTTTGTATTTTCACTGTTATCAGAGATATTCAAGCCACCATCAGTCTCTCACCTGAACTACAAAAGCCTCTAAATGGGTTTTCAATTTCTTATCATGTATCCCTCCAATTTCTCTGTTAAAAACAGCTATGGTTATCTTTTAAAAAACTAAATTAGACCATCTGACTTTTCTATGTAATATTCTTCAAACACTTTCCATAGCACTTACTCCATAACACCCAGCTGCTTGTCCTGGCTCTCCAGGGCTGTTTACCATCATTAGGCTCTAAGTTGCTTGAGAGAGGGATCAAGTCAGCATAGCACCTGAGAGGTGGCAGGGGTTCGCTTGGTTGGCTCACAGAGGGGACTGGCCAGGCAAGCTTATGTTGAATGCAGTGTTCATTGTCTGGGTTCATCAACAGCTTTTAGAGTAAGGAGTCTGTCACTTGGGGCATTTGTTCCTTCAGTTAATGCCATTTTGATGCCTTTGCTGTGAGTCACAAACACGCTGTCTCTGACTGCTGAAACTGTTAGTGGGCTGCGTCAGTATGGCTTAGCGACTAAACTACAATATGAGGCTTGGTTGGCATCAGCTCTCCTCTTCTACCCCTATGCTATTTTGAAAAGTCTCCTGAGAGGGCTGCCCAAGGAGCTGAGGAAATGGAGTGAAGCTTTGATTAAATAATTAATCAGTGTGTGCCCAGATCAAGGGAAGAGACGGTCCTTTGGCAATCTACATTACATCCAAGGCTACATTTAGAGACTTTATTTAGTTTGGGATAAACTTTTTAAAAGGAGGGAGTAGGAAACTGTTCAGGAGAGGGCAGCTATATTTTAGAATTTGAAGTTCGTCACAGGAAAGAGCTTAAATGAACTCAGAAGAAATCTATGGAGAGAAGCCACCATCTTGAAAAAAAAAATGATGTTTACTCTAATCATCCTGAGGGAATGGCAAACTTCAGATAAAAGTTACAGGGAAGCAGATTCTGGCTCAGGATAAGGAGGAATTTTCCAGAAAGTAGAGCTGCTGAAAAATAAAAAGGAATTATTTTGTGAGGGAGAGATATTCCTCTTATACTGAAAGTGTTAGGGAAGAGATGGTGAGGAGGGTGGGAAGACAGAAGGTAGTAACATTTACTGTGAGCTAGTAACTTTACCTATATGATTATTCAGAGGAAACCTTATTTTCTTGGCAGCAGACACTATCAAACCCCTACCATCTTTCTGAGGGAGGGAATTTACTGAGAAGCCTACAGGGTGGGTATTGAGATGTTCACACGCTGATGGAGCAGTAGATGGTCCTTGTTCAGCTGTTTAACAGGTCTCTTTTTTGTTGATGTTGTTGCTGAATTCCATTTGCAAACTGAGGAGAGAGATCTATATTTATGATAGTGAAAAGAGGGTGTGGGGGGTTCTGGTTTAGCGTGATTGTTTCAAGGAAGAAAACAATGTGAGGTAAGGTAGTTGCCAGTGGAAATAAATTTTGAGAGAAGAGCAGAGATGCTGATGGGGAATTAGATGACCTTTATGTTGAAGGGTTTCCAGAACAAAATCTTTTCCTCCCACCTTCCTACCTAATCTTCTGCAACGTATACAGTTCTTTATTAATGAATTGTGGCTTTAGCTGTTTTTTTTTTGGAAACCAATAAATGCTAAAATAGCCCAAAAATAGACTCAGAGGAATCATGATGGGTCATGGAAAAATAGCCCCTCTATACTATACATCTGAATAATCCTCAAAGCAACAAGAAGCAGTGGGCATCACTGTCTTCATTAACAGATGAGTAAAATGGGGTAATGGGAAATAAGTCATTTTTTCTAGGTTACTAGATGATTCATTGGATTTTTCACTACCCCAGAGACAACTGGAAGGGAATTCTTTCTTTAGATATAAAGTTAGGACAGATTATTTCCAATATCCTTTTTATCTCTTAAAATTTCATGAAGCAGAAAAGAGAACACGACAGTTATCTCACTTTTCTGAAAGTACAAGAACAGAGTTGAATTAGGATGCAAATAAAGATTATTAGGTGGTTATTTCCTGGGGCTAGGTGCTATCGACAGGGCTTGCTCCATGGCTGTGTGACCAGTGCAATCACATTGATGTGTGCTTATAAAAACCCCCTACTTGGTTTAATGCTCTACAGTTGCCATCTTGAAATTATTCATGCTGTTTAACCTTTAATAATTTTGGATAAGGAGCCCTACATTTTTATTTGCATTGAGTCCTGCAAGCTAGTGGCTGGTGTTGGCCAAGCTGAAGGAGATTTAGGCACATGGTGCTGGCACACTGTCCAAAGAGTCTGACTGTGTTTCAGAATCCACAGAATCCTGGTCTTGGAAAGGATCTGGAAATTATTCTGTTTAGTGGATCTCACTGCTCTGTGCATATCAGGATCACCTGAGGAACTTTGGAAAAAGGCGTATAACCCCAGATATTCACGATTTAATTTGTCTTGGTGGGGCATCATATTTTTAAAAAGTTCTTTAAATGATTCTGAGAAGCCTTGACCTAATTCATTGGTGCCTACTGTTGTACATTTAGGGCTTCCCTGGTGGCTCAGACGGTAAAGAATCTGCCTGCAGTGCAGGAGACCTGGGTTCGATCCCTGGGTTGGGAAGATCCCCTGGAGGAGGGCATAGCAACCCACCCACTCCAGTATTCTTGCTGGGAGAACCCATGATCAGAGTTGCTGGGCAGGCTATAACCCGTGGGGTCGCAAAGAGTCAGATGCGATTGAGCAACTAAGCACACATTGTACTGTTAAACCGGATTTGTTACATTTTATTTATTAATTCAACAAATATCTGCCAAGGTTCTACTATGTGTAGAATACTATAATACATTTTAAAAGAGATAGAAAAAATAAGCAAACCAAGGTTATTGTTCTTAAAGCACTTCCCTGGTGGCTCAGGTGGTAAAGAATCTGCCTGCAATGCAGGAGACCCAGGTTCTGTTCCTGGATTGTGAAGGGAATGGCAACCCATTCCAGTATTTTTGCTTGGAGAACTATGGACAGAGGAGCCTGGTGGGCTACAGTCCACGGGGTCGCAAAGAGCTGGACACACACACACACATTGTCCTCAAAAATCGAATAGTATAATGGACTTTCCAGTTGGCTTGACCATCCAATTCATTGTCTTGGTTCTCTGGAGATGCTGCTGGTCTCTTTTCCCTCTCTTTCCATACTGAATCTTTAACACCAGTGTATAGCTTCCTCCTCATGGATGATCTTGAAGGCTTTAAACATCATAACAGCACATATATGTATATATATTTTTCAATGAAAATGTTTACACTCCCAACATATTAGTATCCCTGCTTTTAGACAGTACTACATTACTGGAAGAATTGGCATATGCATTTAAAAAGGCCCATTGTTGGAAGAAACTTATTTTTTTTTTTTTTGCAATATGCAGTCCCAATGTTATAGTCATATTTTAGAGCAAAGCCTAAATCTCCCACAAGATATCATCATCACCACCTGGGGTGTAATTTAAATTTTAGATGCTTTGTACAGTCTCATTTTTCTTAGTCTGAAACCAACAAAGCATGAACTCCAAACATACACAATCATACAAATGCAGTGTGGGTGTGGCAGAGAACCTGGAGTCATTAATTTTTAGTCATCATTTTTAATCTCAAAAGGAATTCTTTATTGTTAATATATCTGAAGGATGGGGAACAAGAAATTCATTCTTAATGTTTCTCTTGCTTTGGGATATTTTTGGCAATAGAACCATGAAATGTTCTTGCTGTGGCCAAAAATCAATGGCAAATCTGTTTTGGAATCCACCTGGATATGTCTTCCCAGATCCAAGTTCACTGAAACTCCACACCCCAGTTAAGAAGTGGCTACTAAAAATAAAAAACAAAAACAAAAACCACACACACAAGAAAAGAAGAAAAGTGGCTACTATTCCATCCTATTCCTCCTGCTTTACCCACAAGTCCAATAATGGAAGTTCATAGCTTCTTTCAGTTCAGTCGCTCAGTCATGTACAACTCTTTCCAACACCACAGATTGCAGCATGCCATGTTTCCCTGTCCATCAGCAACTCCCTGAGCTTGCTCACTCTCATGTCCATCGAGTCAATGTTGCCATCCAACCATCTCATTCTCTGTCATCCCCTTCTCCTCCTGTCTTCAATCTTTCCCAGAATCAGGGTCTTTTCCAATGAGTCAGTTCTTTGCATCAGGTGGCCAAAGTATTGGAGCTTTAGCTTCAGCATCAGCCCTTCCAATGACCATTCAGGACTGATTTCCTTTAGGATTGACTGGTTTGATCTCCTTGCAGTCCAAGGGACTCTCAAGAGTCTTCTCCAACACCACAGTTCAAAAGCATCAATTCTTCAGTGCTCAGTTTTCTTTATGGTTCAACTCTCATATCCATACACAACTGGAAAAACCATAGCTTTGACTAGATGGACTTTTGTTGGCAAAGTAATGTATCTGCTTTTTAATATGTTGTCACCACCAGGGAAGCCTCATAACTTCTTTATGAAGGACCAATTAGATCTCTAAAGAGTATGAAAGGAATCCTGGGTCTGTCCATAGAAAGGACCCATAGTTTAAGTCAGGTGGTAAAGAATCCACCTGCATTTCAGGAGATCCCAGTTCAATTCCTGGGTTGGGAGAAGGAAATGGCTACCTACTCCAGAATTCTTGCCTGGAGAATTCCATGGCCAGAGGAGCCTGGCAGGCTACAGTCCAAGGAGTCGAAAAGAGTCAGAAACAACTGAGTTACTTTCACTTCACTTCACTTTAGTGACTCTCCTCAGTAACTCGATGCTGTGCTTAGTTGCTCAGTTGAGTCTGACTGTTTGAGATCCCATGGACTGTAGCCCTCCAGGCTCCTCTGTCCATGGGCGTTCTCCAGGCAAGAGTACTGGAGTGGGTTGTCGCGTCCTCCTCCAGGGGATATTCCCAATGCAGGGATCGAACCCAGGTCTCTCGCATTGCAGGCGGATTCTTTACCATCTGAGCCACCAGAGAAGCCCTTAGTCTAAAGTCTCACTCTGGAAACAACACTGCATTTGACAGTAGAAGGTCCACTTCCCTGCCCTACCTTCCAGCCATGATCCAGGCAAATGATCCTGCTCCGATGACTCAGTGCTGATTCCAGAAAGAAGGGCAAGGCCGCATTGTCCCTTAAGTGAGAGTCGGGATATTTGGCTTTGTAGGGCCTGCAACAGATACAGTTCCGAGAGTCCCCTCTTTTTCAAGAGAAAGGAGATAACAGTATAAACCAAATAAGTAGACAAATGATAGAATAGGCAAAGAATTCACAGCTAACTATCAGAACCTTGGCGCTCCAGCATTTTAAAAGATCTTTTAAGGTAATTTACCAGAAATGCTTAGGGTCAAAATGCTTCCTGGTTGCAGACTGGCTTTTTCTAACTACCTAGAATGATGCATCTCTGAGCAGCTCTCAGCACTCATGGGGACTTGAAGCTGAAGCTTCCTTAGCTTCAGGGTGAAGTGGTCCAATCTGATCCTCATCTTCTGCCAGAGGTGAAAAGCTGATTTGCTCTGGTATATTTACAAGACAGGGCTCCTTGCTGAAGAGAGCATTACTAGCTTCTGTTAGAGACAACACAGTTGCCTTCCATAGATAAAGACTTGCTCCTCTTAACAGAACTCTAATCTTACCACTGCTTAATTCTTGATTTGGTATAATGGTGTTCCTTCCTGCTTCTGGCTTAGATAGAAGAACCTTGTATTCACTCTAAGTGACTTCCATTGCCACACAAATGGGAAACATCAACTCTTGGCTCCAAACTTTCTCCCTAAAAGGATGTTTCAGTTTTTCCTGCCACATGTGTGACCCTGCCTGAAGGACAAGCGTCTGTGAGAAGAGACTGTGGCCACAGAGATACTCTGTGTGGTTGGTGCACCCTAAGGACATGCTGGTAAGAAGCACCAGCAAGCACGTTCCATAGTTGGCATCCAAGTGGTCAGCATCAAGAATCTTGGTGATGGATTCTAGGATTCAAGAACAGCCCCAAACTGCTATATATTCAGTGTGTGCATACATGAGTGTGTGCTCAGTTGTTCTGACACTTTGCGACCCCATGACTATAGTCTGCCAGACTCCTCTGTCCATGGGATTCTCCAGGCAAGAATACTGGAGTGGGTAGCCACTTCCTACTCCAGGAGATCTTTCCGACCCAGGGATCGAAACTGCATCTCCTCAGTCTCCTGTATTGGCAGNTGCGACCCCATGACTATAGTCTGCCAGACTCCTCTGTCCATGGGATTCTCCAGGCAAGAATACTGGAGTGGGTAGCCACTTCCTACTCCAGGAGATCTTTCCGACCCAGGGATCGAAACTGCATCTCCTCAGTCTCCTGTATTGGCAGGCAGCTTCTTTATCACTGAGCCTCCTGGGAAGTGTATTGCATGTGGAAGGCATTTGTCTTGGCCAAGTGAAGCCTGGATACACCTAATGGTTGGAAAGACACTCATGAAAAAATTTTAAAACTAGAATCACTGCTGCATCATGATAAACCTGGAGTTGGTCCTCTTTAAATGAGGCAAAAGCATAGCATCCAGGGTTCATTCCATGCCAAACTTCTCTGCAGCATGAGTGATGGTGAGAAAGCCTGTTTAGGTTAACAAGAACATCAAATGGCTAGAATAATTCCATATTTCTCTCTCTCACTGGAGGTTCTGTCTTGTCTGCTTAAGTCGAATAATTACTTGGTTCTGCTCTGAATTGCATCTAAACATGTGTTTTCAGGTTGGAGTTGTCCTGTTTCTTTAAGCTTTCACTAACTTCTCTGGATTATTGGAGGGAAAATAGGGTCCTATTCCCAGTCTCTAGAAGCAATAAGAAAAGAATGAAAGGGGGATGGGGGTGAATGGAATTCCAAGGAAGGCCCAGGGCAAGCAAACTTAAAAGAGCTGTTGAGTCCCAGAGCAGGTGCTTCTGGCCTCCAGCCAGCATCTGCAAACAAATCCTGTCTCTGTCCCAAACTTTGACCCCCACCTGCTTTCCCACCATGAGTGTCAAATAACTGGGACAGTTCCTTACCTTTTGTAGAAAAGCAAGTTGCTTAATATATGTAGACCAATTGACCAATATAATATCTTGGTCAATTTTGGGAAAACAGTGAAAAATATTTAAGGTGCATCAAGAAAGCTTGCTTTAAAGAGAAACAATGCAGAAATAAAAATGAAAAACAATTGAGTTTGGGCTCCTGATAAAATAACCATTGCTGTGGACAAGGCTACGAGAAGTAGAGGAAGGCATGGTTGAATTTTAAGTTTGTGCTCAGTATGTGCCATGGAGAGTCCTGCCTATTGTCACACAGCTGTCTCCAGTGTAAGCTACTATTATTCCAGTTTTACACATTATACTGGGTTGAATATACATTGCACCCCCAAATTTATATCTGCTGGTGTCTCAGAATGTGACTTTATTTGGTAATGAATCTTTGTGGACAAAATCAAGTGAAGATGAGATCACATTGAATTAGGCTGGATCCCAACCCAGTGACTGGTGTCCTTCTAAGAAGAGGGATATTTGCCCAGAGAGGACACTATGTGAAAACAGAGACACAGGGAAAGTCCACGTGAAGATGGGGGGCAGAGGTTAGAACACTCATTTCCAAGCCAGGGAGCAATAAGCATGCTGGCAGCATCAGAAGCTAGAAGAGTCAAGTAAGAGCCGGGTGGCTCAGATGGTAAAAAATCTGCCTGCAATGCAGGAGACCTGGGTTAGATCCCCAGATCAGAAAGATCCCCTGGAGAAGGAAATGGCAACTCACTCCAATATTCTTGGCTGGAAAATTCCATGGACAGAGGGGCCTGGTGACCCCCTCTGGGGGGGAGAGGGGGTGGGTGCATGGGGTCGCAGAGAGTCAGACACAACCACATGACTAAACTTTTCACTTCTTTTAGAGGCTTCAGAGAGAACATGGCCCTAGGGATATCTTGATTTTGAGATATCTGTCCTCCAGAACTGGGAGAGATTACTTTTCTGTTGCTATGGGGCAGCTGGTTTGGGGTCATTTGTTTTGGCAGTCCCAGGAAAGTAATTCACAGATGAAAGACTCCTGATTCCTAAAGTCCTGCTAGAGTTCCTTGCGCAGTTTTGCCTGGGTAAGGGATGCTGCACATTGAACCACACAGGGTCAGTCCTGGGAAGTGACTGGCTTCATAATTGACATGCTTAGTTTTGTCTACTTGAACAGATCCGTTGAATTCCAGAGAGAGATGTAAAGTCTGAGGACCGTCATAAATTGCAGCCACAAAACTCATATACCTATTTATTTTTCTTCTCATTGTATCCTAGAAAAGATTCAGAGTGTCTTTCAAAGAGGCTAACAACAGAGCAAGATAAAGTCAATTAAAAAATAAGAAAGATGACACAAAGGGAAGAAAAACAGTGATAGGAAACAGCAGCTGTAAACCTACATGAAATGCTGGCCTTCCTCTCCTTGCTCATCCCTGTCAGGGGACTTATCAGCCTGACTTCAAAGTGAGATAATGCCAACTTTGATTTTTTTTTTTCTCTAATTTGCCTAAATTCAATGAAAATTTCAGGCTGTTGCTTCAAATAAAAATGAGCTCTAATTATCCTTCGGCTTTTCATATCATTTTCAATAAGTCAGCATTGCTGTTCCAGTTGATCCACCAAAAAGCGGTGAAAGAAACATCACATTTTCTGGGGCCTCTGCATCTTTTTAAATGTGCACTTCTGAAATGTTTAAAAACAAGTCTGCCTTTGGAACATTTATGTGGAGAAAAAAAGGGGAGAGTCTGGAATGGTTTAACATGCTGTTGTTTGTGGTTTATCAAATCAGGCACGCACACTTCTGTTAGAGCAGAAACAAACCAGCCTGGCAGTTATCGTTTCATCTGATACTGAGCCTTCTCTGGGTCTTTTTGGTCATCTTCAGCCGTGTATGAAAAATTTATCCTGCTCTGTCTAAGGGAGCAACCGTATAAATAAACAAGGACATACCTTTGTAGGAGGCTTAACTCTAGAATGATTCTATAATGTTCTCTGTGAGGCTTCCCCTGCTGAACAGACCCCATACCATCATCTGGGGACCCAGGCTACATAGACTGCCTTGGGTTAAGTTGTGCTGCACAGATAGGAACCTCTAATCATGTTTTAAATACCAAATATACAAATGTGCTTTTTTTTTTTTTAAGGGCATCCTATTCACATGACTCTGGATGTAAATGAACTTTATTTGGAGAATATTTTACAAAGGAAGGTCAAGGAAAATGGTCTACTCCTAGCTCAGTGCTTGTTGATTATACAGTCATACTTTGACAGCGAAGAACAACAATACAATAGATGCATTACTGATTTATTCATTTTTTCAAAAGGAAGTGTTTTAGATTTAAAAACAGCTCCCCTGCAACAAGGCAAAGTACCCCTTAAGGTTATTTAGTCTGTTGATTGCTGGTGTTAAGTCAATGACGATCTGGGCTTTTCACAGAGTGATTACTCTTAATGAAAAATTAACTGTAGTCTTCTAGTAAAGACAGCATGCAAAAGCAGACACACCGGGTGGTATGGCCTGACCCCAGATGCAGTGCTTGGGTGAGACAGTTCCTGTAGATGGCAGTGTAGCACTTCAGCAGTGGCTCTTGCTGGGTGTTCCTGGGATGTGGATGAGAGGCAAAGGATAAAAGCTGCTGCGAGAGCAGGCTTTGCCCTCCAGCCAGCAATTTAACTAAGTTGCTGGTTCGCTATTCGATTTCATAGTTGCCCTCTAAATGAATCTTTTCTGAACTCAGCAAAAGTACAAATTGTTCCTTCATACACCCCAAATTGTCCTTTTGGTGAAGTGGGTTTTTATTTTTTATGCCTTTTATTTTTTGAATTTCAGTTATTTTGAAAGGGCGATAGGACTTAAACATTCCTTTTCTTGAATTGTAAATGCAATTAGCTTAGCTGCGGAGCACTCTTTGAGAATGAAACTCTCCTCCATTGAGATGATCATAAACTACATTTCATACAATGCACCAGAGCACAATCCAAAATGAAGATCTTTCTATATTAACCCTGTGGCCAGGTTTCCAGGATGATTTTTCTTTTGTTCTGATTGTTTTCCTTCCTTCACTTTTTCTAAAGCCTTTTAAAAAAATTGCCCTCCCTTCTGCTCAGAGAACATGGATGACTGGGAATTGAAAAACAATCTAGAAATCACAGACTTAGGTACTTTATAATAAAATGAAAGTATGATGTCAATTATTTCCTTAATTATTTTGACCTTTAAAGCCAGATCAGGGTCATATTCTACTGTGGAGTAAGTGAGTGATGGCAGTTGTGAAAGAATCTGTGGAGTTGTGCTATTCATTCCAGGTTAAGTTTTCCTCTCCCACCTCCCCAAACATTCCTCATTGCTTCAGCAAGCCACTGTGCACCAGCAGCGTTAACAGCACACATTCATGATGTATTTGCTCCTCTAATGGAGCTATGTTCCCATGAACTGGAATATCTGTTGTAACTGATAAGAGTTTTCATCCTCTAACTTTTGCCATTTAGCCACAAAATGTATGTATATTAAGAAGTGGCAAGTTTAGATATGAATGATGCATCGGAATCTGTTGTTGATATAATTGGCACGGAAATTTTATAGGCAAGGTCTCGTATGTAACAGGCAATCAATGCCTTCTGTTGAATAAATGAATTCTTAAATGGAAGGAAAAATAATGAATATACTAAGGGATGAAGAGACATTGACTAGCTATCCAAAAGCCCAGAAAAACATCAGAAAGGCTTAAGAGCAATGGGAATTCAGGGATGAGGAGGCCAAAGTAGGGGGGAAAGGAGATAAGCAATGGTGCTGGGCTTATGCCCTTAGATATAGGAAGAGGGCTACAGGGGAGATCAAAGAATCTGGAAGGATGAAGGAAAGGCATGTCAAGAAGCATCAGAGGAGATTAACAGAAAACTGATGATGCAACATTGAGTGGTCAAGGAAAGATTAAGGAATATGGAAATTTGGAAACACCATCAATGGGAGGCAATTGCACAGGTGACAAACTGGGCCTAGAGAAGAGAAAAGCTGAAGGATGTTAGGAAACAGTGAGTAACTCATCAGTTAGGGGCAAAGGCAGTGTTAGTATCACAACCAAGTGTTAGCAGGCCTTCCATGGCAAAGTCGATGCTTTCTTTCAAGACCTGACATGAGGGGATGTTTGTGTGGGATGAGTCCATGAAGGAGCTTTCTTTCTTCCAGGATAAATAAAAAAGAAAAACAAACAAACAATCCTCCAGTTTTCTGATCTGCTAAAGTAAGAAATTACTATGAAGAGGTGACAAGAATATACAGAAGAACTATAGAAAAAAGATCTTCATGACCCAGATAACCACGATGATGTGATCACTCACCTAGAGCCAGACATCCTGGAA
>SJYX01007656.1:105132-130383 GCA_006410675.1 Oreotragus oreotragus | reverse complement strand
ACTCTGGGAGTTGGTGATGGACAGGGAGGCCTGGCGTGCTGTGATTCATGGGGTCACAGAGTCGGACACGCCTGAGCGACTGAACTGAATTGAATGTGAATATTCTTAAAAACGCACAGCTTTTGTATAGACAGAACAGTAATTTTGTCCCCAGTGGGACATTCGGTGAAGTTGGGAGATGTTTTGGTCACAACCAGGAGAAGGGTTTTATTAGAATCAGTGGGGAGATGCCAAAGACGTTACATTCTACAATGCACTGGGCTCCCTCCTACAACAAAGAATTATTCAGCCTGATGTGTCAGTAATGTTGACGTTAAGAAACTCCTTGAGTTAGACTGATCTTCCTAAATAATGGATTTGATCATATAATTTCTTTGATTAAACTCTACTAGCTTCCCACTGAAAGCAGAATAAAATCCAAACTCAAATAGCCACAGTCTATTATGCCCTATATAATCTGGCTCCTGCCTACCTTGCTGACTTCATCCCTCTGCATCTACCTTCTCAAGCAGTAAACTCTGATCAAAATGACCTTCAGTCTAAACATAGCAGCCTTATGACCAAACACACCAGATATTCTCAGGATCTTTGCACTTGTTACTGCTCCTACTTAGAATGTTCTCCACTGTATATCTCAAATATCATCCATCTCCTCAGAAAGGTACATATTCCCTGAGCACTGTAGCGAAAGTAGCCCCACTGCCACTACCACCACCACCAGTTAAACACAGATTACTCTATTTAATTTTCTTTGTAGCACTTAAAAGCAGATCAAGTTCTGTATTCACTATTTGTCATCTCCCTCTGCTGCCCTCAGAATGTAAGCTCGAGAACAGGGATATCTCTAGTGACTAGAAATAAATTTTCAATAAATCCTTTGTTGACTACAACAGGGGCCCCCAAACTCAAGCCAATTATTTCATCCAGTGACCAACTAAAGTTTTTTTTTTTTAGGGAGGCCTGGCGTGCTTCGATTCATGGGGTCGCAAAGAGTTGGACATGACTGAGCGACTGAACTGAACCTGATTTGAAGTTCTTGAACCTAGATCATGGTTACCATTGGCCACTACTCTCTCACACCAAACTTCATTGAAAAGAAAGAATAAGCTATGAATGGTGGTCACTGTAAGAGAAAATATTGGGTTGGCCAAAAAGTTCACTCAAGTTTTCCATAAGATGTTACAGAAAAACCCAAACTTTTTGGCCAACTCAACATGAAGCAATCAGTGTGGCCTAGAGTCATTTCCCCTTCCAACTCATCAAAAGCTTCACTCCTTATCTCACCCCTTTCTCCCCAAAATGCTGTTCCTATCACCTCTAGTCTTCCCCTCCTCTGAGAAGGGAGTTGGTACACCGTGGCCAGTCCTACTGAATGTTGAGGCAGATGCCTGGCTCTCTGAGAGATCTGGCTGTGAGTCTAGAAGCATAAACAATAATCCAGATTTCCCGACTCTTAGATTAGAGGACACTGGAGCACACTCCAATAGTTGCTCTGTGGACTCACCCTGAAAGTGGAATATTTGGGTCTCATCCACCTCACACACCCACTGCATGAACACTCCTAATATCACCAGCTGCAGAAACCAGCAGCAGAGAAATTTGTTTCCTTCATATTTTTTTGGCGGGGGTGTCGGGAGAGGAGGGGAGGCAAATTGAAGAGCTAAAGTAGAAGGACCTGCAACCCTGACAGTCACTTCCCAACCTGAATGCCTTCCACCGGTGGCAGGCTTGATGCGCCATCTCGTTTCAATCAAGACGCTGGGTGAGCATGAAGCCACAAGGCATCAGTATTTCCAGTTTCTGAAGTTCAAAACTTCAGACCTGAACCAAAGCCACAGGCTCAGCCCTAGAGACTCATCAACACTTGCTGCCCCTCCCAACTTCATCCACAGATTTAGCCATTCAAAATATGTGTATTAAAGACCTCCTCTGTGGTGTGGTCTTAACTGGAATACAGCCATAAACAACACAGACCTGCCTTCAAGGAGCCCATAGGCTTGTCAGGAAAACATACAAGACATAAAAGAAGAATGTTACGTTGCATGTAAATGAGCAGAGGTTGCTATGGAATTGATCAGCCAGCACAGACTTGGAGAGTCAGGGCATGCGTCCCAAAATTCAGACATTGAAGCTGAAGAAGTAAACAAGGGGATATCAAAAAGTAAGATTCCCAGCAAGAAAAAAAGCTCCAAAGCAATAATAAACATGGCTAAGCACAGCATCAGCACGGAAGGTCAATGAAGTATCACTGGAACCTAGAGAATGGAGGGAAGGAAGGGGTTGGCAGGAGCAGTGAGGCAAAAAACAAATAATACAAATGAATGCATGTGCATAACAGAAACAGACTCACCAAGAAAGCAAGCTAGTGGTTAACAGTGAGGATAGGAAATATGGGAGGGGCACGTTAGGGGTAGGAGATACAAACTGCTGTTTAAAACAGACAAGTAACAAGGATAGACTGTACAGCACAGAGAACTATAGCCATTTTCTTAGAATCACTTTCAATGGAGTAAATTCTGTAAAAATATTGAATTACTACACTGTATGCCTGAAACAAAAATAATACTGTAACTCAACTATACCTCAATTAAAAAGTAAATAACTGATTGTAAAATAATATTTTGTGTGTGTTAGTCACTCAGTCATGTCTGACTCTTTGAAATCCCATGGACTGTAGTCCACCAGGCTCCCCGTCCATGGAGTTATCCAGGCAAGAATACTGGAGTGGGTTGCCATTCCCGTATCTAGGGGATCTTCCCAACCTAGGGATCAAACCCAGGTCTTCTGCATTGCAGGCAGATTCTTTCCGATCTGAGCCATCTGGGAAGCTATATTTACTCTACCAGGGAAGTTAAATTTACAACTGCACAAAGAAAAAAGAAAAGATATTCCAGGACCCATATCACAAATGAAGGCTTTTGTAAAATAATTTGACAAAGAATTCAAAGGCAACACATGACAGTCACATTTATTTGGGGTCAGGTAAGTTTGTAGGCTAAATGAGAATGAATCAGAATTAGAGGAGAATATGACTGGCAGCTGGGAAAAAAACAAGGGGAATAAGGATGGTTGGTGGTAGTAGGAATGAAGAGAAAGGAAAGGAACAGATTGTGAAATTATTTTCAAGAGTGATTCTCAGGCCCTGGTCTTAATTATAGGTGAGGAATGAAAGAAGGGGTGGAGCTACGGCACGCCAGTTCAGAGCAGAGGCTTTAGTTCTCTCACCCATTAGCTATGTGACCTTGGCCAAACTTCTTAATCCTCTGCCCCTTAGTTTACTCATTTGCAAAATAGAAATAAGGATGACTCACCTTATAAAGTAATTGTGCAAATTAAGTGTGAAGCACATAAAGTGTTCAGCTATTACCAGGCACATATCAGATACTTGTATTAATTCAACATAGGTTCTCTTGCTATAACAGAATCCCCAAATTACAGTGTCTTAAATAAGGTGGGGTATATTTTCTTTTAAATATCCAGATGCAGGCATTCCAATAAAGAAAACTAGATGGCCCAGCACTCTTTAAACGTGTTGCTCTACTGTCAGTGAGATGATATATTTATCCACATGGCTCAGGCCATCTCCATTAAAGCTACTGGAGAAAAGAAGAGAGGTGAAAGCATGTAGAGCTAAAACTCAGGAGTTGTCATTACAGAAAAGGAGAGGATGCACGTCAGAAGTCAGCAGCTATCGACATTTGATGGATGTTAGGATTATATAAAGATAGCAATTAGCTGCTTGAATGAGAGAAGAAAAGCGGGAAACAAATATTTTTGGTGGGTGAGACTTGGTAAACTTAAAACATAAAATATTTCCATTGTTTTACTGAGGGAGAAGAATTTAGATGAAACTATGTTATGAAATTAAAAGACGTTTGCTCCTTGGAAGGAAAGTTATGACAAATCTAGACAGCTTATTAGAAAGCGAAGACATCACTTTGCAGAAAAAGATCCATAGAGTCAGAGCTACGGTTTTTCTAGGAGTCATATACGGATGTCAGAGTTGGACCATAAAGAAGGCTGCTGCTGCTGCTGCTAAGTCACTTCAGTCGTGTCCGACTCTGTGTGACCCCATAGACGGCAGCCCACCAGGCTCCCCCGTCCCTGGGATTCTCCAGGCAAGAATATTGGAGTGGGTTGCCATTTCCCTCTCCAATGCATGAAAGAGAAAAGTGAAAGTGAAGTGGCTCAGTCTGTCCGACTGTTAGCGACCCCATGGACTGCAGCCCACCAGGCTACTCCGTCCATTGGATTTTCCAGGCAAGAGTACTGGGGTGGGGTGCCGTTGCCTTCCCCGAAAGAAGGCTGAGCGCTGAAGAATTGATGCATTCGAACTGTGGTGTTGGAAAAGACTCTTGAGAGTGCCTTGGACTGTAAGGATATTAAACCAGTCAATCCTAAAGGAAATCAGCCCTGAATACTCATTGGAAAGACTGATACTGAAGCTGAAGCTCCAATACTTTGGCCACCTGATGTGAAGAGATGACTCAATGGAAAAGACCCTAATGCTCGGAAAGATTGAAGTCAAAAGGAGAATGTGGCAGCAGAAGATGAGATGGTTAGATAGCATCACCAATGCAATGGATATGAATTTGAGTTAAGTCTGGGAAATAGTGAAGGACAGGGAAGGCTGGTGTGCCACAGTCCAGTCCATGGGGTTGCAAAATGTTAGACACAACTTAGCAACTAAACAACAATAACAAAAATGAAGAACCCAAAGGATTTAGTCTCCACATAATAGGGATATTGAGAGAATTAAAGTATTTGGAACAAAGCTACAATAACCCCCAAACATTATTCATGAGCTGTTTTCAAGGAGAGGGGAAAGTGAAAATGAAAGTCGCTCCACTGTGTCTGACTCTTTGTGATCCCACGGACTGTAGCCCGCCAGGCTCCTCTGTTCATGGAATTCTCCAGGCAAGAATACTGGAGTGGGTTGCCAGTCCCTTCTCCAGGGGATATTCCNAGGGGAAAGTGAAAATGAAAGTCGCTCCACTGTGTCTGACTCTTTGTGATCCCACGGACTGTAGCCCGCCAGGCTCCTCTGTTCATGGAATTCTCCAGGCAAGAATACTGGAGTGGGTTGCCAGTCCCTTCTCCAGGGGATATTCCCAACCCAGGGACTGAACCCAGGTCTCCTGCATTGCAGGTGGATTCTTTACTGTCTGAGTCACCAGAGAAGCCCTCTGAGCCAACAGGAAGCCCTGCAAGAGAGGAGACATATATTCTAATATTGAGAGAAACTTAGAAACTCACAATGGAGTTTCAACGGAAGACGCTTGCTCCTTGGAAGAAAAGTTATGACAAACCTAGACAGCACATTAAAAACCAGAGACATTTCTTTGACAACAAAGGTCCGTCTAATCAAAGCTATGGTCTTTCCAGTAGTCACATATGGATGTGAGAGTTGGACCATAAAGAAGGCTGAGCACCAAAGAATTGATGAACCATGGTTTTGGAGAAGACTGTTGAGAGTCACTTGGATTGCAAGGAGATCAAACCAGATAATCCTAAAGGAAATCAGCCCTGAATACTCATTGGAAGGACTGATGCTGAAGCTGAGACTCCAATACTTTGGCCACCTGATGTGAAGAGATGACTCATTAGAAAGAACCCTGAGGCTGGGCAAGATTGAAGGCAGAAGGAGAAGGGGATGACAGAGGGTGAGATGGTTGGATGGTTTCACTGACTCAGTGGACTTGAGTGAACAGGCTCCAGGAGTTGGTAATGGACAGGGAAGCCTGGCATGCTGCAGTCCATGGGGTTGCAAAGAATCAGATGTGGGTGAGTAACTGAACAAGAATAAATGTGTGAAATTATGGAGGGAAACAGTAATGATTTTCTTCTGCTCCTAGGATGTCATCTAAAGAAAAAAAGTCATGAATGTTCATGCCAGTATAGGAACACTTGCTTTTAGGTGGTTCATTAGATATGCTGCTATCTAGCAACCCACTCCAGTATTCTTGCCTGGAGAATCCCATGGACGGAGGAGCCTGGTGGGCTACAGTCTACGGGGTCGCAAAGAGTCAGACACGACTGAGCGACTTCACTTTCACTTATCTCATCTGAGAGTCACAGGCCCCTGAAGCAAGTAGCATCTGCCACCTCATGATAGCAAAGGTTTGCNCAGTATTCTTGCCTGGAGAATCCCATGGACGGAGGAGCCTGGTGGGCTACAGTCTACGGGGTCGCAAAGAGTCAGACACGACTGAGCGACTTCACTTTCACTTATCTCATCTGAGAGTCACAGGCCCCTGAAGCAAGTAGCATCTGCCACCTCATGATAGCAAAGGTTTGCCGCCCCCATGTGGCAGTGCTTTGTAACTGCAGGGGTCGCTGGTCAGTTCCCTTCAGTTGCTCCTCAGCGTGAGACTCTGTGACCCCATGGCCCGTGGCTCGCCAGGCTTCCCTGTCCTTCAGGCTTCGCTGGTTTTACACTGCCCTAAACTTTGCATCTCAAATCCAAGACCCTGATCCAAGATCTCTGCCCATCTCTCATCCAAAATGGTGGACCATCAGTTTAGCTTTCTGACCTTACGGTTATTGTTTTAAAATCTGGCCCTCAGTGAAGTCTCTACAGAAAACCTCAAAAAAGATTTTCCACTCCTGTGAGTAATGGAATGGAGTCTCTAGCTCAGAACGTGACTAATTTTCATCCCTCCACACCACATGGGTCACTTTTAGCTCTTTATGGTTTGACCAAGAGCAGAGTCAACAATGCTAACTTCCAATGGTTTGAACAGTAGGAGCTGTATGGCTTTTTGTGGACTGGGCACTTTCCCAAGCAAGAATACTTTGCATATTAAGCACAGATAAAAATCCTGCTGGAGCAGGGTATGCAGGCTATTCCAACCCCTGCAGCATGGTTAACACAAGCCGAGCACTCAGGCTTCAGATCTAAGAAAGATAAACCAGGAGCTGATTTTCAGACGGATTCTTGTACCTACTTTCTTTCTTTTTTAAAAAAATAACAAGTCCTCTTGTTATTAAAGAAACATAGACTACCAGTTCCAGCGGACCCTGGCTTCAGTTTTCTGATGATCAGTTCAAGCACATGACACAATTGTGTTTCCAATGGATCCTGAGGTAAGGGTGCATTGAAATGTCCTTCACACGACCCTGCCTGCCTACACATACAGTCAGGTGGTCAATGGAAACCTCTGGGTATCAGAGAGCAGCAACTTGGTCATTTTCTATTCATAGACAAATTAATGTGATAAAGATGTGTAATTTAACCTTCAACAAGGAGGGAAAGAGTGCACCTTCACAAAATAATGTAAGGGCTATTATTTCATAGGAAATAGGATACACATCATGTTAATGGGCAGAAAGGAAAACAATCTGCACAGTGGCAAGGTGTGTTTATTCTCAAGATATTTCAGGGAAAAAACCACCGTCATCCACAGGACCAGAGTGCTCCCCCACCCCACCCCCACTCAATTACTCAGACTCATCTGAGAGTTTTCTCCAAAAGATAAATCCACTGACTTTCAGCAGATGTCTTGAGGCTTTGAAATTATAAAGAATTAGTTCTAAAGTCTTTTTCACTAATCCATAGAGAAGTGGGGGCACAAAGAAAGAGAGGGCAGGATACGGTCACCTCTGAAGATGTAAGAAGGGCATAGGTAATGGGAGCAATTTCATCAAAATCAAACATCATTCATGTTCTACCTAATATGTAAAAATTGTATTTTATGGAAGCCTTAGCTTTCATTCCTATTAGTATGATAGACAAGCACGTTTTCTCATGTTTACTGTTCATTGTTAATTTGAGTTTCCTCTTCTGTAACTCCACATATTGCTGAAGCCTGGCTTGAGAATTTTGAGCATTACTTTACTAGCATGTGAGATGAGTGCAATTGTGTGGTAGTATGAGCATTCTTTGGCATTACTTTTCTTTGGGATTGGAATGAAAAATGGCCTTTTCCAGTCCTGTGGCCACTGCTGAGTTTTCCAAATTTGCTGACTTATTGAAAGCGGCACTTTCATAGCATCATCTTTTAGAATTAGAAATAGCTCAACTGGAATTCCATCACGTCCACTAGCTTTGTTCATAGTGATGCTTCCTAAGGCCCACTTGACTTCACATTCCAAGATGTCTGGCTCTAGATTAGTGATCACATCTTCATGAGTATCTGGGTCGTGAAGATCTTTTCTGTACAGTTCTTCTGTGTATTCTTGCCACCTCTTCTTAATATCTTCTGCTTCTGTTAGGTCCATACCATTTCTGTCCTTTATTGAGCCCATCTTTGCATGAAATATTCCCTTGGTATCTCTAATTTTCTTGAAGAGATCTCTAGTCTTTCCCATTCTGCTGTTTTCCTCTATTTCTTTGCATTGATCACTGAAGAAGGCTTTCTTATCTCTTCTTGCTATTCTTTGGAACTCTTCTTGCAAAGGCATCAGAGTGGAACCATAGAAGGCGTGTTTATAACCTGATGAAATTGCAATTGACAAAGTAGCTTGGTCATTGCTGTGAAATGTAACATTTTAATATGATAACTAGAATTATAATTGACAATATTTTACCAGGACATATGAGATTTTCATGAATTTCACATAATTTCTAGGATATCTATATTAGTAACATGAACCATACAATATAACCTGAGAAGATTCATCACTCCTCCAACAATACTTCCCATGTAATTTAACGTGTCAAATGAACTCAGGTAGTTTAATATCTCTCTTTGGGATGTTTCAGGGCCTCTCTGAAACATCCCAAAGTTAGCTAGAAGTCAAATGATTTAGGAAGTGTTTTCAATAAATATCAAAAGGGTTTATAACACTCAGTCAGATAGGATCATATAGGTCACTGTGAAACAATATATTCATTAAGCCAAAGTAACAAAGATTTCAAAGGTAAACACAGAACAGATCACTTCAGAGGTAAAGAAACTTAAAATCCATTATCAAAGGCAGTTCAACATCTCAAGAAAACTTGTATTTATGCACAAAACTCTTCCCTTGGGGTCCACTTTCCATAAAACTTCTTATCACTTTCTGTACCCATTACTTTGTTCTCCCATCCTGAAACAGCCACCTGTAAGTCAGACCTACTTCCTTTTCCCTTCTTAAAATGTGATTTCATTCGTCATACCTTCTTTACTGAAAACACACATCCTGCTTTCCTTAAGCAACCAAGAACTGACTTTTATATTAGCATTCTGTAGATTGGTGAACACAAATACCAGTGATAATTCCTTAAAAAAATTTTTTTTTTGCTTTCTGATAGAGAACATCTCAGGATGGCATCAAACATTATTCATTAATAGCCCAAAATCTTTAGTTTCTCTGTAAGAGGAAGTTAGTCTTTAGTAATGAATGTTTCAGAATCTTACTTTATTTGGAAATGACTTAGCTTGTCAATAAACTTCTGTCACTTAGTTTAGCACAGCCCTAGAAATTCAGGTTACCAAAATCTAGAGAGACTGTTTTAGACAGACATTTTTAATCTTAATAGAGTTTATCTAAAAGCTCATATCTCATTTACATTTTTTTTGAAGTTTCTTCACTGGAGCTACCTTCTTGGCTGACAAACTAGTAAAAGATATAATAATATTTAACAATATAGTGAAAGTGAAGTTGCTCAGTCATGTCCGACCCTCAGCGACCCCATGGACTGCAGCCTTCCAGGCTCCTCTGTCCATGGGATTTTCCAGGCAAGAGTACTGGAGTGGGGTGCCATTGCCTTCTCCATAACAGTATTTAACTTACAATAAACCTAGGCACAATGAAAATATTATACTTAAGATTAATGACTCTTGGACATGTCTATATTAGATTTGCAAACAAACACTTATACTAGATATTTAGTATTGTATTTCCAAGTTCACTTCTGTGCATCTGAAATTCATTTAGGTTAATTTCTCTTGTATTTAGAATTGTCTGATTTGTAAGCACTTACTTTTCTTTCAGTTCAGTTCAGTTCAGTTCAGTTGCTCAGTCGTGTCCAACTCTTTGCGACTCCATGAATTCCAGCATGTTAGGCCAATTAAATTAGAACTCATTTACAATTTCAGCAATATTATTAAAAAAAAAAAACAAAAGACACACACTGAAACATACATAAATCCAGATAGACAGGCAGACAGAGATCTCATAGTTTCCGCTTGAGATTTTAAATGTCTCTTTAACAGCACCCCCCATCTTTTTTTGGCTCAAAGTTCTAATTTACTCAAGGTTGAGGTCTCAGTCAAAGTTGGCTGTGTATTTCAAGGACATGGAAGGGGTTAACTTCAAGTTTTTCCCTAGGCAGGCCTTTTTTTTTTTTTTTCCCCTAGGCAGGCCTTTTAACAAACTAGTTGTTTTTAATTTCATATCCAAAAAGAACCAGTTTTGCAGTTTCCAAGAAAAAAAATCATGTTCGTTTTATAGCTAAAATATAAACCAAATAGTATTGAAATTGACTCTGCTATCAGGGGCAGATCAGCTGATAAAATCTTGGATTGTCTGTCTGGTGGGAAGTAAGGTCTTTGTCCCATTAGAAGAATCTAAAGGGTTAAGGAAATGTGCAAGAGTGGGGGAAGCTTGGTCCTTCTCCACCCTGAGAAACAGGAGTAGTTAGAAGGGAATTCTTTAGGATGTTCAGGAATGGGGGAAGCTTGGTTCCCTCCCCACCTGAGAGATAAGCTAGTTTGAAGGGATTCTTTAGAATGTTAGGAGAGTTTTTAATCCTTCAGGCTTTTGAATATAGAAGAAAGACCTGGACCAAAGGGAATCTCAGAATCCTTTCCTAGAGATCATGTGGATATGAAAGGTCGAGTAGGGGTTGTCTAGGAAATCTGATGAAGAGAGACAAAGGGGAACAGGAGATAGGGAGGCAACAGAAAGACACATGAAGCGTGAGTCCCTCATATCTGGATTCTGACTGAGGGCCATGAAGGACTGGATGAAAGGAAATTCTGAGTCCTTTCCCTGCTTTTGACAAAAGCTAGTGTGCCTTTCCAGAGAAGGCAATGGCACCCCACTCCAGTACTCTTGCCTGGAAAATCCCATGGACAGAGGAGACTGGTAGGCTGCAGTCCATGGGGTCATGAAGAGTCGGACACGACTGAGCGACTTGCCTATCACTTTTCACTTTCATGCATTGGAGAAGGAAATGGCAACCCACTCCAGTGTTCTTGCCTGGAGAATCCCAGGGACGGGGGAGTCTGGTAGGCTGCTGTCTATGGGGTTGCACAGAGTCGGACACGACTGAAGCGACTTAAGCACCAGCAGTGTGCCTTTCAGAGGCCATTTTTGGGTCCCCCAGTTTGTATTGGGGCCAGGCCTTTTGCAGGGTCAAAATTTTCCAGTTTCTGAGAATGTAGTCAAAGGATGAGTCTGAGAGAGTCTCCCGAGACGTACTCGCACCATGTGACCCAGGCAGAGAAAGATAGAGCTCCCTGGGAGCAGCCAGGTGACTCACTGCTTGGCGATTCCCTGAAACGTGGAAGGCACTCTTGGGATGGCTCAGAGGCAACACCTCGGCTCCTGTAAGTCAATCCGGACTGAAAGGGAAAGAAATGAAAGTGACAGGGAAGAAGGCTGAGGAATCTGCCTTACAATCCTATCGGGGAAGCGGAGGACAGGAGACAATTGTCTCTGTTTTGCTTCAACCACTGTGTGCCCAACACGGTGCAAGGAAGTTGTCTTGCTGGGGGCAGATGCCCTGTGGTCTGATCCATTCTGTGTCCCTGTTATCTTCACATGGGAGTCTTCGTGTGGCAGGCGCCCTAATGGCTTTTAAGTGCCTGACCCGTGCCCACACAATATTGGTTGGCCTAGTTCTCGGGTGGAGAGAAGAAAAAGGAGAGACACCTCTCCCATTCGGGCAGCAGCTACTGGGGCACGTTGAGCAGTGGGGCATTTGGAACACACCAGAGGGTAACCCTGGCCAGAGTTCCTCAGCTGCTTCCGCAGCACTTGCCTGTTCACAGAGGGTCCCTATGAAAAAGGAGAAGTGAGGAGGTGGGGAAAGAGACCCCAAGGTCCATGTACAGTTCAGTTCAGTTCAGTTCAGTAGAGAAACGCTGGGCTGGAAGAAGTACAAGCTGAAATTAAGTTTGCCGGGAGAAATATCAATAACCTCAGATATGCAGATGATACCACCCTTATGGCAGAAAGTGAAGAGGAACTAAAAAGCCTCTTGATGAAAGTGAAAGTGGAGAGTGAAAAAGGTGGCTTAAAGCTTAACATTCAGAAAACTAAGATCATGGCATCCGGTCCCATCACTTCATGGCAAATAGATGGGGAAACAGCGGCTGACTTCATTTTCTGGGCTCCAAAATCACTGTGGATGGTGATTGCAGCCATGAAATTAAAAGACACTTACTCCTTGGAAGGAAAGTTATGACCAAACTAGATAGCATATTGAAAAGCAGAGACATTAATTTGCCAACAAAAGTCCATCTAGTCAAGGCTATGGTTTTTCCAGTAGTCATGTATGGATGTGAGAGTTGGACTGTGAAGAAGGCTAAGAGCTAAAGAATTGATGCCTTTGAATTGTGGTGTTGGAGAAGACTCTTGAGAGTCCCTTGGACTGCAAGGAGATACAACCAGTCCATCCTAAAGGAGATCAGTCCTGGGTGTTCATGGGAAGGACTGATGTTGAAAGTGAAACTCCAATACTTTGGCCAGCTGATGCGAAGAGCTGGCTCATTTGAAAAGACCCTGAAGCTGGGAAAGATTGAGGGCAGGAGGAGAAGGGGACGACAGAGGATGAGATGGTTGAATGGCATCACTGACACAATGGACGTGGGTTTGGATGGACTCCAGGAGTTGGTGATGGACAGGGAGGCCTGGCATGCTGCGTTTCATGGGGTCGCAAGGCGTCAGATACAACTGAGTGACTGATCTGAACTGAACTTCTGTAACTCCAGTCTGAAGTTAAATAATAGTAATGAGAGTGGACATCTTTCTCTTTTTCCTAAATTTACTGGGAATTCCTCCAGCATTTCTCCATGAGTATGGTTTCTACTGTTAACTGCTATAAAAGAAAGTGAAAGTCACTCAGTATTGTCCACTGTATAGTCCATGGAATTCTCCAGGCCAGAATACTGGAGTGGGTAGACTTTCCCTTCTCCAGGGATCTTCCCAACCCAGGGATCGAACCCAGGTCTCCTCCATTACAGGCAGATTCTCCAGCTGAGTCACAAGGGAAGCCCAAGAATACTGGAGTGGGGAGCCTATCCCTTCTCCAGAGAATCTTTCCAACCTGGGAATTGAACCGGGGTCTCCTGCATTGCAGACAGATTCTTTACCAACTGAGCTAACAGGGAATTATAATAGCTATAAAAACAAACACCTTTCAAATTAAGCATATTTCCTTTAATTTAAAAGTTACTAAAGATATTTTCCAGAAATGGATGTTGAACTTCATCAAATGCCTTCTAGCATCTATCATATACTTTCTCTCGTTAATGACTGATACAGTGAATTACCAACAGATTTCTTAATGTCAAACCACCTCTGCATTTATGAAATATGGTATAGCATTATTTTAATATTCCTCTAGATTAGATGCTTATTTTTTAATATTTTTGCTTCTATGTTGATTTATGAAATAAGTTTGCAATTTTTTTGTGGAACTACTAGCATACCACTTTCATAGCATGAATTGCTAATTTGTATATCTTTATCTATGCTTTACAATAGCTTAAAAATCTGTTTCTTATGCTTTGAAGTTTGTATTGGATTTACTGTCTCAACATTTGAATCTTGTGCCTACAAATCAGAGTGGAGGTTGGGGACAGAGCCCTTTGACTATCTTTCTTTATAGTTCTTGACTCCAAATTGCTATCTTTTCAGGAAGTTTATTTATATCTTTTATATTTTCAAATTCATTGGTACAAATGTATAGCTAGTACTCATTTAAAATGGTGAAATTATTATCTAAGTAAATACCTCATTACCGAGGTTGTATATTTGTATTGTTTTATACAGTCTTTTGAAATAAAAAGCTCTGATGACAGTATTTTTTATTTCCAATTCATTAATTTCTGCTCTTACCTTCATTAGTTTCTTTATTCTTAGTTAGTTTGTCGCTCCATCGTGTCCAACTCTGCGACCCCATGGACTAGTCTACCAGGCTCCTCCCTCCGTGGGAATCTCCAGGCAAGAGTACTGGAGTGGGTTGCCATTTAAGTATTTCAATTTATCTGGCCTCTCAGAATGTACAGCTTGTATATTTTGATTTTTCTTTTGTGTTTACTATCATTTATTAATAAATATTAATCTACAGTTATCACTGTAATATCCTAATTTCAGAATAAATAAGAATGGCAACTGAAAGTTTTTTTTTTTTAATTCCCCTTGTCTGCTGCTGCTGCTAAGTCGCTTTAGTTGTGTCTGACTCTGTGCGACCCCATGGACGGCAGCCCACCAAGCTCCCCCGTCCCTGGGATTACACTGGAGTGGGTTGCCATTTCCTTCTCCAATGTATGAAAGTGAAAAGTGAAAAGAAGTCGTTCAGTCGTGTCCAACTCTGAGCGACCCCATGGACTGCAGCCTACCAGGTTCCTCCATCCATGGGATTTTCCAGGCAAATTCCCCTTGTCTACCACATAGTTTTTAACTTGCCGTTTTAATCTGAGTTTTAAGAAGAGTTTCTTTTAAAAAATGGCTTCTTTGTGGTTATTTTACTGTCTTCCTGTGCTTTGTTGTTTCATTTTTACCATCTTTCAGTTTTCGCCCTATTGCTTTGTAGGTTCAGGATTTACACTTTGGGGAATTTACTCACATTTTTCTTTTGCCCTAATATGTAAACAGTTTTCTTGTGTGAATGTTTCATAGTCAACTTACTTTTACGTGGATCCAGTTTTTAGCAAGTTTTTATATTTACAATTCAAAAGAAAATAGACAGGTAAATAGAAACATAATGTTAGATACATATTTTTAAAGCTATATCAAGAAAAACACAAAGATTCAAAATAGATTTTGATGGATCATTAAATTACAGAGGTCAGTGGTTCTCAAAACCTGGGACTTTATTGTCCCTTGACTTTCCTCTAGAAGGAGAGACACCAGCGGCCTGTGCACAGAGAAGCAGTGAGGAGGTGGCCATCTGCAAGACAAGGAGAGGATCGCAGGAGAACCACACCTGCCGAAGCCCTGGTCTCGGACTTCCGGCCGGAAGAACTGGGAGAAAAGAGTTCCTGTTGTTTAAGGCTGTGGTATTTTATTGTGGCAGCCTTAGCAACCTATTAACATGAATGGTACAATCACCCACAGCCCACAGTTCCCACCACACCTTCATAACTGAGGCCAAACGCCTCTGTCACTCATCAGCACACCTCCACCACTGCTTTCCTGAGGTAAAGACTTATTTCTCAATATCCATGTCTTTTTTAAATGTGGAAAGACGAAAAGTCGAAGTCTGATCACTTTACCTGTTATGTAACTTGTCTGTTCCCAGTAGACATGAATTCATTTCTTTAATTTACTTAACATTTTCTCTCTGCTTGAAGCTTACCACACTCACGTCTGAACAAACAGGGAGCTGGTCCAAGGTTACGAGATCAGGTTTCCTGATTCGTGGGTCAATGACTTTTCCTCGTCTTTACACTACTCATTTCACAGATTCAATGATTTGCCTAGAGAATTTACTTCTCTCTCCATCTCTACAAATAGAATTACATGATAGTTAAACCACTGCCCCTCAGCTTTTGTGAAAATGGCCATTTATAAAGTTTATCATGAGGGCGGATACCTTTTAATCTGGAAGGAATTAAGATTGCTTCATGGTAAATAATATAATCTAGGAGGAAAGTATTCTTCATGGTTATCTATACCTAAAATTCTGCAGCTCAAACCCTCTTTTGGTGAAAAAGAGAATTTCTTAGCTCTGAAATATTTAAAGAAGTAGTCAAGACAGAGAGAATATTGAAAGTTTAAAATTGAAATTGACTTGCTGAAGGAACTGCTTGAAGCCTGTATTACCTTTAATATTCCTTTGAGTGAAAACCATTATATAATTATGTATTAAGTCTTTGTGCTATGTATCAGTGAAACTCATATTAAGAGCTTTCCTTTGAAAGGACCGAAATGAGGATGGGACTGAGAAAAAGTGAACAGAGGAGAAAGTATTTGTAAATTTTTCTTCTTTAAAACAACTTTTATCTTTTCCCTTCTTCTAGGTTCATTAAAGATAGTATAAAAAAGTAAAAAGGAAAAAAAAACCCACCTATCTGTCTCACCATCCCAAGAAATAATATTGCTAATTCAATCTACATATTTCCAACCAGATTTATACAGACATACTATTTTCAATTTAAATTGTTTGAATTTGTGTTTTAGGTTGGATTTCCCTACAAGAAGACCTTCAGATAAAGATTTGAGTGATAGTGGTTCACTTGAATGATGTCAGGAAACTCACGCAGGAGCGTAAAAGAGTGAGACAGAAAAGGGAAAGCAGACAGTTCAGAGGATGTTACCAGGAAGTGACCACTGTGGGCAATGGGAGCTGATTCCAAGAAGGAACTCTGACTCCCACAGTCAGTATACATAGGACAAGGGTCTCAAAGTTCTCTCAACAAAGGGGTGTGGACCTGAGCTATTTATACATCAATTAGTGTGCCAGTGCTCATCCAGGGGCATAATTCTTCAGCACCTCTGGCCTGATAAGCACATGGAAGAAGAAAACTCAAGCAAAGAGAAGTAGAGGCTGGCAACTGGAAGTATATCAAGCATACACCTGAAACAGTGAGGGCAAAGTTATACAGCTGTGGTACTCATAGCATCTACCATAATTGGAATGTTGTTTGGTAACTGCCTCATTCACTTATTTTGCACTGAATCTTTTTCAGGGTATTAAATGATCTAAGTATGCTATTTTCACTCCTTTTGGCTGCATTCTAATCTACTGAATGACTACATTAATCTTGGGTTTTTTGGGGTTTATACTTTTTTTCATTATACAAACTGTGATAAACATTCTTATATTGAAATATTTTGTACAATTAAAGTGAAAGTCACTCAGTTATGTCCAAAGCCTTGCAACCACATAGACTATACAGTTCATGGAATTCTCTGGGCCAGAATACTGGAATGTGTAGCCTTTCCCTTCTCCAGGGGAATTTTCCCAAACCAGGGATCAAACCTAGGTCTCCCACTTTGCAGGCGGATTCTTCAGGCTCCTCCGTCCGTGGGATTCTCCAGGCAAGAATACTGGAGTGGGTTGCCATTTCCTCCTCCAGGCGATCTTCCCAACCCAGGGATTGAACCTGGGTCTCCCGCATTGCAGGCAGATGTTTTTACCATCTGAACCACCAGGGAAGCTCACTGAGCCACAAGGGAAGCCCAAAGAAGTATCATTATTAAAAATAGCCAGAATTTGAATTACTGAATCAAAGTATATGCAAAGTTATATGGCTTTTGATTTGCATTGCAAAGTGGCTTTTCCAAAAGACTGCACTGATTACACAATTAAGTAATGTGTATTATTTTTATTGTTTCCTGCTGAATTTTGAGTCAGAGGGACAGGGTTGCCCCAAAGAGCCATGGGGGTGATGTTGCCACCTCAGTGGGCTTGATGTGCAGAGCATCAAACCACAGAGAATTATTGAGACTTATAATCTAAAGGAATTCACCTTGCTAGATTTGGGACTTGGTTGGTACCTATCACCTCATTCTTTCTTCCAATTTTTTCATTTTTAGATGAGAATATTTATCCTATTCCTGTCCATCATTTTATTTTGGATGCGCATAACTTGTCTGGTTTCACAGGTTCATAGTCAGAGAAGAATTTTGCCTCCGGATGAATTGTATATTGATTCTCATTCCTATCTGATTTAGATGATATTCAGATGAAACTCTGAATCTGACTTTAGAGTAGATTGCTAGAACAAGTTAAAAGTTTGGGGGATGCTGGGATGAAATGGAAGTATCCTACATGAGAGAAGAACATGAACTTGGGTGGTGGGCAGGTGTGGATGCGGTAAAATGAACTGTGTCCCCGCCCCCCCCCACCACTCATATGCTGAAGCCTTAAGCCCTAGTGTAACTGGAGATGGGGCTTTGAGAGGTAATTAGACACAGTAGGGTGCTGAAGGTGGCCCTTCACAATGGGGTTATTGCCCTTAACAGAAGAGACACCAGACACCTAGCTCAAGCTCTCTATCTGCCAGGTAAAGACACAGCAAGAAGGCAGCCATCTGTAATCCATAGAGAGAGCTCTCACCAGAACACAACCAAACTGGCACCCCGACCTGGGAACTCCCAGCCTTCAGAACGGTGAGAAACACATTTCTCTTCTTTAACCCACTCTCTCAGGCTTCCCCGGTCTCTGCTGCTGCTGTAAGTCGCTTCAGTCGTGTCCGACTCTGGGCAACCCCATAGACGGCAGCCCACCAGGCTCCCCCGTCCCTGGGATTCTCCAGGCAAGAACACTGGAGTGGGTTGCCATTTCCTTCTCCAATGCATGAAAGTGAAAAGTGAAAGTGAAGCCGCTCAGTCCTGTCAGACTCTCAGCGACCCCATGCACTGC
The DNA here is from genome assembly GCA_006410675.1 of Oreotragus oreotragus. Lineage (NCBI taxonomy): Eukaryota > Metazoa > Chordata > Mammalia > Artiodactyla > Bovidae > Oreotragus > Oreotragus oreotragus. The sequence goes on along the minus strand of SJYX01007656.1, from coordinate 111,917 downwards.
AGCCCACCAGCCTCCTCCGTCCATGGATTTTCCAGGCAAGAGGACTGGAGCGGGGTGCCATTGCCTTCTCCAGTGCATGAAAGTGAAAAGTGAACGTGAAGTCGCTCAGTCCTGTCGGACTCTTAGCGACCCCATGCACTGCAGCCCACCAGCCTCCTCTGTCTATGGATTCTCCAGGCAGGAGTGCTGGACTGGGCTGCCATGGCCTTCTCCAAGTAGAAGGCTGCTGCTGCTGCTGCTAAGTCACTTCAGTTGTGTCTGACTCTTAGCGACCCCATGGATTGCAGCCCACCAGGCTCCTCCGTCCATGGATTCTCCAGGCAAGAGTGCTGGAGTGGGGTGCCATTGCCTTCCCCAATGCGTGAAAGTGAAAAGTGAACATGAAGTTGCTCAGTCCTGTCGGACCCTCAGCGACCTCATGGACCGCAGGCACCAGCCTCCTCCGTCTGTGGATTCTCCAGGCAAGCGCGCTGGAGTGGGCTGCCAAGGCCTTCCCCGGTCTCTGCTGGTAAACAATCTCTCCGCCAGTGCCGGAGATGCAAGAGACACGTTTGATCCCTGGTCTGGGATGATCCCCTGGAGTAGAAAGTGGCAATCCACTCCAGTATTCTTGCCTGGAAAATTCCATGGACAGAGGAGCCTGGCAGGCTACAGTCCGTGGGGCTGCAAAGAGTCAGGACATGGCTGAGCATAAGCCACGCAGTCCACAGTGTTTTGTTACAGCAGTCTGAGCAGACTAATCCCTGGTTTATTTCCAAGTTTGAGACCTGATGCCATGTACCTGCTAGTGCAGATATGCCAGGTGAGAATTAAGTTAGAGGCACAAGGCAGCTGAGCTGGCAGGAATGTAGCACTTAGTGTTGCTGCACCTTAACAAATGCAAAGCAGAGCACAGAGCTAGGCAGGCACATCTCCCCCTGTTAACTCTCTTCCACAGACCACACTGAAATGTGATTCCTCTTTATGACCCTTGAAACGTGCAGAACACCAAGCTAGCATGCCCCCTGAGCAACCTGCTGAACCTGTTTCCCACTCACTGTGTTTCAAGTCTTTCTTTGCCTCTTTTCTCTTTTTCCCAGTCTTACCACATGTGTATTTGTATCTCATTAGGCAGCATCATTTTGTTGCCTGGGGCTCTGTTTTCTAGAGACCCCATAATAAAAACACAATATTGAAAGATATGATATTTTGATTATAATAGAAAACAAGTCTAATGAACTTACAGAAAATAAAAATGTATGCAATATGTAATATATACAAAAGTACTGAATTGGGTCATTTTATATTTGAGATGGCTATTGGACACCATTATCTTTTAGACTACAAGCAATAAAGTTTCCAATTATATCCTTGTATAAAAGCATGGTCTGAATAATAAAATATACTTAATTGGATTCATGACTTTCGGACAACGGTACCCAAATAATATGAATTAATGACCAAGTGTAAACTTGGTGGGAGGGCTCAAATATACAGTACTTGAACAAATTCATTTTCATGTTTAACACATTTATTTTAAAAGCTAAGTTGAATGTATAAGTAATAGAAAATAGAAATATATAATATCATAAAAAATAAAATTAAAAATGATCATTTAAGGAACTCTTCTACACTGTTGGTGGGAATGTAAATCGATATAGCCGCTATAGAGAACGATCTAGACTTCCCTGATGGCTCAGACAGTAAAGTGTCTGCCTACAGTGCAGGAGACCCGGGTTCAATCCCTGGGTTGGGAATATCCTCTGGAGAAAGAAATGGCGACCCACTCCAGTACTCTTGCTTGGAAAATCCCACAGACGGAGGAGCGTGGTAGGCTACAGTCCATGGGGTCACAAAGAGTCAGACATGACTGAGTGACTTCACTTTCATTTTTGTTTCACTGTGGGGAACAATATGGAGGTTCCTTAAAAAACTAAAATCAGAGCTACAAAATGAGTCTGCAATCCCACTCCCAGCCGTATAGCTAGAGAAGAACATGGTATGAAAGGATACGTGCACCCCACTGTTCACTGCAGCACTGTTTACAATGGTCAAGACATGGAAGCCACCTAAATGTCCACTGACAGAGGAATGGATCAAGATGATGTGGCACATATATTCAACGGAGTATCACTCAGCCACTAAAATGAAAATAATGCCATTTGCAGCAACATGATGGACACTGAGTGCCATACTGAGTGAAGAAAGTCAGAGAGAGAGAAGTATCTTATGATATCCCTTATATGCTGAATCTAAAAAGAAACGATACAAGTGCACTTATTTACAAAATAGAAACAGACTCACAGACTTAGAGAAGGAATTTATGGTTATGTGGGGGGCGGGGGAGGTGAGAAGAAGGGATAGTTAGGGAGTCTGACATGGTTATGTACACACTGCTGTATTTAAAATGGATAACCGGCAAGGACCTACTGTATAGCACATGGAACTCTGCTCAATGTTATGTTGCACCTGGGTGGGAGGGGAGTTTGTGGAGAATGGATACATGCATGTGTATGGCTGAGTTCCTCTGCTGTGCACCTGAAACTATCACACTGCTAATCAGATACTCCAATATTAAATAAATCGCTTTTAAAAAAGAAAGAGTTCTACATTGATAACAATTTTCTGCCTATTCAAAGTGGAAATGAACAATCAGGAAGGCAAAGGCAATAAGCTATTCTTATTTTTCCTACACAAAAGCGCTCAGATCTCTTATCAGTATAACTATGGTCAATTCAATCTATTTCTACACACAGAATGTGTTTAAAGTTTTTATTATTATCATTACCATTGTCATTACTATCTTATTTTTTCTCAACAATAGACAGTAATTCTCTTCCTCAATTTACCCCTTTTTTACCAAACATATTAAAAAATCAAATGTAAAAAAGTGATCTCATCTGTAATGTGACACATCTTACACTGAATGCAAAGTGTATTCTCAAGGTTAATTTTAACAAAGACAAATCTAAAACCTCAAATTTTGCTTCAGAAATTCAAAGTTACAAGAACTGGTTAGAAATAGCAGCAAAGATCAAATCTGAAGATTAAATCAACTAAGTCTTTAACTGATTAAAAAAATTCTTGTGAACACCTTAAAGAATCTAATCCAACCTCAATTCTGTTAACAGGATTACTCTGTCCAGATGACCCAAAGGAAATAGTCCATCATTCTCTGTTTTGTAAAGCTGTTTTTTCAGGACTATGTATCCAGCTTTGGGAGTCAATGAGAATTGGGACACTGTCCCAATAGTCAACATATATAGGAAAATTAAGTCTGAGAGATAAAGATTTGAAAAATATGTCATATGAAATGTAAATGTTTGAAAGGATTAGGGATATTTAACATAAAGAAGCAAAGACTCTGGAGAATTTAACAGCTATAATCAAATTACTCAAGGGCTATTATTAAGAAAAGATACAGACTTACAGACTTTGAGGTGAAGTGAGGTGGAGTCGTTCAGTCGTGTCCGACTCTTTGCAACCCCGTGGACTATAACCTACTAGGCTTCTCCGTCCATGGGATTCTCCAGGCAAGAACACTGGAGTGGATTGCCATTTCCTTCTCCAGGGGATCTTCCCAACCCAGGGATTAAACCCGGGTCTCCCGCATTGGAGGGAGACACTTTAACCTCTGACCCACCAGGGAACCCATTGTAAGAAAGAAATTTTCAATGATGTCCATTCTTATGCAGTGATGACATCTCTATGATTAGAACTATCCAGATAGAGGTTGGGTAGCCATTTAATTCAGCTGTTATCACTGTGCATTGTGAGTAGAATAGTGGAACAATGTCCTCTGAAGTTCTCTTTAACTCCAGCGACCTGCTGGAGGATCCTCAAAATATTCTCCTGTAATTTTGAAACTTCATGAGGTTTACCTCAGTAAATTACAAAAAAGCCCTACACATCTTCAAAACTGAAGACAACTAGTGAAGTATTTCAGAGAATTGAACAAAATATATTCTTTTTTAAAAAAATGTCATGGGCAACAAAGAAGTATTAATATTCAGGAAGAGAATATGCACAGTGCTGTATAACCAGCAGAACTGAAATTTGTCTCAGGTGGGGAAAATCACGTCTGAATTTCTAATTAGTTGGAAACATCATAGTTAGGGTGACAATTTCAAGGGGCAAGGGGACAGCATAGGTATTCCTCACCCTAAACAACAGAGAATGACAAAGCCAAGGGAATGTGCATAACCCAAAACCTTTGTATCAATATAAAACCTAGGTCACCAACCCAGGAGTGGAATCACAAGGATTATGCAATAGAAAGACATCAAAAACAGCTATCGGAAATGAAATATGATGCCAAGACTCTGGCCAGGGAGATAGAAACAGAGTCTGGGTAACAGACAAGAATCATATTCCCTGGATGCCCATTTAGATGAAGCTTTCCGAACATGAGATTGGAAGTTCATACCATGAAAAATGAAAAACATCAATATGAGAGCAAGAAAGATAATTTGTTTTATAAACTTCTTCTCAAAGATGTGTCCTATATGAGATTATAACTTTTTGCCTTTTGGGGGGGAGATGGGGTCGGTTATTTATATATCCTCTCTTTTATGTCCTATATGAGATTATAACTTTTTGCCTTTTGGGAGGTAGGTGGGGTGGGATATTTATATATCCTCTCTTTTATAACATAATGATAACTACAAATTTTGTTTTATTTAATGCTCTCACTGGTAATAGGAAATACTAACAGACCTGTGCCAATCTCTTGATTTGTTTTCCTTTTAATTTCACCAGTTTGTGAAATTTAAAAAATCTGGAAATAACTGGCTCAGACCATCAATTCGTGTTTGTAATTTGATGTGAGGCACTCAGGGTGATATGTTAAGTTTAGACTAAAAACAAATCAATTCATCTAGCAAGTGAAACCAATAACTGTACAAACTATTTGCGATATGTCACAACTTTATTAAATTTAAATATTCAGATTTTTTAAATAACATCAAAATATTATAAAGACTATATAGGGTTCCTCTTCATTTTATTCCGTTTTCCTGTTCATTAACTACTTTGATGAACGCATGGTGACTAGTGTTATTCTCCTGTGAGTAGTACATGCTTATTTACAGCATTCAAGTGAGGGAAAAAAATTAAAGCTAATAATTTTCAGTACTTAAATTTAGCAGACAAACTATTAGACATCATTACCCACATATATTTCTAAGTGAATATAAGAACTTCTTAATACTTCAGTCTCAAATAAAACGTATTTACGGCATAAAATTATACTTTGGATCATACAACTATGACTGATTTCTGCTAGGGACTTATTCCAACCTATGTATCAATTCTTTAAAAGATTAAAATAAATCATGAATAGTATGCATACTTACACTTGTAAAATTTAAGAGGCAGTATGTTAGCCATTAGGCCACAGACCAGAAAAGAAGCATTATTTTTCTGAGCTTGTTTCCAAATCTCATTATGAAGAAAAAAAATGAGATAATGTACAATACACAACTGTGAGTTATTTTTATCACTGAAAGTTATAAATTTTCATATCATGTCACAAAGCTAAAGTAAAATCAAACATAGTTTAATTTATAATATTCCTAAGCAAATAATTCAAAATGCATGCCAAAGTCTTATAGTATTTTACATTGTTACCTTCTGTCCTTACTGTGTGTAAATATGCTGTAAAACAGAGTTGCAGTTGATAGAATACTAGATAACACATTGCCTACGCTTATTTCTAATCACCAATATTATAGATGTACATATTAAAAAAAAATTAAAATGACATACAACATTCATATGAGCATTTCTGCAAGAGCTAATTTAGAAGCCCCAAAATAATGTGTCATTTTCTTATACTAATGTGTTCCAAATTAAGAAAGCTGCATGTTAAGTATAAATCTTAATTTATGAACTGCCTTGGGAATGAAATAAATTCTGGGTGACTAAGTTACTTTAAAAATAACTTTGAATTTATTATTTTAAGAAATATTGAAGAAAACTTTCATACCAGCTCAACACCCTGTACTTTCAGCCTGACAATGCAAGTGTCATCCAAAAAAAAAACAAAAAAAAGATTTATTTCATCATATAACATTTATATTAAATCATTTCACTTTTCACATGATTTTCCTACTAGTCTTCTGCCAAAATATGAGGAAGAAATAGGATCTTTTCTCTAAATAATTTTCCCCAGCAGACTGCCATTGCCAGCAGCAGCAGATTAATAATAGATGCTCAGTGACTCTTGGAGTCTTACTGGTTTTAGGCAGCACAAAGCCTGGGGTTAACACAAAAGTCACTTGGGGTTTTTCTGCTCAAAAGACTTACAAAAATATTTTACTAGATCTCCCTTCCAAGAAATTTAAAAATATATATTATCTTCTCTTAAATTTATGAAGATTCCCAGGAATGTATGTTTGCAAATCTGACTTCAAGCTTTTTCTCTCAATATTAAATCAGTTTAGAGAAGCCCTTCCATCTCCTGCATGTTGTTTTCATGTTGCCTGGTGCCAGTCCAAATAGGGAAGCCAATAGTCATCCTTAATTTCTGCAAAATTCATTCACTCAGATTTTGTGTATCTAGCAAAGTCTGCTAGACATGTGAGATATCAGAAATATTCATATCACAGAAACACAAACAACATTTATCAGGCAGTCTCTTTTTCTCAAACACCTTCACCTTCCTTAGTCTTTTGGTCTTCCTTCCCCTTCTTCTTCTTACCAATTCCCAATTTTTAAAAAAAATGTATAATCCGGGCTCTAGTCTCCTACTTTACTATTTTTCCTCCATTCTAGCTTCCTTTAACCACCCCCCACCCCCCAAACCC
>SJYX01007656.1:58838-105032 GCA_006410675.1 Oreotragus oreotragus | reverse complement strand
CCCCAACCGCCCCCCCTCGTCTATGCTATTCCCAATCTTTTTTGTCCCTCAGGGGAGTAAAACAGAAATAGGTCATTTTTTTTAATGCAAATTAGTTCAAATTCCTCTTAACAATACTGCCTATTGCAGTGACTATAAAAGCAACATGAAAGTAATTCTTTTAGAATTCTAAAGTGTTTCTTAGTTTCAAGGCTCAAATCTAAAATTCAAAATTACTTGGAATAATGAAACCTTAAGTTGCTCTGATTCAAATATCCCCTGCTAAATGACCTCGATGGGGAATAAATTCTCTGTATATGACTTCAGGCAAGTAGTTCCTACCAAAAATTGAACATCTCAGAGAGTCAGAGGCATAAGCCAGTGAGAGGCACAGCATTCAAACAGAAATCAAGGTTCATGAGCCCTGGATGTGCTTGCACATGTGTTTATCTGATCTTACTTTTCCTTTACATGTGCAAGCCTGGGTTGCAGGGAAAATTAGCTACTAAGACTATGCTTTAAAGTTCCAACGAGCTCTTCAGCAATTCACGCAGATTTACCTAAAAATGTCTTAAAGAAAAATTGTCCCTATATTAGTACATGTATATGCCTGGCTTTGACTGTGTGAACAACCTAAAACACAATGTCATTTCATCTCCATGCCACTCAGCAAGCTAAATACTAAAACTCTTTTTTTTAATGTGTAAAGTAAGTAACTTAACCAAGTTCATAGACTGCTGAAATTCAAGCTAAGTTTATAACATCAGTGATTTCATGGAATAATTAGTAATTGCAAAAATTGTTAAATAAGTATAAACAGACAAACAAAAAAACTGTCCACCATAAATTTTTAATTGTGTTTAAACAAATGAAGAGCATCACAAAATGCTATGGACTGAATGCTTATAGCCCAAATTTAATGTTGAAATCCTAACCCCAAAGGTGATGGTGTTAGGAGGCGAGACCTTTTAGGTACGATTAGTGCTTGAGGGCAGAGCCCTCGCAAATGGAATTAGTGCCCTTAGAAAAGGGACCCCAGAGAGATCCCTTGTTCTTATGCCAGGTAGGACACAACAAAAAGACGGCTGTCCATGAGCCAGAAAGCCAGCCATCATCAGACAGTGACTCAGCCAAGACTTTGATTTTGAACTCCCCAGCTTCTAGAACTGTAAGAAATAAATTTCTATTGTTTATAAGCCACAGAGTCTATGATATTTTGTTACAGGAGCCCAAATGAGCTAAAATGATTGACTTTATGAATTCATTAGTTACATGTTCTAAACCTCATCATAAAGCAAAGATTTTATGAGATCATTTCCATATAAGGATTCTGCCCAATAAAGGAATGATGGTGCTGCCTATAAATGTCAGTTGGATCTGCTCCATTTCAAATATGTCTCAGTAACAGTACCTAAAAGATCTCCTTGAATTCAGGACTTTATGGGAAATAAAAATACTTATTAATAGAGCTTCACAACCTCAGGGATGGAATCACATAGTTTACTGACAGTTATATTAAACATTAATGTATACAGCACACAATTAATAGTTACAACTACTTATACTGAGTTTTTCATCCTCAGACCAGTGCTTGACATATAGTAGGCATTTAATAAATCTCATGGATGATTAAAACACTAAATGCATGATGAAATAACATGCTCTGGTATTAAAAACCAATTCTGTATTATGAGACGTGTGAGAGTCATGCCTGACTTGCAGCTCTGTTCTACCTTCTTTTTTAGGATTCTAGTCATGTAGGTATGTACTTTTTTACCTATTTGCTTCATTTTTCCATATTGCTCTAAACTGAACATTCTGTCAATTTTTATATGATGAGTCAGTTTTATATGATCAGTCTAGAGAGCTTTCTATGAAATTTCTTAAACTTGTTTATCCGTCACTCTTGCTACTTTATCACCTGGATGCACACCTGAATCATGCAAGTCAATATGACCTTGAGAAAGTCAAATACCAATGTGGTGACAAGCACTCTATTTTTAGCTAAATTCTAGCAAGGCTCCTATCAGCTCAAGGTCATGTCCCTAGGTTAATGAGTCCAGCTCCCTTGAAATGCCTACCTAAGAAAGCTCAATGCTCCAAAAGAATTTGCTGGCAGTTTCATCAGGTTCTTACTATGAGCTTCTTATCTCCTTTTTCTTAGAGAATTTACTAGACAATTCACAATTATAAATCTTCATTCTATCCTTTTGAGACAGATCTTCTACAACCCAGGAATGTCTTTCTCAAGGACCTGGGAGCCATCTCTTTGAAATGTGATTATCAAAAAAGATAAGCCCCCTGTCTTCTAATTTCAGTGCAGGGTAGGAGCCTAACTTCTTTAGGTGCCAGTTAGCAACTAGCCTAATCACATTGACAAATCCACCCCCTTACATTCTGTTAGCACCTTCCAGGATTTTAAAACCCTGTCACATTTTGTTTCAGCAAAGATACCTCAGTTTAGACTGAAGTCTCTCCACTGCTGCAGTAGCCTGAATAAAATCTGTCTTGCTATCTTTAAAAAACATCCAGCTCTGTTTCTCTTTTATCACAGCCAAGTGTCCTTCTCTCATAAACAATCTTGCTTCTTACTTCACTTATAAAATTTACATTAACAGTAGTAATCAGCGCCAGCTTTCTGATTTATAATCAACATACTGGTGCACACTAAGACACACCTTTGGCCTTCTTTCTCCTGATTTCAGAGGTGGCATCTTGCCAGTTCAAGGCCGACACATTTTCATATGCTCTCTGGCATTTACTCATTTTTCTCTCAGCTGGGAACTAACTTTATCAAGTCCCCTCTTTTATATATTCAGTTCAGTTCCTCTCCTTTAAACTGGCTTCTTCTCCTTCTTTACTTATCAGTATATGTAGGGTCTTTCATTCTGAAAAGATTTCAAACTCTCCCTGATCCTATGGTCTCCTATTTTCACTGTATTTCTTCTCTTCTTATTCATGATTCTTCAGTGAGTCATCTCTGCTTTTCAACTTCTATTTTTTAATATCCACCCCTTTATCATTTCACTGATATAGAGCTTCTCAATAAATATCGTGGAATTGCTCTCACTAATTACTAAAAGCCTTGTAAATGCTGATCTCAAGGGAAAATTTTCAGGCCCCATTTATTGGGTCTCTGTATTGCATTTAAATAGGCAGAAATTAACACATTCATGACATGTTTCATTTACTTCCCTGACTCTGTGAAGTTATACACTTTGCCTTCACGCTCATCCTCTTTCAAGGACTCTTCTTTCTCCACATACATGTAACATGTAATCTTTACACTTCTAACTTCAGTCCAGTTCTCATCGATTGACTCCTCTGTGAACAATATCACTAGTCTTGTGGTTCTGTTACTTATTGTAAAAAAATAAATAAACAAAATGCACGCAGATAAGCCCCACCAAAAAATTAAAGAGTCCTTTAAAAGTCAATTATATTTACCAAATAACTGACCTCATATATTATTCAGAAACAGAAATATTAAAATAGTAACAAAAAATTCAACCGAGAAACATCTAAACAGCATGTGACATCAAAGTCAGTAACAGTTAATCTTTGATCATTCTAGTTATGAGAAAGATTTTAGTTATTTAGCAGGTTTTAATTTAAAGTAACATATATGTAAGTATGTTGATGGTTCTGGTATTCAGAATTATTTTTAGTTTTGAGCTATAGAAGCCCAACTGACATTGGTTTAATCAATATATCAGCTCACATAATTTTGAAAAGATAAAGATCAGATGCTGCTGAGTTCAGGTTGTCAAAGTATGCCATGCTTCTTTCTCAGATTACTTTCCCTATGTGATAGGGACAAAGTAAAGGGACAAAGCAAGAAATTAAATAGTAAGTATCTCTTGGGGATTATAAGTAAAGAGAAAAGTACAGGAGACCCCTGTAAGTTGATGATTACTCAAGAAAGCTCAACCACAAAACTGTGCAGGCTTGCTTAGCAATAAAACCAAGCAACAGAAGCATCAGACATGCCCCCAAACAATAAAACAATAGTGACGTGAGACACGCACCCACCCAGTGAGCTCGGTGAGTTAACGATCACTAGGGCATGCTCTCTTCACACATAAAAAAACAACAATTTATGGAAAGGTGACATTTCAGAGTGAAAGACCCTCATTGTATTTAGACCTAAATAATGTTTCCATAGTGCCATGATAGTCCTTGACTTGGCTTGATCATGTAGGGACAAGAAAACCCCTCTCCTGCTGGAGGAAGAGCTGATGATGAAATATGATGTCCACTTAAATGAGGAAGAAGGCAGTCTTTTCTCCCTTTTCACTTCTCTTTTGATTATAAAACTGTAGCCCACTAAATACTCAAGACATGGCATCCTTTCTTTCCCCCCCTGTCCTGGAGGATGCCTCACAAGCATCCTATTCTAATACTACTTCTTGTCTGTCACTTTGCCTCTCACTGAACTCTTTTTTGTGCTAAGACATAAAGAACCAGAGCTTCTCAGCTGCTGCTGCTGCTAAGTCGCTTCAGTTGTGCCCAACTCTGTGCAACTCCAGAGGTGGCAGCCCACCAGGCTCTTCTGTCCCTGGGATTCTCCAGGCAAGAACACCAGAGTGGAATACCACCTAGTGGTTTCATATGCATAAACTTCATTTTCAGGCTGAATATCCTCAACTGGTAATCAAGATATGGTCAACTCAAAGTTTATACCTTACCAGCTAAGTATCTATACCTGATAACAGTACAGTTCTCTCAATATATTCGACAGAAGTTTCAAGAAGGATTCTCAACAGCCTGGCCTATGTCATAAATCCACTCAGGATCATTTGCTATGACCAAGAGTCACAGTTATGAGTCACAATCTCAGTCAAGGTCTGAGAAAATGGTTTGCATGGACTAAGGATAGTGGAGAATAGTTTCCCCAGAGGTAAATCAGGGTGGTGTGTTACCAGAAAACTGGTATCTAGACAGTCTTTTTTTTTATCATCTCAACAAAAGAAATTATTCACATTATTCACATTTTTTTGAAAGATAAACCAAAAATTCAGAGGTATTAAATTCATTCACATAATAACAAGTGGGATTGGACTTTAATTTCTATTTTTCATTCTAAAGTCAGTATCCTTTCCACATTCCAATGCTTCCAATTTTCCTGCTCAACAGGAATAAGAGACTACATTTTTAGTAAAGTACTTTACTGAAACCTTCAATTAATGAAAATGTAAGTATACAGTTCTCAATTCTCATGTTCTCACTTATGATCAGATTATTACAATGTACATCAAAATAGAAACAGGAACTAAGATACAGTCACTGTCTTAAAGAACAGCTTTATACGCTCATCCTGGCTTTAACATATATATATATATATACACACACACATATATATCTTCCTCAAATGGTTCTAAAATTGCTTTTATGCAGCTCATGCCATAAACTATAGGTAAAAAGCAGCAGCACCCTCTGTGCAAAGCTTGATGTCGTAATATCACCATGGCAACAATATCTCTGCAATGTGGAGATGCAATTCTTTCCTGAAAATTAATCAGCTGCAGTGACAATCACAGTTACTATCTCAGGCAAGTAGTATAGATCCACATAAGACCCCAGAGAATCTTCCAGTGTCTGTATCCATGAAATAAGACCACAAGGTTTTATTAAGAAAATAACTGTCTAAAATCAAAATCCTAAACCTTCTATTCCTAAAGCATCTCATAGGATATACTCATTTATCACATGTACTCAAACTTCCTAAAAATTACATTTAAAAGATGATATTTCCACATATCGGTTCCCAGACACTTTAATTTTTAACTGGTTCCTTTAAAGGTTATTAGTTGCCTAAAAATTTATGCTTAATAAAAATGTCTTGAGAAAAAGGATGTGAAATAAGAAATTAGAAAAATCCATCCAAATTATATTTTGAAAAAATAAAAATGCCTATTTTTCAGCCAAACCTGTGGCTGGAGCTCTCAGGACAGAGTTAAAAGCAAGAGTTGATTTTATTGAGAGATGCAAAAGTATAGTGGAAAAAACACAACTCTGGAGTGAAATAAACTGCTGTTTAAATCCTAGAGATATTGTAGTGGTTTAATATATAAAATTTTCCACATAAAGTTAGAAGAAGAAAATGATAATACTGTGTCAACAGATAAGCTAAACCATGCAATAAAATCTAACATCTATTCAGTAAAAATAAATTCTAGAAGAGAACTTACTCAAACCTGATTTTAAAAAACATATTTAGAAAAACCTACTCTAAGCATTACAATAGTAATTTTTTTTTAATTCCTTTAAAATCAAGAATGAAACAAGCATGCTGGCAAATTTGCTGGCTTGAAAAGTAAGTCTTCCAAGAAAATAATCAATGAATGAATCAATGAATGGCATAATCTGTGATAATTTTATAGAAAAATGATAACACTTTTGTGAAGTACTGGGCTTTCTAGATGACTCAACAGGTAAAGAATAGCAGGGCAGTGCAGGAGACACAGAAGATGCAGGTTTGATCCCTCAGTCAGATAGATTCCCTGGAGAAGGATATGGCAACCCACTCCAGCACTCTTGCCTGGAAAATCCCATTGACAGAGGAACCTGGCGGGCTAGAGTCCATAGGGTTGCAAAGAGTTGGACATGACTGAAAAACTAACACTTTCTATTTTAGTGAAGTACTAAAGAAGACATATGGAGAAGGCAGTGGCACCCCACTCCAGCACTCTTGCCTGGAAAATGCTATGGAAGGAGGAGCCTGGTGGGCTGCAGTCCATGGGGTCGCTGAGAGTCAGGCATGACTGGGTGACTTCACTTTCACTTTTCACTTTCATGCGTTGGAGAAGGAAATCGCAACCCACTCCAGTGTTCTTGCCTGGAGAATCCCAGGAATGGGGGAGCCTGGTCGGCTGCCATCTGTGGGGTCGCACAGAGTCGGATATTACTGAAGCGACTTAGCAGCAGCAGCAAAGAAGACATATAAGGGGTAAACATATTCTGCTTATAGACAGGAAGGTAATATTTACAGATATTTATCCTTTCCAAACTGATCTATAAATTTATATAATTCCAATCAAAATCCTAACAAGGTATTTACAGAGAAAATAAGCTAACTTNGGGGTCGCACAGAGTCGGATATTACTGAAGCGACTTAGCAGCAGCAGCAAAGAAGACATATAAGGGGTAAACATATTCTGCTTATAGACAGGAAGGTAATATTTACAGATATTTATCCTTTCCAAACTGATCTATAAATTTATATAATTCCAATCAAAATCCTAACAAGGTATTTACAGAGAAAATAAGCTAACTTAAAATGTTTCATAAAACAGCAAAAAACAAAAACAGAAAAATATTCCATAAAACTGATGATTAACGAAAACATTACCCAACAAAATAGTAAGATTAGAGATCTGATAGTAATTCATTGATATAAATGTTATATGTTGATTTAAAAAAAAAAAAAAGCAAAGCAGACCAATAGAACACAATCTAGAACTCAGAATTTGACCAACACTCATTAAAAAATGTGATTTCTAACAAAGATGGTGTTGCAAATCAGCGGGGAAAGGGTAAACTATTCAGTAAATGGTGCTGGGGGAACATTCCATATAAAAAAGTGACTCTGGATCCCTACCTCACACTACACATAAAAACCAATTCCAACTATATTCAAATATGTAAATACAAAAGCGAAACATTCTGACTTTCAGAAGCGACTGTCATCTCCCTCTCCTGCTGTCTCCGAGTGCCATCTGTATGCTAGTTCAGTGCTGCCTGGCATCTCTTTGGAAAAGGGCAGCTAAAGCTACTCCAGCATTCACTTGGCCAGGACTGAGAATGAAGATCAAGCTAATTTGAAGTGGCAGGGTAGACACTACAGTGCAGTTTAAAATCAAAATGCTTAGACCACTTAATAAACTAATGAAAACATGTTGTGAACAACAGGACTTTTCCCTAAGGCACATCAGCTCCTGATTTGGCGGGCAGCCAATCAATAAAACAGACACACCTGGAGAGCTGGAACTGGAGAATGCAGATGTTCTAGCAGCAGATAGAGGTGTCTAGTAAACAGAGAAAGTACTTGCTACTTTTCTCTACCTGTGCTCGCAAGTAAGGCAATGTATTCTAAATGGAAAAAAACCAACAACAACCCTGATTTGGTTTCAACACACTCTGACTGTTATGGTAGGTTTCTTTAGTCTTTATTTCCCCCCTTCTTGATTCACTTTACTTGTACATAAATAAGTGATGTAAGCAAGCAGGTACACTGTTATTTTATTTTCCAAATAGACAATGAAATACAAAGCCGGGAATGAAAGGGGTTACTCAGCTCTCATAAATTCTGATATGACCCTTACTCCTTTAAGCTTTTGTAATTAGACCCTTGCAAATAAACTATCCTAATTTGAGTGAGATATTTCTTTTCTTGGACTCTGATTCATACACCTATTTTCCACAAACTTGGCACCAAATCAGAATGCTTGGTGGCAAAATCCATATGACTGTTCATTGGTTGGTGTGATCTGTTCTGACTGAGGTCTGCATCTGAATTCTTAATCCTCAGAGAAGAGAGCAAAATTAGATACAAGGTCCTAAGTGTGTTTCTAGGAATTAGGAAGAGAAATAATGAAGTGAGTCTGGGGGAACCTCAGTTCTAAACATCGGAAAATAGTCACACAAAAACTATATGTAATCCATAAATAACAGAATGGAAGCAAGCGTATTGAACACCTACTTATTCAGGTAATAAATTTCTTTCTTGCATAAACTTGAAATTTTATACAAATATGTAAAGTATAAAATCTTATTGCCTATAAATTTTAATACAAAAATATGAGAATCAACCAAAAATTAAAAAAAAATAAGATGATGCTGTATTTCTCTGGTCTCAAGGCCCCTTTAATTTCAAGCATTAAAGTTATTAGCTCTGCAATTACAAGGTCACAAGCAAGGATGTCAGACCCAGGAAGTTTTATTTCTGAATGGCTTGTAAAGTTAAAGATCCTTAAGCATGCTGATCACAGAAGATCTGTTTTGCTGTGCTATTTTTCTTTGCTGTCAGATCATTAGTATTTAAATTGTATTTTTTAAGCCCTTTGCTCTTCTCCAGTCTGTGTGTGTGGTTTTTTTTTTAAATTTGTTTCTAACATAAATGACAGAAGACATTTCACAACCCAGCTCTAATTACTTTTCCTCCTATTTATCCACCTAACAGCCCTTCCCCTGCCTCTCCCTACTACTGGCACAGCCATACCTCAATACTTCTATCTCAGGCCATGTCACTAATTCTCTCTTACCTGTGCAGTACGTCATGTCTCCTTGTCTGGAAAGCCCTCTTCCTCTTTTTCACTGAACCCTTTCTAGCAGCTGCCCCTTGATGCTTTCTTCCCACTCCTCTTCACACGGAATTGACTTCAGGTCAGGTCAGTTCAGTCGCTCAGTCACGTTTGACTCTTTGTGACCCCGTGGACGGCAGCACGCCAGGCTTCCCTGTCCATCCCCAGCTCCTGGAGTTCACTCAGACTCACGTCCATTGGGTCGGTGATGCCATCCAGCCATCTCATCCTCTGTCATCACGTTTCCTCCTGCCTTCTATCTTTTCCATCATCAGGGTCTTTTCCAATAAGTCAGTTCTTCACATCAGGTGGCAAAAGTATTGGAGTTTCAGCTTCAGCATCAGTCCTTCCAATGAATATTCAGGACTGATTTCCTTTAAGATTGACAGGTTTGATCTCCTTGCAGTCCAAGGGACTCTCAAGAGTTCCTTGAAGCTAAAGGCAAAGGAATTGTCTTAGGGCTTTGGTGTATGCAGGGACCAGAAACTCCTTCCTTCTTCCCTACATTGTCCTGGGCAAGTGTTGTCAACTCTGCCCTGAGATATTATATTGCCCCTAAGTCAACCTGTGATGCATGTTGTGAGAATCAACCATAAGCCAGGTACCCTGCTAAGCTCTGGCAATATCAAGATTGCCAGGGAGGCAGAGCAAACAGGGTAGAAGACAACAGGCATCCGGCAAAAAAGCACATTCCAAAGGCCTATCCTGGAGGCACATGTCAAAGGCTATGAGCACACAGATGCTGTCATCAAAGGCCACGCCACGTGGGCAGGAAAGAGTTAAAGACATTTCCTGCTGGTTGCCGTCTGTACCCTACCACAGCAAAGTCACATTCATACAGTTTCTGCTTATTTGGGAGAGAAGACAAAAAGAGGTATCTTAGAGCAAGTAGAATATTTTCTGGTGGATACCAATCTTTCTGCAGCCCTTTTCAGAACACACAAGAGCCCCTGTGGCTATAACAAATTCTGGACGACAGAGCTCATGACAACCAGGTCTCTCTCCTTCCTAGCATGTGGTATGGCTGCAATTTTGATTTTTTTAACACTTCATTGTTTGATGATTTTCTATAATGCTGAACTGTTACATCCACAAAGCTAGATCTATGCTTATTTTTCCCATCTTTGTATCTTCAATACCTACCACGATGTCTGCCCCATTAAAATGCTCATCAGGTATGTCTCAAAGAAGAGTCAATAAGTAATACTATTATCAGCTCAACAGCTACATAAATTTGGATACACTGTCTCATATAATTCCTGTAATAATTCAATTTTAAATAATAGGTAATTCAGTCTTTGACAGCTGGCAAATGGCAGGTTAAGATTTAAATTCAGATGGGAGGGAGGTTCAAGAGGAAGGGGATATATGTATACATGTAGCTGATTCATGCTGATGTTTGGCAGAAAACAACAAAATTCTGTAAAGCAATTATCCTTCAAGTAAAAAATAATTTTTAAAAGACATTTAAATTTGAGTTTGTCTGGCCTTGTTACAACCACACTCTTAGTTCTACCACAAGAGAATAAGATTCGTGTCCTTAATGAAAAGAGGAGAGATGGTTGATACAGCAAGTTTCCAGAAACAGCAGGAGCTGGAAGCAACAGAGAGAATGAAGAGTCATTTTTAGCAAGTCCATCTGATACCACATGCAGAAAAGCTGAATTCCTGCCACCTCCTATTCTACAATGATGAAACTTAAATATTCAAAATAAGAAAACCGTTCAGTCAGTTATGGTACATCTATATGATGGAACACTATTTAATCATTAAAAGTCATGTTTTACAAGAATATGGAAAAGTGTTCAAGATAATCATTAGGTAGAAAAGGCAGATTATGAAATACGCTGTATACTATGAGTCAATTTTATTAAAGTATTATAGCATATGTTTTAACAGATGGCACATACACACACATTTTAGAACAATACACATCAAATGCTGAAGTGTTATGAGTAAAACTACAAATTATTTAAATTTTGTCTATTTTTTATTTTTCCACAGTTTCTATAAAGATCAAACACTTGCAATTCAAGTACAATTTATGATAAATATACAGATAAAAGAAACTAAGCCAAAATGTTTACTGTGATTTTTCTGTGTATGGTAAAAGAATCATTTTACTTATAATCTTCCTGTATTTAAAAAATTAAAGCAACAGAAAAGGTTTGTAAGACTGAAACAAATCCCCCCTCGATATGCTTTGACGATGCTCAAGATGCAAATACAAGCACTCTCTATTCCCTCTCACTCTTTGCTGTGTGATTCCACTGCCCACACTGATATTCTCAGCAACTTCTAGAACATATGTTCACAGTTGCATTACTTTTGGAGCTCTAATCATTTGTCTAACATGTTTATATATCTCAATAACATGGACCCTAAAATATACAAATGGTTTGCCTCCAGAACATTGCTAACACCCCAGAGTCCCTGAGGAAGTCCTAGGTTTATTTTCACAGCCAATTTTTGTCTTTTGACTGCCCTGGGTCCTGGCTTCATTCCCAGATCAGGTCTTGGCTCCTGCTAGGATCAACCAACTACTGAAAATGCAGAGACTTAGAAACCAAAAGACCGGAAAAGAAGAGCTTGAAGAGCCAGCCCGCCAACAGGCTGTATCTGGTTGGGGAAGCAGAACAGAGGCTCCTGCCAACCATCAGAGGGATTCCAGGACAGGCCTCAGAGCCCCTGAGACAAGCTACAGGAAGGTCAGGGGTGGAAATGCTCTGAGCTGAATCCTGACTATAACCTAACAGCAATTTTTCTCACTTGATATGTTCCAGGAGGTCCTAGCTTTAGTGATAACTCCTGCCATCATCAGGTAATAAAAGTCCTTTCTGCCTTGTTAACTGCCCCAGTAGAATGTAAGTTGGCCTAGTTGCCTAAAAGTCTGTATCCAGTGTAGAGGTAACCCTGAGATATGTCTAGGTTCCTAATAAGATAACAGGATGGTCCTCAGCCCTCCTACACACTCTGAAAACCAGGCCTTTTAGAAAGCCCAAGAGCTTTACTAAACTAAGAGGGTTGCCCAGGGTCAACTTTCTTATGCTCAGAGATGCAGAGTATTAAGCAACAAAAGAACAAGAGGCGTGTTGGGCAAACAACATAGAGATGTAGTTGTCATTTAGTCGCCAAGTAATCTGACATTAAGATTCTTTGGTGACCCCATGGACTGTGGCCTGCCAGGCTCTTCTGTCCATGGAATTTTCAGGCAGGAATACTGGAGTGGGTTGCTGTTTCCTTCTCCAGGGGATCTTCCTGACCCAGGCACTGCACCCGTGTTTCCTGCCTTAGCAGGCAGGTTCTTCACCACTGAGCCTCCAGGGAAGCCCTGTGTAGATGTGGAGTATTGAGCAGTAAAGGACAGAAAACCAGCCTGTCCCAGGAACTGGAGGCCACGGTTTCAGGTACAGCCTCCCCACAACCCCCATCTGTAAGTGCAAGAGAAAAGAAAACCTTTCCCAGCAGAATTACCAGGTTAATACAAGCGTTTTGTTTCAAGAAGAGTTTTCCCTTTCAGAAGTATCCTCCATTTTGATGTGTCAATATTACTTTACTCTAAATTTAACCTAGGCCAAACATTTAATATTACTCCCCCTCACTTGCTGGAAATGTTCTATGTATTTAAAAGTAAGAAATCCACAAGGAATTCTTGTGATATTACAAGGATTGTAATAGCAAATACATGACTGTAATAGCAAATACATGAACTGACACAGATGATAAAATGTATAGAATGTAATACACACTTACATACCAACAAGTAAAATTGGGGAAATCAGAATATCTTTGGACTGTATATACATCAATATCCTGGTAGTGATACTATGCTATAGTTTTGCAAAATGTTATCATTGGGAGAAACTAGGCAAAATGTACAAGACATAACTTTACATTATCTCTTAAAAGTGTATGTGAATCTGCAATTACCTCACATTACAAATAATCTTTAAAAATAAATCAAGCAAACAATCTGCTAAATAACATATATTCCATCACTCCAACCTGACTTTGAAAAAATGTACATCATAACTACCAGAATTCCAGGTTCAAATTTCAAGTCCTCTAATTCTTGGACTTTTACACAGGTGTGTGGCTGCCCCAGGATCCCCACGGATCCCCAGGGTCCCCATTCCAGGTCACCCCTCTTCTCACCTTCTTACCAGTACTGCACAAGAGGTCTGAAATGCACATTTGTGGCCAGCCTTCTAGACGATCACGTTATTCTGTTCACACCCCTCCTCAAGCAGGACCTCTTGGCCATCTCAGGCAGGCTCTGAAAGCAGGCTTGGAGTCCTATGAATGGGAAATTCTGGGGTTCTACATGTTGGGAGCTCATCTTTGGGGTGGAGCGGGGTTGCTGCAGATTCTACATGGAGACATCTCCTTGGCCCTACCAACTTTTCACACCTTGCCAAGAAGCATAGTCAGAAAGGGCAGGGGGCTGCTCCCAGTGCATCGGCTTCTCGTCAAAGTTTAAGCACATGCTTATCATTATTACCATTTATAAATAAGAAAATGGAGACTTACAAGAATTATGCCTCTTACAGCTGAAAACTGCTGCTTTTTCAGCCAGCTGCCAGCTAGATTTGTCGGACTCCAGAGACTTGTTGAAAATCTGAGTGTGACGTCCATTTTACTGTCTTTAAGGCATCCAACAAGGGCCTTCTTATCCTTTCACAGCTGTTGTAGTCATGAGCCAGACATATAAGCTGCCTTTCTCAGGTTCAATTCAATTAATGGGACAATTATTGAAATTGAATTCAACTGGCATTCATTGAGAGCCTACACCATAGTCCTTCAGATGCTGTCACTATTCACAGGGCCAGTTCATTAATCTTGATTAATTCAAGGTGCCAAGGCTGCAACATTAAAAATAGACGCTAGACTTAAATAAATGTTATGCTGTCACCCATATAAAGACTAATGCTTTAGCAGGCATTTGTACGACACTTTGAAGCAGTTTTTTTTTTTCATTATTTCCACAAATTCGTCTCTAATTCCTAAAGAATAAACAGTATGATACAAAACACATGTCCTCCTTTCCCCACATAGCCAGACAGAAAAGGGACACAGAGGAAGGTGGCCAGCGGAAAGAAAGAGGAGTAGAGAAAAATAACAGCAAGCTTAAGAGTTTGAAGTGCTTTCTAATTTGTCAACCCCAGCCATCCCAGGACCTCTTTATACTTTAAAAAATGTCAGAGATACCCCTACTCCCTCAGGTGGCCTCAATATTTCCTGCTGATAAAGCAGTTTTCACATTGTGAGACTGACTTCACCCTACATCAAATTGAGTGAGATGAGAGGCCCATTCTACCAGCTAGGGAAAGATAAATTCTTCTTCTAGCTCAGAGGCAAAATAAGGGAGACCTTCAGAAACAAAAAAGGCGGGGGGAACTCCCTGCCCCGGAGCACCATGTTTGACTGAGCAGTACCCTATGGCGCCTTCCTGGGACAGACCCCCGCCCCTGCACCTCCCCATGTCCTCCACCTGCCTCTTGTTTGTTGAGCAACTTTAGCCTCCTAAAGCCATCCCCGGGTTGCAAAGAACAAATTTAATCAGGGAAGTGAGAAAATGCAGAAATAAAAACAATGAAACAAGAAAAACATAATAATTTTTATTATTATTTAGTTTAGCCATTAAACAACATCAAAAACTTTTAGTTCCTCCCAAGAGGGAAGGCATGGCAACCTACTCCAGTATTTCTGCCCAGAGTATTCTGTGTACAGAATAGCCAGGCTATTTAGGAGGCTACATACAGTCCACGGCACTGCAAAGAGTCAGACACGAGTGAAGCAACTGAGCATGCACGCACAGAGCAAGTAAGTTAAGTCGCTCAGTTGTGTCCGATTCTTTGCGACCCCATGGACTGTAGCCTACCAGGCTCCTCCCTCCATGGGATTCTCCAGGCAAGAGTACTGGAGTGGGTTGCCATTGCTTCAGATAACATTCTGAGTCATATCATTTGAGTTGTTTTGCAGATCCTAAAACACCCACCAGGCAGAGGAAGTTAACTGTATGCTGCCCACAAGCACAGAATGCAGACCCAGACCAGCTGGAACTAGAAGGTTGATGATGTTGACTCCTCATTACCTTATCACCAACCAATCAGAATAGTGTCCATGAACTGCTCATATACCCCACAACCCTCTCCCTTACCCTCACACTGTAAACACTTTTCCCTGGAAAATCGTAAGCAAATTCAGGTCTTTTGAGCATTAGCCACTCATAATCTTTGTCTTGCACCTTGCAACAAATATTGCACTTTCCTTCATCACAATCTGGTTTCTGTAGATAGATTTTACAGTGCATGTGCAAGGGGACCCAAGTTTGGTTCAGTGACACATGGACATTTATCACCTATCTCTTTTAATGGTCATTTGCGGAGATGAGACTGTAAGAAGAAAAAATGTGGACTTTAGGGCATGAATTGCAGTTCCTTTTCTGGCAGCCCACAGGCATTTTTATTTTTTCTGGATTCTCTTCTGCATTCCATTTACAGGCAGCTTTGGAGTCAGAATTTCCAGGTAAGAAAAGTGTTACCTTAGTAAGGTAGAATCATACACATCTAGCAAATTAGACTTAGAATAACTTATTTAGTTGGAAGAATCCAGGAATGTTAAAACTATATGAAAGATGTAAAGAGAGGTCACCTGTAATGTTTTTCTGAGAATAAAATATGCTGGATGAAATGAGTCAATGACAGAAGCTGGATCACAAAAGATTAAATGAGTGGAGAGAGGAATGGTACAATGTCTAGCAAGACATCAGAGCAAAGGTCGGGAGGCAGGGGGGATGTAAGTGATGAGTAAGAGTGAGGCAGAGATGAGTCTTCTAGATTGGATGGATGACTGCTATAGCCAACAGTGCTATATAGCCTTTTGTCTCCCCAACTGTCGGCTACCTCCTACTCTCAAACCAGTCATCAACCCCCAACCCCTAAGGGCTTTTTCCTACCTACTGAAAGGAAACTCTAAAATATCATGCCCTGCAACCTTGTATGATCTGGCCTCTGGCTCTCTCTTCAATTACATCTTCCATCATTCTTTCCCTAGTTTATCCAATCACCCAGTTTGACCTGCTTGCTGTTTCCAAATATTCCACAAATAGTTCAAGCATGCTCCCACTTCAAGAACTCCACAGTCACTCTACCACTTGCCTAGAATGCCCTTTCCCTATATAGGTACACAATTCCCTCCCTCAGATTCAAGTCCCTATTCAAATGTCTCCTCCATCCAAGGAAAATGTCCTTAACCACTCTATCCTAAATGGCATGTATATTCATCTAAATTGCTCTCTTTCCTCCTATCCTTATTATTTCGCCACAGCCAGGGTTGTTAATGATACCATGTTGTCCTGTTTGTTTACTGTCTGAGCCCATAATCGCTTTAAAATGCATGAAAGCATGGACTGTTTAGGTTGCCTCTGAACCCACAATGCCTACAGCAATCCCAACATATGGTATGTTGAGGTCCTTCAGATGTTGGTATTCCTAACCTCAATTTAACTGTATCTGCAGATATGGTCTCCAGGAGATAATCAAGGTTAAATGAGACCATAAGGGTGGAGCCTTAATCCCATAGGAACATGGTCTTATGAGAAAAATCTCTCTCTCTCTCTCCTTCCCCTCCCTCTCTGCTCTTCTCCCTCTTCTCCCCTTCTCTTTCCTGCCTCTCCCTCTCCTCCTTCTTCCTCTTCCGCTCCATCCTCTACCCTTTCCCCTACCCATTACCCTCCCCCCCTTCCCTTTTCCCACTCCTACCTGCTCTCTTTACCTTGTGAGGACACAGCAAGGTGGCCATTTGCCACCAGGAAGAGAGCGCTCACCAGAAACTGAATTGATCAACAGCACATTGATCTTGGATTTCTCAGCCTCCAAAACTGTAAGAAATAAATGTGTGTTGCTTAAGCCACCCAGCCTGTAGTATTTTGCTATGGCAATGACTAAGTGAAAAATAAACAAGAGTTTCTGCACTTCTCGTTTGTCATGTAGAAAAATAAAATAGTATTTTTTTAGTATTTAAAAATATTATATTAGATAAATATAAATAGTATTATTTATATTTTAGTATACTTAGGATCAATACACTAAATTCTGGGTGATATACTAAGTATAACCTAAAACAAGCTGCTGTACTGAATTCTACCTTGAATGAATAAAACTCCATTGGCCATTTCTTGCTGAGACTTTTTCTGAAAACAGACAACTGCATATGTCCTGATGGATTGACCCATGCCTTGGAAAGAGAGCCTGCTGTGACTGCATCTGCAATTTGAATCATGATTTTCGAAAGAATTAAACCAGAAAAAGAAAACTACACTGGCATGATATATGATTTGAAAAAAAAAAAAATTTGTGAAATCATTTTAGCTTTTCAGAATCATTATACAATTCTATTTAACTTTTTCTGGGAAAAATACATTATTTTAAAAAATATGTATTTTTAATTGTTAACATTTTCTAAAAGAGATATTGACTTTTAAGTAGGGAAAATTATACAAGATAACATGGTATCAATTGAAAATAACTATCAGTCCTTCTAGGAAGAAACCTGCAGAGAAATGAGAGAGAGGAATCCATCCTAATTGACCAAAGTTGATTTTCTATAGTTCAGAACATGTAGTTTGGGAACATTTTGTTTCATACTCATAATTAAGTGGATACTAGGAATGCAATTTAAATCAACTTTGTAGAAAATAACAGCAAAAAAAGAAAATATTAATCATTATTAAGTACAGTATGTGTTTGTAAAAGGTATACTACTTACAGGAGACTAACATATCCTTGTTAATTTAAATCTTATAGATGAATCAAGAAAATATATTTCATATACATTGAAATCTGTATATGAGGTATACTCAAAGAATCAGTGTATGTTCCATTTTACAGAAGACCCAGTTTGGGTAAAGATCTAAGGAGGGCCATATTCCTGCCAAGCACTGGTCATACAGACAAAAGTGACACACACAGCTACCCGTCCATGAGGTAGTCTGGGTCTCCGTGGCATGCTCATGATCTTAAGGAAAAGGTCAATGATTTTCTTAAAAAATTTGCTTCCGATCAACATTACTTTATAAAGAAAAATATTCATATGTTGGAAATAAGAGACAAACTTTTAAAATCCTTAAATATTTATTCAGAGTTGGAAAATATAATATCCGATGGACTGCTGCTGCAACACCACTGAGTATGTAAAGCCACACTTAACACTTTACTTGGAGGAAGTCTCCTGCTTAATGTTGTTGCTAGTCACTCAGTCGTGTTCGATTCTTTGACACCCCACGGACTGTAGCTCACCAGGTCCCTCTGTCCATGGGATTTTCCAGGCAAGAATACTGGTGCAGGTAGCTATTTCCTCCTCCAGGGCATCTTCCAGATCCAGGGATCAAACCCACATCTCCTCCATTGCCATGTGGATCCTTTACCAGGCACACCTCCTGCCTATTGTTATGCAACTGCATATTCACTATTTTATATATTTTCATGATTCATCTATAAGATTTAAATTAACAATAATATGTTATACAGTCTCTTGTAAGTTGTATAGTTTTATAAGCACATACTGTACTTAATGATTTTTTTTTGCTGTTAATTTCTACAGGTTGATTAAATTGCATTCCTAGTATCTACTTAATTATGAGTGTGAAACAAAATGTTTCCAAATTACATGTTCTGAACTATAGAAAATCAACTTTGGTCAATTAGGATGGATTCCTCTCTCTTAGTTGTTGATAGGATATGCTTCTTCCATCAAATGCATAATAATGTTAATACTTTTAATCATGAAATGAAAATACAAATATAACCATAGGTGATAATTCTTAAGGGTTCATCTCTCTATTATGCTTATCAAGGCATATCTGAATAACCCGTGAAATTTGGCTATGCAAAAAAAAAAAAAAATCCACATTAGGAATGGAATTAATGTTAAACTGTGACCTGTGTCTTACTCTAGCTATAAAAAGTGTTATTCTACAGAAATATTTAATTGAAGAAAAAAAGTCCTGTGCATTTCACTAAGGGATGATTTTACAAAGTGATTTTGCTGGTTATATTTAATAATTAGTTAATATATTTAAGATAATTTTGTGATCTTATTTTAAAATAGTGATATTTTTAAATGAAAAGAATTTTTCTCCAAATTTAAGTTGCCCTAGGGGCACTGGAACCAAAAGTATGAAAACATTCCCATAGAGATTTTTAATTTTAAATGCAATTTATAATTCTGAAAGATTTATCATGAAATTATAGAATAAGATTCACATTCTTAAAATATTATGGTAGTTGACATACGGTGGAGGAGGTTAAAGAATGAAAGCAGGGAGACGGGTTGAAAGGCAGTTTCTCATCCTTCCGTGAGAAAGGATGGTGGTATGGACAAGCCTGGGGTGGTGACTATAAGAATTGAGAGAGGAACCGGATAAAAAACACATTTTAGAAGTAACTGCTAATGGGCTTGATGTGAACCATACACATCAGTTGAATGACTCTTAGATTTTTATATTCTTTTGTGTTTTGATTGGGCCACTGAATGCACAGTGGTGTTGTTAAATTAAGAAGCCTGGTAAGAGGGTAGAACTGAGAGACATCAAGAATTCTATTTCTACATATTGTGTGAGTTGCTTATGAGCTGTTTAGCTGAGCTTCAAGTAAGCTACTGGATATAAAATTTGGGACTCATAGTCAGAGCTGAAGATATAAATTTAGATTAATCAATATCAGTATTAATTAATAGTGATTAAATACATGGAATTAGAAGAAACCATCTATGGAGTGATAATGAATAAAGAGAAAACTTTTAACTCCACAGAGAAACTCTCCTTAATGTGAGGGTCAGGTAGAAGAGGAACAGCCTGTAAGGAGACCAATAATTGGTAGCCAGTGAAGCAAGAGGAAAATCAGGAAAGTGCAAGCACCCCAGGGAGCAAGAGAAGAAAGCTTTTCCAGAAACATTCACTAATAGGATTACCCAAACCATACCTTGTTTTGGCCCATACCTGAAATGAGCTCTGTATAGCAAAACAGTTTTAAATAAAACCTATAACAGAATAACTTTGTAAAGGGAGGACAAAAAAGAAATAATTCAGATAATTATTAGAGGGACATTCTATTCCTTTATTAACCTGGTATTTATTAACCAGAAGTTAACCTGGAGCTTGTAAACTTGGGATCAAGGAAGAGGAAGCTGAGAAAGCTGTTCCTGGATCTCTCAGCAAGTCAGGATCCTGAAGAAGAGAATCTTGCAGAGTAGTCGTCACTTCAGGTCATGGCTTGGCCACTGAGTGCCAAGGTAAACATTCAGACACTTGAGAAAATGGCAAACTGGGGAGAAAAAAGAGGCAGGGGTTGGGAGACAGGAGTAGAGAGGAATGTCCCCTCTCTCTTTACGACCCCTGCCTGCACAGCTGCATGAAGAGGCAGGGGTTGGGAGACAGGAGTAGAGGGGAATGTCCTCTCTCTCTTCACGACCCCTGCCTGAACAGCTGCATGAAGGGACAGGGGTTGGGAGACAGGAGTAGGGAGGAATGTCCCCTCTCTCTTCACGACCCCTGCCTGCACAGCTGCATGAAATAACCAGACTGTAAACACTGTAAGGACAAACAGAAATTAAGTAAAAGAGGCTTATTTCCCCCTGTTGAAAATAAAGAAATTTCCCATTCCTCCTTTTTCTTTGAGTTACTTTATAAATCTAAGTATTTTCTCCTCTCTTTGAAATGTACGTAAGTCCCTTTGAAGACTAGACTGACATTTTGTCAGCTTTACGATCTAGGAATGTCTTTCTCAAGGACCTCAAGCCATCTTCTGAGATATTAACATCAAGGGACATAGCCCCCTTGATCTCCCCCTTCTGGGAGAGATTAGGAGCCCAACTTCCTTATGCACCTGCCTCAACTCGCAAAATTACCTCTTGTCATAACGAGGGGACATTTGGTTTTCCCCTGAATAAAGCTAATTCAATAGCACAAACGGTCACCCCAATTACCACATAAAGTTAGGATAAACAGTGTGTGCCAAACGATGCTGTTAATCAATGCCTTTTACTTGAGGCTTAAGTATTGTATGTAAAGGGGGAGATTTCTTTCATCTTTGCAATCTCTCAGTGGATTTGAGGACAATAGAGAATCTTTGTTTATATGAGTTATATTTATCAATAGTTAACCATATTAGGCAGTAAACTGAGGATTTTAAAACATTTATTTACTTTAATGATAATAAATCAATATGTTTTAACATTAAAAAACTTAGAATATTTTCAATAACTTGTAGAAAACTGTGACATTGTTTTACAATTTTGAAAAATCCCTTAGTGTCAGGCTTAATAGAAAACACCTACACTTTGATTTCCACTTCTGCATCCAATCTGCTTTAATACACTTTTTGTTGAAGTATATAAAAAAATAACTAGCCTCATACAGAAATGTAGTTGGAAAAGAGAATAGCACATTAATAGCCTTTCAGAAAATTATGGATACTCAAAACTCAGAGATGGTAGATTTTTAGGCTAGTTGCAATGAGAAATATGAAGCTGTATCATTGAACTTTCATATTCTATTGTGGTAAAATCCATGTCTCTCTTACATTTTGAACAGGTCCTTTACTCAAGCATGATTCTGTAATGTCATACTATAGTCATTTGTAAAATATTGGTTCATGAAGCTATGCAAATATTCCAAATTGACACATTTTATTATACAATTTAAAAAATCATATTAGTTATCATAGCCAAGGATCTCATCAAGAAAACAGGTTTTGGGTATCTGCCAAGTTCATGTGTTGATATATGCCACAAGGTACTAGTAAGGTTTGATCAACTAAAGAACTATTCAAATGCAATATCTTATTTCATTGTGCTGCTGCTGCTGCTGCTGCGTCACTTCAGTCATGTCTGACTCTGTGTGACCCCATAGATGGCAGCCCACCAGGCTCCCCCGTCCCTGGGATTCTCCAGGCAAGAATACTGGAGTGGGTTGCCATTTCCTTCTCCAATGCATGAAAGAGAAAAGTGAAAGTGAAGTTGCTCAGTCTGTCCGACTGTTAGCGACCCCATGGACTGCAGCCCATCAGGCTCCTCCGTCCATCGGATTTTCCAGGCAAGAGTACTGGGGTGGGGTGCCATTGCCTTCTGAGATCTACTAATGCTAATATGTTAAGGTACACCCAGGTTATAAGGGCTTCCAAGGTGGCACTAGTGGTAAAGAACCTGCCTCCGAATTGAGGAGATATAAGAGACACAAATTTGATCCCTGGGTCGGGAAGACCCCCTGGAGGAGGGCATGGCAACCCACTCCAATATTCTTGCCTGGAGAATCCCATAGACAGAGGAGCCTGGTGGATTACAAGCCCATGGGCTACAGTCCATAGCGTTGCAAAGAGTCAGACATGACAAGCAACTTAGCACACAGCCCATGTTGTAATAATAGAAATAAGTTTAAGGATCCTAACAATGTATAACCTAATTTTGAAATGAGAAAATGTCTGTGTTTTGCATTATTATAATTCAGAGGTGGGGATATAGTGGTCAGTACAGATAAAACAAGATTATTCACATAAATTGAAAATTATTATCACTGGGTGAGGGGTTCTTGTAGGTTAATTATATTAATCTCTACTTGTATTATTTACTTTGTATACATATTTGAAAGTTACCACAATAAATACTAATATATAGTTTAAACTCTTCAATGAAGTTATGGTTTTTCTTTTGAGACATAGTTAAGAGCAAAAATTTTCTTTCATTTGATGGACTAGACAACTGAAAACTAAAAAGAAGATTTATCTTATAATTGTTCTGGGTCTTAACACATTTATTTGTCATACTCTTCTAAAGTAGAAAATTTATTTTGCAAATATCACCAAATAAGCTTTGTCTTTACCTTAAGCCAGAGCTCAGACATGGGGGAGGAATCAGGCAATAGTACTGTAGTTTATCAAACTCTCATACACTCAAAATTTTTCCAGCAATGGATTTAATTTCAAACTTTATACAAAATATATTTTTTTCACTTGAGGAAAGTCAAGAAATTTTCTCAAGCCCTTTCATTGAACTAATGTGTTCTTTCCTACGACTCAAACACCACTTCTGTTCTCAATTTAAGCAATAATTTCAACATGGTTACTATGTACAAATGAAGTCATTTGCCTTTTTAAAAATGGGTTAATTTATCTACAATAGTACCCCTTTCATTTGAGATTTGCTTTCCATGGCTTCAGACCCAAGGCAGCCTGAAAATGTTAAATGAAAAATTCCAGAAACCAGCCATTTGTAAGCTTTAAATTGTGTGTCCTTCTGGGTAGTAGTGAAACCTTGTGAAGAAGCTGCTGTCACATTTCTGGCAGAGTTGAAGTTGAGAGATGCCATCTTCACATAACTTTTTACTACAATATATTGTTATAATGGTTCTATTATTAGTTGAGTTGTTAATGTTACTGCATGTGATTTATACTCTTTATCATAGGTATGTTTATATAGGAAAGAACACAGTGTTATATAGGGTTTGGCACTATCAACAGTTTCAGGCATCTACTGGTCTTGGAACAGAATCCCATGGGTAAGGGGGGACTACTATATTGAATTTCAAATACTTGAGAGCAAACTTGAAAAGAGGACATCTCACTGACAAAACAGCAAAGCTTCTATTTTTGTCTTATTGGAAGACCATTCCCCATGCCTTCTAACATTAATATAGAATTGATAACCACTCAAGAGGATCAGTAAAATGAAGTGGGATAGAGAAAGATTACTGATGCTCTTTAAACATGTTCTCTGGAGGCATTGTAAAGAGCTTATACTTTTATACCTTTTAAAGTTCAAGTTTCACTGAAGTGCATCAAACAAAATTGAAGAGCTCTTCTTTATAATTTATGCACTCTTGTTTTTTAAAAAATGTTCTTTTGTCTCCCTTAAGCTGGAATAATTTGCCAGCATGTTCACCTTTCATAACATTAATATTTTTAGAATCAAAATCAGTTGTTTTGCAAAACTTTGGTTCAAAGGCTAAAAGAAAATGAAAACAGAAATAAGAGAAGTTTCACTTTCATCACGTTCCCACTGTTTCCATTTATGTAACCATTCTTAGTTTTTATAATCCCTGTATTTCTAATTTTACAAAAGTAAGTATATTTATCTTTATTTTCTATTCTTTCTTATATAAAGGTTAACATTCTATATCTACTCCTCAATATTTAGTTGTGTTTTTTTTTTTTAATTTACATCTGGAACCATTTCATAAAAGATTCTTGAACTCTTTTTCCTTTTCCTTTTTGGCTACAAATAATCCTTAAAGTGCCAATATCCGTTGGATTATTGAAAAAGCAAGAGAGTATCAGAAAAATATATACTTCTATTTTAGTGATTATGTCAAAGCCTTTGACTGTGTGGATCACAAACTTTGGAAAATTCCTAAAGAGATGGGAATACCAGACCACCTGACTTGCCTCCTGAGAAATCTGTATGCAGGTCAAGAAGCAACAGTTAGAACTGGACATGGAACAATAGACTGGTTCCAAATAGAAAAAGGAGTACGTCAAGGCTGTATATTGTCATCTGCTTATTTAACTTCNGTGATTTATACTCTTTATCATAGGTATGTTTATATAGGAAAGAACACAGTGTTATATAGGGTTTGGCACTATCAACAGTTTCAGGCATCTACTGGTCTTGGAACAGAATCCCATGGGTAAGGGGGGACTACTATATTGAATTTCAAATACTTGAGAGCAAACTTGAAAAGAGGACATCTCACTGACAAAACAGCAAAGCTTCTATTTTTGTCTTATTGGAAGACCATTCCCCATGCCTTCTAACATTAATATAGAATTGATAACCACTCAAGAGGATCAGTAAAATGAAGTGGGATAGAGAAAGATTACTGATGCTCTTTAAACATGTTCTCTGGAGGCATTGTAAAGAGCTTATACTTTTATACCTTTTAAAGTTCAAGTTTCACTGAAGTGCATCAAACAAAATTGAAGAGCTCTTCTTTATAATTTATGCACTCTTGTTTTTTAAAAAATGTTCTTTTGTCTCCCTTAAGCTGGAATAATTTGCCAGCATGTTCACCTTTCATAACATTAATATTTTTAGAATCAAAATCAGTTGTTTTGCAAAACTTTGGTTCAAAGGCTAAAAGAAAATGAAAACAGAAATAAGAGAAGTTTCACTTTCATCACGTTCCCACTGTTTCCATTTATGTAACCATTCTTAGTTTTTATAATCCCTGTATTTCTAATTTTACAAAAGTAAGTATATTTATCTTTATTTTCTATTCTTTCTTATATAAAGGTTAACATTCTATATCTACTCCTCAATATTTAGTTGTGTTTTTTTTTTTTAATTTACATCTGGAACCATTTCATAAAAGATTCTTGAACTCTTTTTCCTTTTCCTTTTTGGCTACAAATAATCCTTAAAGTGCCAATATCCGTTGGATTATTGAAAAAGCAAGAGAGTATCAGAAAAATATATACTTCTATTTTAGTGATTATGTCAAAGCCTTTGACTGTGTGGATCACAAACTTTGGAAAATTCCTAAAGAGATGGGAATACCAGACCACCTGACTTGCCTCCTGAGAAATCTGTATGCAGGTCAAGAAGCAACAGTTAGAACTGGACATGGAACAATAGACTGGTTCCAAATAGAAAAAGGAGTACGTCAAGGCTGTATATTGTCATCTGCTTATTTAACTTCTATGCAGAGTACATCATGAGAAACACTGGGCTGGACATCATGAGAAACACTGGGCTGGAGGAAGCACAAGCTGGAATCAAGATTGCTGGGAGAAATATCAATAACCTCAGATATACAGATGACACCACCGTTATGGCAGAAAGTGAAGGAGGTAAAGAGCCTCTTGATGAAAGCGAAAGAAGAAAGTGAACAAGTTGGCTTAAAGCTCAACATTCAGAAAATGAAGATCATGGCATCCAGTCCCATCACTTCATGGAAAATAGATGGGGAAACAATGGGAACAGTGACAGACTATTTTTTGTGCTCCAAAATCACTGCAGATGGTGACTGCAGCCATGAAATTAAAAGACGCTTACACCTTGGAAGGAAAGTTATGATCAACCTGGAGAGCATATTTTTAAGCTAGATAGCTCTCTTTTTAAGCAGAGACATTACTTTGCCAACAAATGTCCATCTAGTCAAAGTTATGGTTTTTCTAGTAGTCATATATGGATGTGAGAGTTGGACTATAAAGAAACCTGAGCACAAAGTATTGATGTTTTTGAACTGTGGTGTTGGAGAAGACGCTTGAGAGTCCCCTGGATAGCAAGGAGAACCCACCAGTCCATCCTAAAGGAGATCACCCCTGAATTTTCATTGGAAGGGCTGATGCTGAGTTGAAACTCCAATACTTTTGGCCAGCTGATGCAAAGAGCTGACTCATTTGAAAAGACCCTGATGCTGGGAAAGATTGAGGGAAGGAGGAAAAGGGGACGACAGGGGATGAGATAGTTGGATAGCATCACCAGCTCAATGGACATGAGTTTGAGTAAACTCCAGGAATTAATGATGGGTAGGAAGGCCTAGCATGCTGCAATCCAGGGGATCACAAAGAGTCAGACATGACTGAGAGACTGAACTGAACTGAACCAAACTAATAACTCCGTTGTGTAAATGTGCCATAGTTTTTTCAATTACTTATTATGAATGGGCATCAAGGTTATTTACCATCTTTTGTGCTTATAAAAAATACTGAAATGAATAACATGCACATTTGTTTCATATTAACATAGGTATGTCTTCAGTGTAGATTCCAAGAAGCAGAATTGCTGGGTCAAAGGATACACTTATGTATCTATTAAACATTGCCAGTTCAGTTCAGTTGCTCAGTTGTGTCTGACTCTTTGGAACCCCATGGACTGCAGCATGCCAAGACTCCCTGTCCATCACCACCTCCCAAGTTTACCCAAACTCATGTCCACTGAGTCAGTGATGTCATCCAATCATCTCATCCTCTGTCATCCCCTTCTCCTACTGCCTTCAATCTTTCCCAGCATCAGGGTCTTTTCAAATGAGTCAGCTCTTCGCATTAGGTGGCCAAAGTACTGGAGTTTCAACTTAAGCATCAGCCCTCCCAGTGAATATTCAGGGGTGATTTTCTTTAGGATGGACTGGTTGGATCTCCTTGCAGTCCAAGGGACTCTCAAGCATCTTCTCCAACACCACAGTTCAAAAGCATCAGTTCTTCGGTGCTCAGCTTTCTTTATAGTCCAACTTTCACATCCATACATGACTACTGGAAAAACCATAGCCTTGACTAGATGGAACTTTGTTGGCAAAGTAATGTCTCTGCTTTTTAACATGCAGTCTAGGTTGGTCACAACTTTCCTTCCAAGGAGTAAACATCTTTTCATTTCATGGCTGCAGTCACCATCTGCAGTGATTTTGGAGCCCAGAAACATAAAGTCTGCCACTGTTTCCACCGTTTCCCCATCTATTTTCCATGAGGTGACAGGACTCGATGCCATGATCTTTGTTTTCTGAATACTGAGCTTTAAGCCAACTTTTTCACTCTTCTCTTTCATCAAGAGGCTCTTTAGCTCTTCTTCACTTTCTGCCATAAGGGTGGTGTCACCTGCATATCTGAGGTTATTGATATTTCTCCCAGCAATCTTGATTCCAGCTTGTGCTTCCTCCAGCCCAGTGTTCCTCATGATGTACTCTGCATATACATTAAATAAGCAGGGTGACACTACACAGCCTTGACATACTCCTTTTTCTATTTGGAACCAGTCTGTTGTTCCATGTCCAGTTCTAACTGTTGCTTCTTGACCTGCATACAGATTTTTCAGAAGGCAGGTCAGGTGGTCTGGTACGCCCACCTCTTTCAGAATTTTCCAGTTTATTGTGATCCACACAGTCAAAGGCTTTGGTATTGTCAATAAAGGATAAATAGATGTCTTTCCTGGAACTCTGTTGCTTTTTCGATGATCCAGCAAATGTTGGCAATTTGATTTCTGCTCCTTATGCCTTTTCTAAATCCAGCTTGAACATCTGGAAGTTCACAGTTCATTTATTATTGAAGTCTGGCTTGGAGAATTTGGAACATTACTTTACTAGCATGTGAGATGAGTGCAATTGTGTGGCAGTTTGAGCATTCTTTGCTCAATATATGAAGGGCATTGCCTTTCATAGGGATTGGAATGAAAAGTGACATTTTCCAGTCCTGTGGCCACTGCTGGCATATTGAGTGCAGCACTTTCACAGCATCATCTTTCAGGATTTGAAATAGCTCAACTGGAATTCCATCACCTCCATTAGCTTTGTTCATAGTGATGCTTCCTAAGGCCCACTTGACTTCACATTCCAGGATTTCTGGCTCTACCATCGTGATTATCTTGGTCATGAAGATCTTTTTTGTACAGTTATTCTGTGTATTCTCGCCACTTCTTCCTAATATCTTCTGCTTCTGTTAGGTCCATACCATTTCTGTCCTTTATTGAGCCAATCTTTGCATGAAATGTTCCCTTGGTATCTCTAATTTTCTTGAAGAGATCTCTAGTCTTTCCCATTCTGTTGTTTTCCTCTAATTCTTTGCACTGATCACTGAGGAAGGCTTTCTTATCTCTCCTTGCTATTTTTTAGAACTCTGCATTCAAATGGGTATATCTTTCCTTTTCTCCTTTGCTTTTGGCTTCTCTTTTCACATCTATTTGTAAGGCCTCTTCAGACAGCCATTTTGCTTTTTTGCTTTCCTTTTTCTTGGGGACGGTCTTGCTCCCTGTCTCCTGTACAATGTCATGAACCTCTGTCTATAGTTCATCAGGCACTCTGTCTATCAGATCTAGTCCCTTAAATCTATTTCTCACTTTCCTGTATAATCGTTAAGGATTTGATTTAGGTCATACCTGAATGGTCTAGTGGTTTCCCTACTTCTTCATTTTAATTCTGAATTTAGCAATAAGGAGTTCATGAGCTGAGCCACAGTCAGCTCCCAGTCTTGTTTTTGCTGACTGTGTAGAGCTTCTCTATTTTTGGCCACAAAGAATNCTCCCTGTCTCCTGTACAATGTCATGAACCTCTGTCTATAGTTCATCAGGCACTCTGTCTATCAGATCTAGTCCCTTAAATCTATTTCTCACTTTCCTGTATAATCGTTAAGGATTTGATTTAGGTCATACCTGAATGGTCTAGTGGTTTCCCTACTTCTTCATTTTAATTCTGAATTTAGCAATAAGGAGTTCATGAGCTGAGCCACAGTCAGCTCCCAGTCTTGTTTTTGCTGACTGTGTAGAGCTTCTCTATTTTTGGCCACAAAGAATATAATCAATCTGATTTTGGTGTTTGCCATCTGATGATGTCCATGTGTAGCATCTTCTCTTATGCTGTTGGCAGAGGGTGTTTGCTATGACCAGTGCGTTCTCTTGGCAGAACTCTATTAGCCTTTGCCCTGCTTCATTCTGTACTCCAAGGCCAAATCTGCCTGTTACTCCAGGTGTTTCTTGACTTCCTACTTTTGCATTCCAGTCCCCTATAACGAAAAGGAGATCTTTTGGGGGTGTTAATTCTAGAAGATCTTGTAGGTCTTGATAGAACCATTCAACTTGAGCTTCTTCAGCATTACTGTTTGGGGCATAGACTTGGATTACAGTGATATTGAATGGTTTGCCTTGGAAACGGACAGAGTATCATTCTGTCATTTTTGAGATTGTATCCAAACACTGCCAAGTTCCTCTTTATAAGGGTTCCACTACTTTTATACAGTTCCACCATTAATACCAGCAATATGAGTGTTTCTCTACACCCTTGCTAGCAAAGTACACAAATTTTTTACTTCTTGATATTTGAAAATAATATGTTGGTATTGTTTTAATTTGCCTCTCCTTTGTTATGAAATTTAAAATATTTTATGTATTTAGGGACTATTTATTAATATTTTTAAATGAACTTTGTGCTATATTTTTTGTCCAGCATTCCACAGAAATGTTTGGTCTTTTTTCTTTTTTTTTGGTCTTAAAATTTTTCTAAATAGAATTTATACCTTAAAAATATACATAATTATCCTTTTACAAATATTATGTTCCAGTGTGTTATCTGTCACTTGGATTTACCTATGATTTCTTTTTGACATGAAAAACATATTTTGGGATCACACTCATCTATCTTCTATTTTATCTGAATTTTTAATCTTAGGGAAGAATTCATATTTAGGAGTTTATCTTAATTATAAAGTTTAAGAAGAATCACTAGGGTTTTCTTGATTTCTATGATATTTTCTCATTGATATATTTGATCCACTGGAGTTTACTCTTGTGCATGAAATAAGGCATGATCCAATGACTGTCATGTTGTCACAATGCCATTTATTTAAAAGCTCATCTTTTTCTCCAAGTTTGAGTGATCACATATATAATATACAAACTTTGGTCTTTTTCTGGATTTAATATCTGATATTCTCCCCATCAGTCTATCTACCATCCACAACACCATGATGTTTTAATTATAGAGCCTTATGTGTGCTAGTGACTGTCACGTCCAGCTCTTTGCAGCACCATGGGCTGTAGCCCGCCAGCTCCTCTGTTCAAGGGGATTCTCCAGGCAAGAATATTGGAGTAGGTTGCCATGCTCTCCTTCAGGGCATCTTCCCAACCCATGAGAAAGAGGCTTTATAGTATGCTTTAATATCTGATGGGGTTTCCTTGATGGCTCAGCAGGTAAAGAATCCGTTGCAAGGCAGGAGACACAGGAGACTCGAGTTGGACCCCTGGGTCAGAAGATCCCCTGGAGGAGGAAATGGCAACACACTCTAGTATTCTTGTCTAAATTCCCATGGACAGAGGAGCCTGGCCAGGGGTCGCAAAGAGTTGGACATGACTGAGTGACTAAGCACAGCATTGCAAAGTCGCTTTAGTCATGTCCGACTCTGTGCAACCCCATAGATGGAAGTCCACCAGGCTCCCCTATCACTGGGACTCTCCAGGCAAGAACACTGGAGTGGGTTGCCATTTCCTTCTCCAATGCATGAAAGTGAAAGGTAAAAGTGAAGTCGCTCAGTCGTGTCCAACTCTTAGCGACCCCATGGACTGCAGCCTACCAGGCTCCTCCGTCCATAGGGTTTTGCACAGCATTAGGCCACCTCATTATTCTTTCCTTTTATAAAATAAACAAACAAAAGAATTTTCATGTTTTTTTCTTGTAAATTTATTTTTTATATGAATCTTAGAATTCATCTATCTTGCTCTAGAAATACTTGTAGTATTTCAGCTGGTATGATATTAAATGCATGTGTTGACATCCACATTTCACTGATACATCACATCCAAAAAGGGCTTTTAACTTGCTGAAGTTTATTGCTACATCTTTCAAGACTATTATGAAGTTTCCTTCATATGTGTTCCACATAGTTTTGTTACACCTAAGGATTTTCTTTTTATCGCTGTTCAAAAAAACATTGATTTTTGTATTAAATCTGTAAGAAATAAAATAACCCTACTTTGGATATCAAGACATTCATTACATTTCTCTTGGTGGTAAAATAATTTTACTTCAGTAAGATAATTGTAGTATTTCCCCAGGCAGACGGATACCAAAGAGCTGAGTAAACATAAAATTCACCTATATACTGGAGAAGGCAAAATAGAGCATCTTTCTACCTTGACAGTTAGCTCACTTATTTTCTAAGGGCCTTTCTAGATAATTTCTGTGTCAGATTGACACCTAGTGGCCCACTCTGGTACTGTAATCTAAGGAGAGGTAATAAACTCTATTAGAGAATTACGGACTGCATAGTTACTTTGTTCAGGTTTGTTAGATAATTTTATATATAATTAACTGTTTTATAATCTATGGTAAGAACTGCTACTGCTACTGCTGGTAAGTCACTTCAGTCGTGTCCGACTCTGCGACCCCATAGACGGCAGCCCAACTCCAATTAATGGATATCAATTTAAGAATCATTGCTCTACACAATACAAAGTGAAAGCGTTAGCCACTCAGTCATATCAAACTCTTTGCGACCCCATGGACTGTAGCCTGCCAGGCTTCTCTGTCCATGAAATTTTCCAGGCAAGAATACTGGAGTGGGTAGCCATCCCCTTCTCCAGAGAATCTTCCCAACCCAGGGACTGAACCCAGGTTTCCTGCATTGCAGGCAGATTCTTTACCATCTGAGCCACCAGGGAAGCCCAAATAATACACGTGAAAATGTTAGTCCCTCAGTCATGTCTGACTCCTTGCGACCCCATGGACTGTAGCCTGCCAGGCTTCTCTGTCCATGAAATTTTC
This sequence comes from Oreotragus oreotragus, assembly GCA_006410675.1. Classification (NCBI taxonomy): domain Eukaryota; kingdom Metazoa; phylum Chordata; class Mammalia; order Artiodactyla; family Bovidae; genus Oreotragus; species Oreotragus oreotragus. The sequence goes on along the minus strand of SJYX01007656.1, from coordinate 72,518 downwards.
CAGGCAAGAATACCGGATTGGGTAGCCATCCCCTTCTCCAGAGGATCTTCCTGACCCAGGTATCAAACCTGGGTCTCCCACATTGCAGTCAGATTCTTTACTATCTGAGCCACCAAACAATACCAGTTTTCCCTCTAAAATAAAAATTTGTAAATTTTCCATTTCAGATGTTTTACTAAATCACAATAAGTCAAAGTCAGTTTACTTTAGTTCCCTGCCCACTGTATGTAGCTGGCAAAAAGAAAAGTGAATACTGCAGCTCAGGTTTTGGGGAGAGACAAACGAAGTTCCTACTTCATCAAATTACCTAAACTTTCTTAAACTTTGATGGATTGGGGTTTCTATGGACCTGAAGCAAATGTCAAAAAACTCAAGAGAATTTAACCAACATCTAAATCAGGCATCTAAATTACCTGCGAGAGCCGGCCGGTGCATTAAGCGCGGCTGAGAGGAGCTACCCTGTGTCCAAGGTCAGGGGCAGCGGCCGAGAGGAGCTACCCCGCGTCAAAGGCCAGTGGCGGCCAGGAGGAGGCACCCCGCGACCGAGGTGAGGGGCGGCTGGGAAAAGCCACCTCGCGCCCAAGGCCAGGGGCGGTGACCCTGAGGAGCCAGCCCGAGCCCGAGGCCAGGGGCGGCAGCTGGGAGGAGACACCCACGCCCGAGGCCAGGGCCGGCGGCCGGGAGGAGCAACCCGAGGAGCGGTGGCTGCGCAGGTGCAGGAGGGCCTAGAGGAGCTGTCCCACGTTGACGGTCAGGAACTGCGGCGGTAAGGAGACACACTTCACCCAAGGTAAGGAGCAGCGTCTGTGCTTTGCTGGAGCAGCCGTGAAGAGACAACCCACGCCCAAGGTAAGAGAAACCCAAGTAAGATGGTAGGTGTTGCAAGAGGGCATCAGAGGGCAGACACACTGAAACCATACTCACAGAAAACTATTCAATCTAACCACACTAGGACCACAGCCTTGTCTAACTCAATGAAACCAAGCCATGCCTGCAGGGCAACCCAAGGCGGGCGGGTCATGGTGGAGAGGTCTGACAGAACGTGGTCCACTGGAGAAGGGAATGGCAAGCCACTTCAGTATTCTTGCCTTGAGAACCCCATGAACAGTATGAAAAGGCAAAATGATAGGATATCAAAAGAGAATCTCCCCAGGTCGTTAGGTGCCCAATATGCTACTGGAGATCAGTGGAGAAATAACTCCAGAAAGAATGAAGGGATGGAGCCAAAGCAAAAACAATACCCAGTTGTGCATGTGACTGGTGATAGAAGCAAGATCTGATGCTGTAAAGAACAATATTGCATAGGAACCTGGAATGTCAGGTCCATGAATCAAGGCAAATTGGAAGTGGTCAAACAAGAGATGGCAAGGGTGAACGTCGACATTCTAGGAATCAGCGAACTAAAATGGACTGGAATGGGTGAATTTAACTCAGATGACCATTATATCTACTACTGCGGGCAGGAATCCCTCAGAAGAAATGGAGTAGCCATCATGGTCAACAAAAGAGTCCGAAATGCAGTACTTGGATGCAATCTCAAAAACGACAGAATGATCTCTGTTCGTTTCCAAGGCAAACCATTCAATATCACAGTTATCCAAGTCTATGCCCCAACCAGTAATGCTGAAGAAGCTGAAGTTGAACGGTTTTATGAAGACCTACAAGACCTTGTAGAACTAACACCCAAAAAAGATGTCCTTTTCATTATAGGGGACTGGAATGCTAAAGTAGGAAGTCAAGAAACACCTGGAGTAACAGGCAAATTTGGCCTTGGAATGCGGAATGAAGCAGGGCAAAGACTAATAGAGTTTTGCCAAGAAAATGCACTGGTCATAGCAAACACCCTCTTCCAGCAACACAAGAGAAGACTCTACACATGGACATCACCAGATGGTCAACACCGAAATCAGATTGATTATATTCTTTGCAGCCAAAGATGGAGAAGCTCTATACAGTCAACAAAAACAAGACCAGGAGCTGACTGTGGCTCAGATCATGAACTCCTTATTTCCAAATTCAGACTTAAATTGAAGAAAGTAGGGAAAACCGCTAGACCATTCAGGTATGACCTAAATCAAATCCCTTATGATTATACAGTGGAAGTGAGAAATAGATTTAAGGGCCTAGATCTGATAGACAGAGTTCCTGATGAACTATGGAATGAGGTTCGTGACATTGTACAGGAGACAGGGATCAAGACCATCCCCATGGAAAAGAAATGCAAAAAAGCAAAATGGCTGTCTGGAGAAGCCTTACAAATAGCACTGAAAAGAAGAGAGGCGAAAAGCAAAGGAGAAAAGAAAAGATATAAGCATCTGAATGCAGAGTTCCAAAGAATAGCAAGAAGAGATAAGAAAGCCTTCTTCAGCAATCAATGCAAAGAGATAGAGGAAAACAACAGAATGGGAAAGACTAGAGATCTCTTCAAGAGAATTGGAGATACCAAGGGAACATTTCATGCAAAGATGGGCTCGATAAAGGATAGAAATGGTATGGACCTAACAGAAGCAGAAGATATTAAGAAGAGGTGGCAAGAATACACAGAAGAACTGTACAGAAAAGATCTTCACGACCCAGATAATCATGAGGATGTGATCACTAATCTAGAGCCAGACATCTTGGAATGTGAAGTCAAGTGGGCCTTAGAAAGCATCACTAAGAACAAAGCTAGTGGAGGTGATGGAATTCCCGTTGAGCTGTTTCAAATCCTGGAAGATGATGCTGTGAAAGTGCTGCACTCAATATGCCAGCAAATTTGGAAAACTCAGCAGTGGCCACAGGACTGGAAAAGGTCAGTTTTCATTCCAATTCCAAAGAAAGGCAATGCCAAAGAATGCTCAAACTACCGCACAATTGCACTCATCTCACACGCTAGTAAAGTAATGCTCAAAATTCTCCAAGCCAGGCTTCAGCAATATGTGAACCGTGAACTCCCTGATGTTCAAGCTGGTTTTAGAACAGGCAGAGGAACCAGAGATCAAATTGCCAACATCCGCTGGATCATGGAAAAAGCAAGAGAGTTCCAGAAAAACATCTATTTCTGCTTTATTGACTATGCCAAAGCCTTTGACTGTGTGGATCACAATAAACTGTGGAAAATTCTGAAAGAGATGGGAATACCAGACCACCTAACCTGCCTCTTGAGAAATCTGTATGCAGGTCAGGAAGCAACAGTTAGAACTGGACATGGAACAACAGACTGGTTCCAAATAGGAAAAGGAGTACGTCAAGGCTGTATATTGTCTCCCTGCTTATTTAACTTATATGCAGAGTACATCATGAGAAACGCTGGACTGGAAGAAACACAAGCTGGAATCAAGATTGCCGGGAGAAATATCAATAACCTCAGATATGCTGATGACACCACCCTTATGGCAGAAAGTGAGGAGGAGCTAAAAAGCCTCTTGATGAAAGTGAAGGAGGAGAGCGAAAAAGTTGGCTTAAAGCTCAACATTCAGAAAACGAAGATCATGGCATCCGGTCCCATCACTTCATGGGAAATAGATGGGGAAACAGTGGAAACAGTGTCAGACTTTATTTTTTTGGGCTCCAAAATCACTGCAGATGGTGACTGCAGCCATGAAATTAAAAGACGCTTACTCCTTGGAAGAAAAGTTATGACCAACCTGGATAGTATATTCAAAAGCAGAGACATTACTTTGCCGACTAAGGTCCGCCTAGTCAAGGCTATGGTTTTTCCTGTGGTCATGTATGGATGTGAAAGTTGGACTGTGAAGAAAGCTGAGCGCCGAAGAATCGATGCTTTTGAACTGTGGTGTTGGAGAAGACTCTTGAGAGTCCCTTGGACTGCAAGGAGATCCAACCAGTCCATTCTGAAGGAGATCAACCCTGGGATTTCTTTGGAAGGAATGATGCTAAAGCTGAAACTCCAGTACTTTGGCCACCTCATGCGAAGAGTTGACTCATTGGAAAAGACTCTGATGCTGGGAGGGATTGGGGGCAGGAGGAGAAGGGGACGACCGAGGATGAGATGGCTGGATGGCATCACAGACTTGATGGACGTGAGTCTGAGTGAACTCCGGGAGTTGGTGATGGACAGGGAGGCCTGGCGTGCTGCGATTCATGGGGTCACAGAGTCGGACACGACTGAGCGACTGACCTGACCAGAAATTACCTGATACAGTAGATGTTACAGACATTGTAGTTCTCTATCCATATCTCTATCCATACTTCCTTCTTTTTTTTTTAACTTCCTTTTTTTCTAAATGAATGAACTGTAATAAACAAATGAATTACATGTTATCTTCGGTATCATTTGCCTGAAAGTACAAATTTTGGAATGTGTTGAAAACCTCTGATGAGGAAGCCCACCCTAATTTCTCATTTTAGAGGATACACACAGACACATACACACACACACACACACCCCAGTTAGAGCTTAAGAGAAATGAATCCTTAAAAGAAGAGGAAACTGGAGCATAAGGAAAGGTTGTTAATTTTTGATAACGGAAGACACTGTCAGTATTAACATAGACTAATGAATGCAAAGTACCTATTGTTTTATTTGTGAGATGACCCTGTACTGGGATTTGATGTGAAATTCTCTCTATAATTGTTAAAGAAAAAAGTGTTAAAGCGTTAGTCTGACAACCATTTATTAGAACGGTTGAGGACTATCGCAATAGCTGTCAAGACTATCACAAAAGGGGAGACAGGTTGGGCTCAACTCCAAATATACCAAAAGAACTGAAAATTTGTAGCCAAGGAGCAGAATGAAAGGGTCAGGGGATGGAAAATTAACCAAAGGAATAAAGTGCAGGGGAACTCTTGCAAAATCAATTTAATAGGATTCTTGCTGAAGGAAAGTTAGGGTATCAGATATCAAGGGAGTGAGATTCCCGCTAAACTGAGTTAGTAGGTTCCTTGCTACACCTGAACTAAACAGGCAAGAGACAAGGCCCAAGGAAAAGGCCTAGCTTGCTCCTCTAGTCAAACTAGAAGAGAGGGACTAAGATTTGATCCAGGAGAGAGTCTTTGTCTGCAATCAGTGACTGTCACCATGGATGTCAAAGAGATGCTGTTCCAGAATTACGAGGACCCTTACATGATCTAGCATGTGACAAATATTTAGGCTTATTTGTGAATCAATATCTTTTTAATTTTAATTTAAAGAATATTTTCTTTAAAAAAAAAAGGCATATTTTAACTCTAGGAAGGATAAAAATGCAGTGTTGTGTGGAAAAGTGCCTTAAGCATGAAGGTGGACAAACATCAAGTCTTGAGTTTTGTCTCGAATCTTGCCTGCCTCAGCCCCTATATTAAGGCATAAAATATCAACCGTTTGTATCAGTTCAGTTCAGTCGCTCAGTCATGTCCAACTCCTTGCGACCCAGGAACTGCAGCATGCCAGGCCTCCCTGTCCATCACAAACTCCCGGAGTTCACCCAAACTCATGTCCATCAAGTCGGTGATGTCATCCAACCATCTCATCCTCTGTCGCCCCCTTCTCCTCCCTCCTTCAATCTTTCCCAGCATCAGGGTCTTTTCAAATGAGTCAGTTCTTCACATCAGGTGGCCAAAGTATTGGAGTTTCAGCTTCAACATCAGTCCTTCCAATGAACACGCAGGATTGACCTCGTTTAGGATGGACTGGTTGGATCTCCTTGCAGTCCAAGGGAACTCTCGAGTTTTCTCTCAACACCACAGTTCAAAGGTATCAACTCTTTGGTGCTCAGCTTTCTTCACAGTCCAACTCTTATATCCATACATGATTACTGGAAAAACCATAGCCTTGACTAGATGGACCTTTGTTGGCAAAGTAATGTCTCTGCTTTTTAATATGCTGTCTAGGTTGGTCATAACTTTCCTTCCAAGAAGTAAGCATCTTTTAATTTCTTGGCTGCAATCACCATCTGCAGTGCTTTTGGAGCCCCAAAACAGAAAGTCTGCCACTGTTTCCACTGTTTCCTCATCTATTTGCCAAGAAGTGATGGGACCGTTTATATATCCACTACCAAAAATAAACTACTTAGAAAAGAAATATTACTCTTTTCTTTGCATCCTAAAGTGTTAGGGTGACACCTCGTGGACAGACAGGCCCAATACATCTAGCAAGATAGTAATTACCTGCTGCTGCTGCTAAGTCGCTTCAGTTGTGTCCGACTCTGTGCGACCCCACGGACGGCAGCACACCAGGCTCCTCTGTCCCTGGGATTCTCCAGGCAAGAACACTGGAGTGGGTTGTCTTTTCCTCCTCCAATGTATGAAAGTGAAAAGTGAAAGTGAAGTCGTTCAGTTGTGTCCGACTCTTAGCCACCCCATGGACTGCAGCACATCAGGCTCTGTCCATGGGATTTTCAGGCAAGAGTACTGGAGTGGGGTGCCATTGCCTTCTCCGAGTAATTACCTAACTCTCACTTATTTAAAAGTTGTGTAAAAGTAGAAAGTTTAAAGAGGTTGGGCCTCAACTGGGAAGACAACACAATGCTTAAACCCAAAACACAACTGTTCACAGTGGATCCTCATAATTGAATGACTGGATCTAGAGATACCACAAATTCCACTAATGTTCATTTCTAAGAAGCAACATGATTATGAATGAAAAGAAATATATGTTTTTTATCTTGTCAAAGGACAGTTTTTAAAAGAGGGTATATTCATGACTCTCATATAGATATAAAAATATTCTGTATCAAATATTTTATTTAGCTCAATTTTTAAAAATTTTAAAATTGAAGTATAGTTGATGTACAATTCATATACAAGAAGTTTCCTTGGCAGCTTAGCAGTAAAGAACTCACCTGCAATGAAGAAGATGTAAGAAGATGTAATCTTCCCAGTTCCTACACTGGGAAGATCCCGTGGAGGAAGAAATAGCAACCTACTCCAGTATTGTTGCCTGGGAAATCCTATGGACAGAGGAGCCTGGTGGGCTACAATCCATGGGGCTGCAAAAAGAGACGGACAGGGCCTAGCAACTAAACAACAGCTATATACATAGTTTCAGGAGTACAACATAGTGATTCACAGTGTTTAAAGGTCACACTGCGTTTATTCACTATAAAATATTGGCTGTATTCCCTGGGCTGCATAATATGTCCATGTAGCTAATTTACTTTGCATGTAGCAGTCTGTACCTCTCCATCCCCTATCCCGTCTCGCCCTCCTCTCTCCTCTCTCCTCACTGGTAACCATCAGTTTGTTTTCTACACCTACATCGTGAATTGTTCTCTGCTTTGTTTTATTCACTAGTTTCTTTACTTTCTGGATTCCATGTATAAGTGACACCATACAGTATTTGTTTCTCTCTCTCTCTCTGATTTATTTCACTTACCATAACACATTCCAAGTCCACTCATATTGCAGATGGCAAAATTTCATTCTTTTACATGGCTGAATAGCATTCCAATTAATGTGGGAACCAGTATGTTTTCATAACCTGTTCAAAAAAGAATTCAAAAAACACATATATATAGTCAGATAAGGAATGCTAAAATAGAATTGATCAATAATCAGTTACATTCCACCAGACACAACTAATTTGCACTTCTATGGACAAAATAGTTTGTACTATTATTAATTTTCTTAAATTAATTGAATTGTAAAGTTAGTTGACTCATTGGAAAAGACTCTGATGCTGGGAGGGATGGGGGCGGGAGGAGAAGGGGACGACCGAGGACGAGATGGCTGGATGGCATCATGGACTCGATGGACTTGAGTCTGAGTGAACTCCGGGAGATGGTGATGGACAGGGAGGCCTGGCGTGCTGTGATTCATGGGGTCACAAAGAGTCGGACATGACTGAGCGACTGAACTGAACTGAACTGATGCACAATGCCAGGCTAACTGATGGGAAAAGCAAAAAATATTACATACACTTAAGGAACTTAAAATACATTTGGTAAAACAAGGGTAGTGCCTCAAACAGATCTTTTGTAATTTTAACAGATCGTTTGTAATCCTTTTCTTCCTTCCTTCCTTCCTTAAATATTTATGAAATGCCTACTATATATACTAAACACTTTCTAGAGACTTGGTATTCAATGTGAAAGACAGGCAAGCTCCTTTTCCCCTATGGTGCTTTCTTTCTAGTAAGGGAGTGTAGACAACAAGTAATTTTTTAAAATCCAGATTAGTATTTAAACCTTGACATTACAATTCCTCAAAATTTTCAAAACAAATGACCTTTTCTTTTATGTCACAGAAGTTATCCAGAATTTCTTTTATGTCACAGAATTGCAAGTATGCTCCAAAGTAGTATAACATGCAGGTTCTGGTGTTAGTTTGACTGTATTCAAATTTTGCCTCCATTTTTGGCAGGCCAGATAAATTTAAGCAAGTTACTTAACTACACAGATTTTTTTTTTCCTGTTTAATAGGTATAGTAGTAGTTACTTCACAGGACTGTGCTTAGGACTAAAGGGATATTACAATGTATCTTATGGCAAGAGTGTCTGATACATAGACAGTGTTCAATACATGCTAGCTACTGTTACTAATTTTTAGTAATAATGTTAATATCATTATTATAACCTTGAATTTCATCACCTCTTGGATATGCTTGAGTCTTGCAAAATTCTTTTCATCTTGATTCAATATCAGAGAACATGTAAACATGTACTGTTCATTTATTCAATAAATATTTGTAAATGCTTATCATGTACATTGTACATGGCACTGTGGATCTAAAGATAAGGGAGATGTTTAAAAGCACAATAATAAAATGCATGATCAGTTTGTGTTAAATGTGATTAGAGCATAAAGTGCAAGATGGGAAGGCTGAATGAAAGGTCTATGCAGAGCCAACAAAGAGACAGATGTAAAGAACAGACTTTTGGACTATGCGGGATAAGGCGAGGGTGGGATGATCTGAGAGAATAGCACTGAAACACGCATATTCAGTTCAGTTCAGTTCAGTCGCTCAGTTGTGTCTGATTCTTTGCAACCCCATGACCAGTGCAACTTCAAGGCATGAAGCAGGGCACACAAAGCCAATGTTCTGGTACAACCCAGAGGGATGGGCGGGGGAGGGTGGTGGGAGGGGGATTCAGTATGGGGGGACAGATGAGCACCTGTGGCTGATTCATGTTGATGTATGGCAAAACCACCACAACATTGTAAAGTAATTAGCCTACAATTAAATAAATTCAAGTGAAAAAAAAGAAAGGTCTATTCAGTTTGGCTGAAGTCAAATCATGAAAACATTTTCCAAATCACACTGAAGATGAAACATTTTTCCAAAGAAAATCAGGAATCATTGAGATTTTTAAGCAGAAGAGTGAGATAATCTAATCTGTGCCACAGAAAATCAGTCTGGCATTCATAGAAACTTGGAGAAAGAAGACTAGATCCAGGGAGAAATGGAGTATTTCCTGACGTATCAATAAACAAGGACGTCACAGTCATCAGTGATTCTGGCCCTCCAAATGTGAATTTCTGAGCCAGGAAGGCACCCAGGAAGAACAATGTCTATTATACAGCAGCCATCGAGCTGCACCCACTCCCTCCTGTAAGCACTGAGGAGCCGGGGAGGGGGCCAGGATATAATAAAATGCAGGATACTGACCCCAGATAACCAAGAAGCATATGAAAGGAATGATCTCCGTAAGCCCAGACTCTTTGCATCTTCCATACATAGAAAAGCACTAAATTCCTTAACTTGAGATATCTGGTTTTCCTAAACAATAATCTGGGGTGTTCAGACTACCTGTCCCTTGTTGCAAACTTCTACATAACCTGACTCCTGCCCCCACTCCCTTGGAGCAGTTCTCTCAGGGTCGCTCGAGATGCTGTCTCCTGGGCTTAAGGTCCTAAAAATTTCCACCAAATAAAACATAACTCTCAATTTTTAGGTTGTGACTAGTTTTTAAGTTGATGCAGGTTAAGAAGCTGGCACAGTAGTGCGGGTGGGAAAGGAAGTCAGCAGTGGCATGGGGAGGAAACAGAAGGAGACAAATCTGAGCGGCATCTAGGAAGACAGATAAGTCGAAGCCTCACAAGCCTGTGAGTCATACACACTCTACTCTAATCTTGCTAGCTCCATGCCTCCCCTGCTTAACAGGATCTTCTTTCTCTGTACAATCTTTCTAAAATATTTCTGCACATGCTTTTCTTTGCCTTCAGATCCCAGTCAGGAGAAAAGCTTCTGCCCTCTGCCCACACCCCAGCTGAAAGGAATGTTGCGAAACCAGTGAAGAACCTAAGCCACCCCATTTTGTTACAAAAGACTCCATTTTAGAGTTCTGAGGAAAGAGTCTTTGGAAATCCCCTGACCTCAGCCCATCACCTGCAAGCCAATCAGATCCCAGATCAGGATCTCCTGACTTTACGTTCAGGACTTATGACCTGCCCGGGAAATTTGAATTAAGCCCGGGAAATGAAAACCAATCAGAACCCAACACCTAACCCTTCCACAGAAGGTACTCCCAACCCGGAAACTCCTGTTTTTTGAATTTTTCGCGCGAGAATACCCTATATAAGCAATGAAACCCAGAGTTCGAGGCTCCTCTCCTTAGCCGCTGTGTCAGTAACGGTGGGAGCCCCAGCTCGAGCTTGGTAATAAAAACTCTCTTGCTGTTGCATCAGATATCGGCTCCCTGGTGGTCATTGGGAGATTTCACGACTTGGGCATAACACCAACATTTCTACATCTACAGCGAAGGAGGGTCACAAGTTAGGCAGCTAAAAGGAATGAAAATATTTACAACAGTGATATTTCTCTTCTTATTTATGCTGTTCCACATACCCTACTTTATATAATAACTATTACATTATATATATATATTTTTAATCAACTTTTTACACTGGAGTTTCTTTTTTAGGTCTTTTAACCAGGACTGTCTGGCATCGCTTCCCCCGTCTAGTGGACACAAAGAGAAAATACACAGGTGGATGAGACTCCTGATCTTTCTGGACTATACTGTTAAATGTAATTCTTCCACTCACTTCACAGGTGAGTAAACTGGGGCTGAGAGATAAGAAACATGATATACCAAAACCAGGTGTAAAATTAATAGGGATATCTTGATGTTGTCTTCCCTTTTGTTATTCCCATAGACTGTAAAGGGCAGTATTATGGTATGATAGAATTCCTGCATCAAATCTTGCTTTTTTTTTTTTTTTTTTAAATAAAAGAAGATGCATGGGCTACATACTAAGCTGGGTTCAGCACTTACCCCATTACCTGGTTGTGTGAACTTTGGCAAGGAACTCAATTTTAACTCAATTTTTCTGTTGGCAAGTAGGAGTAATAACAACATTTCTCACAGGGGCTATTTCCAAGGAATAAATGAGTTAGCATTCACAAAGAACTTAGAAAAGTTCACGGCACTTCATAAGCACTAAATGAATATTTGTGCAATAGAGTGAGCAAGAAACAGGACAGATTTCTCATTTTAAACTGGGTCAGACTTTGCTGGCCCTCCAAAAAGAGTTCCATCTGATAATGGTAGAGTAAGTAGCTTGAACAGACCAACAACCCAAAGATTAAAGTTTTAAATTTTGAGCAGAATTATTTAAAAGAAGAAAACCCTTCTGGAGACACTGGAGGAAAACCAAAAACAGGAAGAAATTGGAATGACATCTACTCTGGAAAAACAGAAATTGCAGCTGGTGAGATTAAGGAATTTCTAACTTCTTGCCTGAGGACAACCCCAATCTGCATAGCAGCTTGGGACAGCAGAACACGAATGCCTTACTGCTCTGAAGCGTACGAGGCCAGTGTTCAGGGTTTGGAGAGTAAAGAGAAAACTTCTGAGAAGAGCTTGGAAGGGAAGAGCCACCTAGGGCACAAGTCCTAAAATATGCAACCAGTGTGTGCCAACTCGCTTCAGTGGTGTCTAATTCTGTGTGGCCCTATGAACTGCACTGCCAGGTTCCTCTGTCCATGGGATTCTCCAGGCAAGAATACTGGAGTGGTTTGCCATGCTCTCCTGCAGGGGATCTTCCCGGGCAACCAATATTGCCCTGAAATGTGGCTGAGTACTAAACTAACAGTCACAGGAGAGATCACAGAGATACTAGTTGGGAAGAAAAAATGGTGGAAACTACACATCTGAAAGAAATGTCAGCTACTGACTGCAGAGGGACAGAGTATGTAGTATGAGTTCATCAAGTTAACTGTTGCTTAGGAATCTTCAATGTGTCTACCATGTATCATTCATGTCAGTATGCAGTAGAAACTCAGTAGATATCCAAAGAACAGAAACATGTAACCTATACTTAATAACAAAAGAAGTAAAAGTAAATCCAAATTGATAGAATCCAAATGGTATAATATGCAGAGAAATTTTTTTTAACTAGCACATGTAAGTAAAAGGAAATTAAAAATAAAAACTGCTCCTCTTGGAAATGCAAATCAAAACTACAATGAGGTACCACCTCACACCAATCAGAATGGCCATCCTTAAAACAATCTACAAATAACAAATGCTGAAGAGGATGTGGAGAAAAGGGAACCCTCCTACACTGTTGGTGGGAATATAAATTGGTGCAACCACTATATTGAACAGTATGGTCATTCCTTCCATAATGTCATATAACTGTAATCATACAGCATGGAAGCTTTTCAGATTGGTTTCTTTCACTTAGCAATATTCATTTAAGATTCTACCATGTCTTTTCATGGAAAAATAGTTCATTTCTTCTTATTGCTGAATAATGTTCTATTGTATGGATGAATCACTGGTGTTTATCTATCTATTGAAGAACATCTCAGTTGCTTTCAGTTTTGCTGATGTTTTTAAATTGAACTGGAGTTAATTTCCAATATTGTGTTAGTTTCACAGCACAATTTTGTGCACAGCAAAGTTACTCAGTTATATGTGTATATACGAGTGAAAGCATTAGTTGCTCAGTCGTGTCGGACTCTTTGCAATCCCATGAAGCCCGCCAGGCTCCTCGGTTCATGGAATTCTCCAGGCAAGAATACTGGAGTGGGTAGTCATGCCTTTCTCCAGGGGATCATCCCGTTCGAGAGATCGAACCCAGGGCTCCTGCATTGTAGGCATATTCTTTATCATCTGAGCCACCAGGGAAGCCGTGTGTGTCTGTGTGTGTGCACGCGTGTGCATATATGTGTGTGTGTGTGTGTGTGTACATATTTCAGATTATTTTCTGTTCAGTTCAGTCGCTCAGTTGTGTCTGACTCTTTGCGACCCCGTGAACTGCAGCACGCCAGGCCTCCCTGTCCATTACCAACTCTCGGAGTTCACTCAGTCTCACGTCCATCGAGTCAGTGATGCCATCCAGCCATCTCATCCGCAGTCGTCCCTTTCTCCTCCTGCCACCAATCTCTCCCAGCATCAGAGTCTTTTCCAGTGAGTCAACTCTGCGCATGAGATGGCCAAAGTACTGGAGTTTCAGCTTTAGCATCATTCCTTCCAAAGAAATCCCAGGGCTGATCTCCTTCAGAATGGACTGGTTGGATCTCCTTGCAGTCCATCCAAGGGACTCTCAAGAGTCTTCTCCAACACCACAGTTTGAAAGCATCAGTTCTTCAGTGCTCAGCTTTCTTTATAGTCCAACTCTTACATCCATACATGACTATTGGAAAAACCATAGCCTTGACTTTGCGGACCTTTGTCAGCAAAGTAATGCCTCTACTTTTTAATATGCTGTCTGCTGCTGCTGCTGCTATAGGCTGCGACCCCATAGATGGCAGCCCACCAAGCTCTGCCATCCCTGGGATTCTCCAGGCAAGAACACTGGAGTGGGTTGCCA
>SJYX01007656.1:0-38683 GCA_006410675.1 Oreotragus oreotragus | reverse complement strand
GATGCTTTTGAACTGTGGTGTTGGAGAAGACTCTTGAGAGTCCCTTGGACTGCAAGGAGATCCAACCAGTCCATTCTGAAGGAGATCAACCCTGGGATTTCTTTGGAAGGAATGATGCTAAAGCTGAAACTCCAGTACTTTGGCCACCTCATGCGAAGAGCTGACTCACTGGAGAAGACTCTGATGCTGGGAGGGATTGGGGGCAGGAGGAGAAGGGGACGACCGAGGATGAGATGGCTGGATGGCATCACGGACTCGATGGACGTGAGTCTGAGTGAACTCCGGGAGATGGTGATGGATAGGGAGGCCTGGCGTGCTGCGATTCATGGGGTCGCAAAGAGTCGGACACGACTGAGCGACTGAACTGAATTGAACTGAACTGAACTGAGGGAAATAAAACAAAGATCAAATTTTAATAAAATATTTTTGAGAGGATAGGTAACATAATTACTATCCCTCTCTAAAAAAACTCGTACAGCTGCAGAATAATGAGGCTTCTTTTGAAATGTCACTGAAAACCACCCCCAAAGAAGGATTTAGATTGTGAGAAATAACATTTGAGGAAAATCAAAATATCACACCTTAAAGAAAATCTTCTCAGTGGGACAATTTTGCTTTGGCTGTCTGAGGAGCAATTATGTAGAACAGTGGTTCCAGTGGAAAAAGTCCTGCAGTGGAGTTCCCAGTGAGATAGGCTGGGACCTGAGACTCTTTACCAGAGTGCTCGCAATGGGACAAATGATCCCGGAGCAACAGAATACAAGAAACTATAGGGGCTAAATACAGCTGCACACATGTGCGTCTGGTGCAGTTATGAACAACAGGACACAAAAAGGCCACAAACCAACTGCCACTGCTGAGGTGCAGGGAGCAAAAGCAGGTCCTGCGCATATTCCTGCCACAGCACCACCAAGGGGCTGAGCAGGCCACCTAAGCCACACCTCCTGCCCAACTTGTCTACCTGCTTCTGTGTTACCCCTTTTGAGCAGTGGGAAACAGGTACTTGTTTTCGCTCCCTTGTGCTTCAACAGGAGTCCCAAAAAAGCCTTACCTAAAGTTCTCATCAGGCTTCCTCTCAATTTCTATTGATTTAAAGAGTCCAAGGACCCAGGTCAGTAACACAAATTCTGTTTCTAGGTCTGGTGTTGACCGGGCATATGACCTCGGGGGAAAGCTTTCACTGTATGTTTCCTTCCCCTTGGCAAGAGAAAGGATTAATAGTGCTGTTTATCCAGGTTCTGCTACACTTTGAGCATTCTGGGGCCCGGGGAACTAAATGCCAGGAGCAACTCCAGGTACTGTCACAACCATAATGTCCCCACGGGGCAGCACTGCCCCCACGGAGAACTACCACCTGACAGTCTTTCCAGTCCTTTAAAGCTCTATTGCTGGGCTGTGCTCCACAGGCCTGCAAGTATTGTACTTGCCCAGAGATAGCAAAAGAGACATCAGTGATTTATTCGACAGGGAGATCTTACACAAGGGTCCCAGAGTGACACTCCACTGTGTGCAGCTCAGGGTGAACAGGAAGGACATGGCATCAGCCTCAGCTACTCATGGGAGGAGACTACCACTTACAGGATGAAACTGACATCAAGTGGGCTCATCAGTTATGAGGGACTCATTAAGCCCTATAATTAAGAGGATCGACTAGTCCTGTGAGTGAAGCAAGAGAAGAGCCAGCTTGAATGGCCTGATCATACATCTGTCATCCTACAAAAGAACCAGAGACTTCTGAACTTGACTAGTTTTTGTTTTTTTTTAAACAATCATCACTTTTATTTGCTTCCAACAGTGGTCTTAGGCGATTCAGCCAATTAAAGTGCTTTTCTGATGTGACTCTTTCTCATTATTTGGGCCTTGTTAGGATATCTGAAATAGCTCAACTGGAATTCCATCACCTCCACTAGCTTCGTTCATAGTGATGCTTTCTAAGGCCCACNTGATTCATGGGGTCGCAAAGAGTCAGACATGACTGAGTGACTGAACTGAACTGAACTGAATCAGACAGATTAGGTAAAACCCTCTAGGGTATAAGACTCAGTTTGTACTTAGTTTTTATCCTGATGAAAAATGCATAAAATGTGCAGTTGTCCCAAAAAACTAATACAACTTCACTCATGTTTTACTGTACTTGGAATCAAGTACGTATATACAAGTACCATCATGATTTATTATTGTATCTTCAGTAGAGTTGTTGTCTTTTGGGGATATTAATTGGTAATATGGTACTCCATAGTATAAGATAGGGAATGTGTGGTCATTCCAGTCCATCATCAACTGAAGCTACACCACAACAACTACATAACTGTAGTTGTATGGATGGCCTCAAGCAAGTTACTTAACCCCAGTAAGCCTCCTTATTTTTCATAAGGGAATTACAATAACATATAGAGTTCAGACTGTGCTAGGTCTTCCTCTGAATACTTAATACTGCATTATTTAATCCTCATAACTTTCCTGGGAGGTAAGTACTATTGTTATCACCATTCTATAGAAGAGTCAATCTGGAGTCCAGATTGATTAAATACCTTGTCTGAGGTTACAGAGCTTTTAAGTGGTGTTGTTTGGATTTAACTATAGACTGTCTTGCCCTGGAGTTCAAGTTTTTAGTCACTGTGCTATAGCTGCTTCTCTTGCTCAACTCTGAAATATTCTAAACAGCAATCATTACAAACAGATCTTATTGTTATACTGCTTTAAAATTTTATAATGGCTCCATGCTGCTCTCAGGGAAATAACCATGTTTCTGTTAGGAACTAAAGACCCTAAATGATCTGGTATATGCATGATATATGGAGTATAACATATATTGTGTATATAATATGTCTTATACATGACATATACTTCATATGTAAGAAGAATTTTAAGGTTATATATTTATATTATAGTATATTTTTGTTATATAATAATTTTTAAAAATGCGATCATACCAAACACATCATTACATCACCCGTTTTGTAAAACTTAATGATATGATCATCTTTTCAAATTCATTAATACAATTTTGCAACATCACTTTTGCTATACAGCAGTTGAACTCCTACAGTCAGACAATCATAAACAAACTTTATTATAAAAAAAAAATACTACACTGAGATCACCTTTATGGCTAAAAGTTTAGGGTAATTCTTAATTATTCTCTCAGGAAATTTTTCTAAAATTTAAATTATTGGGTTCAACAGCATATGTGTTTTTGAGGCATTTAGTGTGTACTGCTAAAGTGAAGTTGCTCAGTTGTGTCTGACTTTTCGCAACCCCATGGACTGTAGCCTACCAGGCTCCTCCATCCGTGGAATTTTCCAGGCAGGAATACTGGAGTGGGTTGCCATTTCCACTGCCCTCCAAAAACCTTTTACTGATGTCTATTCACACTAGTAAGAGTGCATACCTTCCTAGGATCATTCTATTTTATTGTGGTCAGTTTGGTAGGTAAAACAAATACTGAACCAGGATACTGTTTTAATTTGTACTTCTTTGAATATTATTGAGACTAAGCAAGTTTTTATATACCTACTGGATTTTTGTGTTCTGGGTGAAATGCCCATTTTTAAACTGAGGTATTTTGGTTGTTTGTAAGACCTCATATATCTATTCATCACCTATTTACTTAGCATCCATTACATTTTCTGAGCACTGTGTTGGAAATACAATTCAGCTGATGATCAAACCAACTCTCACAACCTCCTTGAGGTCCTTTCCGCTTTGGCTCCTAATTCAGTCCCAAGGCCAATGACACGTATTTTAGGTTTTTCATTACAGCAGGCTGAATGTTTGTGCCCTCTGCTCCAAATTCCTACCCAGAAACCTGTTGCCCAAACTGACGGCCTTTTGGAGATGATTAGGTCCTAAAGATGGACTCAAGAATGGGATTCGTGTTTCTACAAAACAGAGTGCACAGAGCTCCCTAACCATTCCCACAAACTGAAGTTACAGCTAGGAGGCGTGGTTCATGGACCAGGGGGTGGGCTCTCCCCTGACAGCAAATCTGCTGCTTTGTATCTTGGACCTCCAGAACTGGGAGGCACATGGCTTTCTGTTTATAAGCCACCCAGTCTTCAGCATTTTTTATAGGAGCTCAGATGGACTAAGACAGCCCCCTTATTCCATTTCAGTTGTTGACTGCTGCCTGAAATCATTTTATTATGTGCCCTGATTCAGGGACAATCTCATTCATGATTAGGTTCACCAAGATAATTCTCCAGTTGGTTTTGATCTCTCTCATTTAGAGTCTGGAATGGGACACTCAGATGCCTGGTCCTCTCTCCCTTTCCAGGTCTAGTCTCAGGGCCTTTCCTTTCCATGTGGCTTCTCCATGTGGTCTCTTCACATACTCACTCCAGCGAAGTTGTCAGATTTCCTGCATAGAAGTTCAGTACTCCCCAAAGCCCAGAAGGGGCTCTCATTGGGCCTTATTAAAGTTTAGGCCCAAACTGGCACAGTGTTAGTTTTGCCATGCTCTTTTAGTTAAGCAGTCACAAAGCTAGCTCAGATACAAGAGGATGGGAAATAAATTCTATCTCTCAATGAAAGAGTGACACAGAATATCTTCCATCTTTAATCTACCATAAATCCTAAAGGTTTCAACATGACTCGAAAGTATTTTTCCATATTTATTATTATAACTGTTTACAATGGATTTGATGTGTAGGTGATTTTTAATTATACACATAGAATTTATTAGTATTCTCCTAGACAATTCTCCTAGATAATTCCAGCTTCTGGCACATATACAAAATGTTTTTATCAAATGAAAAACAGACAAAACGATTATCTTGGTTTGTCTGGGATGGTGTATGGGAAAAGTGTATGGGAGTATGGAATATGAATAGACTTTCATTTTCTTAATAGCCCTTTTGTATTTTTTAAAGATAAATGTACATGATTTTTATATTTTCACTCTAAAAGCAGAACAAAAAGAAGGCAGAGGTGTAGAAAAAGGGGAGGAGGAGGTTAAATGGCAGAAGAGGTGGCAGAGGATGAAATATGACAAAGAAAAGCTACACCAAAGTTTTAAATATTTATAAAAACCTAACCTAGAAAAATTTTGAAATTCCTTTTTTTTCACTTCTAAATATTTAATTCATTTTTTTGGTAAGATATGAGTTTTTTTTACAATTGGGTAACTGGAAATATAAATTTAGTTATTCATTTTATTATTCAATGCATTTAATTAAGAACCTTCTATACACTAAGCTAAGCACTCGTTATAAATGAATGTATAGTGGTGAAAGAAACTGACTGGTTAAGTACAGCTGTGGAGCTTCTGCGCGCCATAAGGAATTGACTCTATAAGGAACTGACTCCTTGGAAAAGACCCTGCTGGGAAAGATTGAAAGGAGGAGGAGAAAGGGATGACAGAGGAGGAGATGGCTGGATGGCATCACTGACTTGATGCACATGAGTTTGAGCAAGCTCTGGGAGTCAGTGATGGACAGGGAAGCTTGGCATGCTGCCGTCCACGGGGTCACAGAGTCGGACACGACTGAGCGACTGAATTGACCTGGTGGAGCTACTAATAGTTCAGTAGGGGAATCAATAAGCAAATGGATATATAATCACAATTTTGACATGTGCAATAAAGGGAGAGAATGGGGGTTGTAACCACAAAACAGAGAGGTAAATAATGGGAGTAGAAACTTAGAACAAAACAGGGCATGGGTGGGAGCAGAGTAAACTGAAGAACTAGGAAGCATGAAGGGATGGAACAGATGAGCAAAAAGAAGTAATCTCAAATATTTTTTAATAATGGATTAAAACTGAGGGGAGTTAATATTATCTGTGGAAGGAACTGGGTTAAATCAAAGGGACTAAGTCATAAAAGTCCGTCTAGTCAAGGCTATGGTTTTTCCAGTGGTCATGTATGGATGTGAGAGTTGGACTGTGAAGAAAGCTGAGCGCCGAAGAATTGATGCTTTTGAACTATGGTGTTGGAGAAGACTCCTGAGAGTCCCTTGGACTGCAAGGAGATCCAACCAGTCCATTCTGAAGGAGATCAGCCCTGGGATTTCTTTGGAAGGAATGACGCTAGAGCTGAAACTCCAGTACTTTGGCCACCTCATGCGAAGAGTTGGCTCATTGGAAAAGACTCTGATACTGGGAGGGATTGAGGGCGGGAGGAGAAGGGGACGACAGAGGATGAGAAGGCTGGATGGCATCACTGACTCGATGGATGTGAGTCTGAATGAACTCTGGGAGTTGGTGATGGACAGGGAGGCCTGGCGTGCTGTGATTCATGGGGTCGCAAAGAGTCGGACACCAGTGAGCAACAGAACTGAACTGAACTGAAGTCATAAAAGATAATTTAGAGGTAATGACTGCTTAGGCTACCGACAAAGTTTCACCTCAAATGACATCATGCAGAATTGCCAAAAGTTATACAAAGTCAAAAACAAATGACTTCTATGTCATGTCCTTCTCCATTATGTGTGTATTCCATTTCTGCTATATTGTCCTTTCACTGTATCAGTTAAGATAATATGTATGAAAGCTTACTGAAGAAGTACCATCCAAATGTAAGTGATTGTTGCTATTATAAACTGGAGTTCAGTTCTTTTTTTTGTGAACTGCTTCTCCCAAAATACTATATATAATACTAGGACAGACCATTCTGTTCCTTGACTCTTGCTGATATGTTAATATAATCAAGTTCTGGGAATTAACCTTCCCTACATGTCAGAGTATGCTAAAGTCTATGGGACAGCTTTTCTTCTGGAAGCTTCCAACTGCTGATGATTAAGTACACAATGCTGCAATCAATTATATAGACAATTGAGCAGAATTTACAAGGACACTGCAAAATCCAAAGTGCATCTGGGTCATTCATTCTATAACACTGTCTCAGGTAATTATTCTGCTTTTGTATGAAGCATTTAGAGCATGGAAAATAACTAGATTTTGTCACTGTTGTAGTAACAACTTCAAATTGCTTCAATAGCTAGCTTTTTTTTAAGACTCAGAATTCTATCATAAAAAAGACATTTACTTGTCTTTTCTCATTTTACTTTCAATGTAGCACTTCCAAAACAGGAAGAAGAAATATATTTGACCTTGAAAGCAAGTGTTAGAAAAAATAACCTGTCTAAATGTTACTGTTCACCTAAAATATTTTATTATAGGGTTGCTCAATGGCACTGCTATAATCAAGAATCTGCCATCATTTTTTAAGCTCCTTGTTTCATAGGCTTATAACTTCTTTAAAAGTCACCCAAGGATCTTCAATCTCACTGCCAGTTCAGAAAAGAATACACACACAGAGACACATACACTTCCATTCTCCCAGTTAAAATGTCACATTGCACTTGATAATGTTAAAAATTCTATAATTTTTATAGTTAGGGCTTTAGTTGAACAGCATAAAACTATTCCAACTTTCCTCCCCAATAACTGATCAGAAGGACAAATTTTAAGTTTCCAGTCTTCGCCACTGCCAAGTATTATCATAGTTTTCATTATACCATCTTGGTTTAGGGCATTATAATGCAAAGAAAGAATGTATGTGAAAGGTCAACAGTAAATGCTAAACTTTTACTATCCACTTTGATACACTGTCTTCTAACATCCTGCATTGCTCCAGAAAAGTCTAAGGCAGTTCTTCTTTTTCTGAGTAACTAATTCAGTATTGGCTGCACTGGGTCTTGGGTGCTGCGCCGGCCTTTCTCCGGGTGTGGCGGCATGCAAAGAAAGAATGTATGTGAAAGGTCAACAGTAAATGCTAAACTTTTACTATCCACTTTGATACACTGTCTTCTAACATCCTGCGTTGCTCCAGAAAAGTCTAAGGCAGTTCTTCTTTTTCTGAGTAACTAATTCAGTATTGGCTGCACTGGGTCTTGGGTGCTGCGCCGGCCTTTCTCCGGGTGTGGCGGCCGCGGCTGCCCTCCAGCTGTGGTGCACAGGCTTCTCAGGCGGTGGCTTCTCTGCTGCAGAGCACAGGCCCTAGGTGTGGGGGCTTCAGCAGCTGCGGCGCGGGCTCAGGAGTTCCTGAGCTCCAGGGCGCAGGCTCAGTACTCGTGGCACTCAGGCTTTGCTCCAGGGCATGTGGGATTTTCCCTGACTGGGAACGGAACCCATGTCTCCTGCATCGGCAGGCAGATTCCTTACCACTGAGCCACCAGGGAAGCCTTAAGACAATTATTCTTCTTCCTTTGCAAATGACCCTTATTCTCCTCTCGGGAAGATTTTTTTATCACTGTTTTAAAATTTTATCTATCTATTTATTTTTGGCTGCACTGGGTTTTTGTCGCTATGCGTGGGCTTTCTTTAGTTGGTGCGAGAGGGGGCTGCTCTTTGCTGCGACGCATGGGCTTATTGCGGTGGCTTGCTTTATTGTAAAGAACAGGCTCTAGGCACGGGCTTCGGCAGTTGCAGCACCCAGGCTTAGCAGTTGTGGTGCCCGGGCTTAGCCCTGCAACACATGGGATTTTCCCAGATCAGGGATCAAACCCGTGCTCCTTGCATTGGCAGGTGGATTCTTAACCACTGGACCACCAGGGAAGTCTCTCTGGAAGACTTCAGAATCTGCCTATTATCCTTGGTATTGGGTAATGTCATTATTAATGTGACTTGAAATGTTTTACTATTACTTTGTATTGGAGGTTTCTATATGATTCTATGTAATTCCATTTTTTAAGTTAAAATGTAAAAGTAAGGTACTAAAGTCCAAAGGGATACTCTTTGTGTAGCGGTTGGACTTGTCAAGTAGTGACCTTCATCATCAGATGGGTATTCTTTTACTTGAGTTTTACTTGAAAACTCTTTTACTTGAAAGTTTTCAAATGTCATTTTCTTAAAGACTTTTCTAGAATCATTCTTTTTTATCTGTGAAAACATCCCCAGTGTCTTATATGGGATTGTACACCTAGTTGTCAGCATTCTTACAGCTGATGGCATTAAAGCCCTAGGGTCCATGTTCAGTAAGTAGACTTTGTTCTAAGCCCCTCCTTTTTTTTCAAGACTTTCTTCATTGTCTGGGCAGAGCTGGGAGTCTTTCTGTTTCTTTTGTTGGAACATGTTAAGGTTGTTAACACAGATAAACAAGCTTAGCAAACATTTTATCATGTATAGAAAGAAACAGAACTCTGAGAGTGCATGAGAAGTGAGTGAGAATAATTACCTTTTCTGGAGGGCTCAGGAGAGGCTGCAAAGACGAATCATCACTAAATCTGGGTTTTGAAGTAGAAAGATGCAAACTGACTAAAACGTGTGGGTGGCAGGGACGGACAGAGAAGAACACTTGCAGGAAGAAGTATCTGTACAATATCAAGGAAGTCTGGAAGAAAACAGTCCATTCCTGAAGCAAGAAGGCGTTTGATGCCATAATGTCGGCACTTAATATTAGGGACAGGGCAGAGAAGTGGCATTTCATCTGATTTAAAGATGAACATAAATAGTTTGTTTCTTTTAAAGTACACAAGCCCTTTATCTTTTAAATGTAAAGTTTAATTATCTGTTTGCTTACCCTAACCTGGACTAATCAATGTGTCTCAATTCTATCTTTTTCTACTTGTATCTAGTGACACATAACTTAAGAATTTTGGTCCTCTGTAAGATGGAAACAGAATCTGCTTGTATCGGTCAGGATTTCTAGTTATGTGTAAGAGAAAGCAATACTTGCTATTTTAAGCAGAAAAGAGCTTGAATAAAGGATATTGGAAATGTTTTGTGAAAGTGGAAAACTAAGTTTGGATATCATGCAATCATGACAAAGTCCAAAATCCTTCCACAGCCCTGGTACCACGGAGCATCACAGCCACCCGTATTAGGCACAGATACTGATGTCTCTGCTGCTGTGTGTTGGATGCAGCTGCTAGAAGCACTTCACTGCTGCCTCTGGGAACTAGATATGGCTATGGAGGTATTTGTCTGGGGCTGTGAATCTGATTGGTACAATTCAAAACATGTGTCCATGACCTGTGTGCAATGGAGTGACGGAGTAAGCAAGGCACTGTTTTCCAGATTCTCCATGAAGACACAGGTTCTGCTTCACAAGGAGGGTTAGAGTTCTCCAAACATAGAAAACAGGGATGAATACTGGCTAGTTGAGAAGAATGATAAATGTCCATGTGGTTCAGCTTATCAAAAGGATTTGGGAAAATATATAAGCCATTATAAAGCAGAAAACTCAAATAATGCTTGGTATTATTAGTGTTATCTTTAGGACATCAATGTCTGGGAGATTGTTGAATCAATTCTATATTAGTTTTCTATTGCTTTATAGAAAATCATGATAGGATAGTGACTTAAAAACAACAACCATTACTGTCGAGTATTTGTGGGCCAGCAATTCAGGGATGGTTGAACTCTGTGGGTCTGTTGCAGGGTGTCTCTGCAGGTTGCAGAGAGGTTGCAGTTAAGATGTCAACTGACTGGAGGATCCACATCTAAAACGGCATTCTCACACAAGGCAGCCTCAGCTTCTTGACGGCTATTAGCAGGAGATCTTAGTTCCTCACCTCATGGATCTCTTTATAAAGTCCCTTGAATGTCCTAACAACATGTTCACAGGCTTTCTCCAGAGAGCGATACAAGAGAGAGGGAAAACAAGGTGGAAGTTCCAGTGTCATTTTACGATGTATATTTGCTAGTTTTGCTCTACCATTCTTACCACATTCTGTTTGTTAGAAGCCAATCACTAAACGTAGCCCACACTCAGGAGAAAGGGAAATAGGCTCCACCAGAGAGGGAGGAGTAATACAGAAGTTTTGGACATGTATTCCAACCATCACAAGATATTTTTTATTATTTCATAGAATTGGCCAAACTAATTCCCTTGCGTATTATTTCTACTCATTTTTTAAAACATGTCAAAGAATCTATTCTGATTTGAAGTTAAATTACCTCCAGGGATATTTATTTTATCTGGTAAAAATCTTTCAGTGCTTCAAAAGGAGAGACTGTTGCACTGGTTAGTATCTTATCACCAAAGAAACACATTTCAACTATAAATGAAATATTTGTCCTTTCATTCAAACACTTGAATCATCCAGTAGAGAGATTAACAGACATCATTGCCTGGCTATCCCTATTGACATGGTAGAAGAAAGGGAGGAGATATTTTTGTGATTCAGGGCACTTTTCTGAGAGCACAGAAGCATTCTAGAGACACAAACTTGAATGCTTTCAATGATCAAATAAGTAATATAAATGATGAAGACTACAGAGTTGGTGTACATTCAATTCAAATTAAAAAATAATAGCAACAACAATAGCCAGGTTAGCCAAACAAGTCACCTCCAGTGCCCAGTTTGGTTCTCAGATGCTGGCTTGCTCTTCCTCCTGAGGTCTAGACTTGAGGTCGAGATCTGACTTGCTTTTCTTTGGAAATTCAGCTTCTGAATTCACTAGTATGGGGGTCAAAAAAGATCTTGCCCTCTGTTTTACAACCAGGAAACTGACACAGGGCCCTTTTGCTCTTGAGAGGGCCCTTTCCTTATAAACAATACAGGTACAACTCATTTTAGACTGTTTTGCTTTACTGTGATTCACAGATACTGCATTTTTTACAAATTGAAGGTTTGAGACAACCCTGCCTTGAGCAAGTCTATCAGTACCATTTTTCCAAGAGTGTTATTTTTTAATTAAAGTACATATAATTTTTTTGGACATAATGCTATTGTATACTTAATAGACCATAGTATGTTGTGAACACAAATTTTATACTCACTGGGAAACTGAAAAATGTGTGATTCCCTCTACTGCGGTGGTCTGGGATGGAACCAACAATATTCCTTAGGCACACCTGTATTAAAAATTATATTTTACAAGGTCATATAAAAAAACAAGATAGAGAGACATTATTCAAAAGAAATTTTTATGGGACAAAAGTTTGGTCAAGTCAAGGTAGCAGATATTTTGTTCAGATTATTGGTTAGTTAGCACAAATGGTTCAAGATTCAGCTAATCATTTATGATGCAAAGAATGGAAATTTGGAGGGTCTGTGTCATAGATAAACAAAGTAAGTCTTATTTAAGTCATTTGGGAAAGGATGATTCCTTGCAATAAACCAGTTACCATTTCCAGAACGTGAAAGAGTGGGAAGATTTCTGTAACTCTTACTGGTTTCCATGATTATAAGGCTTGAAAAGTTCAATGCTGTCAATGACTACACTGGCAATAAAGACCATTACATTGATATTATATACCATCAACATTTTTTTCATTTTTTATTTCCTTCTTAATTTTTTTACTGAGGTCATTTTTTCCTAAATTTTTTTTTCATTTTTCCTCTTCCCCCAATTTTCAGTGGCTTTAAAAGTATCCAAGGCTCTGATGTGAGACATAGAATTGTTGAGGGCCTTTACAACCACTGAGCTAGTTATGGCAGAGCTCAGACATGAGGAACCAAGTCTAAGTTTCTTTTTCCATTTACATCTTTATGAAGCTTGAAGAAAGTTCTGCTCAACTGGCAGGATGAAGATTTGGGAATGGCACTGGGGTGGGAATGTTGACTTTGAAATAAAATTCTGCAAACTTAGAAGTTAAGGATAGGTGATGGAAGCTCATAAAGAACTGGAGGCTGGGGTCACTTTAATAACAGGCAACTGTTAGATAACATGTCATGGATCAACAGTATCTTATATGTATCCACTACATGTTTGGTGTCCCTTCCTTCACAGACCTTACAGTCAAGCAGGGAGGCCAATGCAACAGGTAACTGCAGTTAAGTTATAACAAGTGCTATAATAGGAAGTGAGGCAACTTGGGAGTGAATAGCAGGAACACCAACCTGCTGGGGCAAGTGAGCTTCCAGATGAACCAAGACTTGGAACTAACCTGGTGCAGAGGATGAAGATGAGAGGGGTATCCTCCTCTGCAGGGTTCAGGAAGATCCAGGGTATGAGAAGGCTGACCTAAGACCCCTAGGTCTCAGAGGACCTAGAACTTATGCTCTGACTTGGGCCTGGCCAAATATCCTTAGTATTTGGGAAGCCAGGTAGATACAAGTGAATGAAAGTGAAGTCGCTCAGTCCTGTCCGACTCTTTGCGACCCCGTGGACTGTAGCCCACCAGGCTCCTCCATCCATGGGATTCTCCAGGCAAGAATACTGGAGTGGGTTGCCTTTTCCTTCTCTAGGTAATCTTCCTAACCCAGGGATCGAACCTGGGTCTCCCTCATTGCGGGCAGATGCTTTAACCTCTGAGCTACCAGGGAAGCCCAAGTGAAAGGGAGTGATTAAAAATCTCACCCCATTAGGGATTTCCCTCCTGGTCTAGAGGTTAAGACTCCAAGCTTCCAATGCTGGTGGTTTGGGCTCTATCCCGGAGTGGGGAGCTAAAATCCCATATGCTTCCTGCCAAAAGTCCAAAATCTAAAACAGAAGCAATAAAGTTTATTTTTTTTAATGATCCACATCAAATAAATAAATAAAAATATATCTCCCCACCTACTTCTGGCAGTGTTAGAATCCAGGACTACATTGCCCACAGGTTTGGAGGAAAAAGTAAAATAACCAAGAAACCTGAGAAAAACAAACTGTCCCTCCCATTTTTCTAAATTACCCAGTCAGTAGTCTGACTTGGCACACTCAAGAGCAGGTCAGGACTCCCGTTTCAAGGGTGAATTTTTCCACCCTTCCTAGCTCCCTGGACTCTCACTCTTCTCTGCTAGGTGGAAGGGAACTTCCTGTCTTCCATTAACAAAGGTCCTGGGCCTCCCAGTCTCTGTCAGTACTGGGGAGGGTCCATACCACCTGGCCTACCTTGAGTTTCCTGACCTAGCTCTGACTCCCTCCAGCCCTGGAAGGACAGAACACTTCGACGCCCGTGGACCGGCCTATTCCAGCCACCACCGCCCGTGAGAGATGGAGGGAGTGGCTGGACCACGCAGCGCCTGTGGCTAGAGGGTAGCCAGAGAGTTCCGGCTCAAGTCCGGGGAGGGGAGAGGGAAGAGGGGCAGGAGGAGAGGGCGTGGTTTCGGGGAGGGCGTGGTCTCGGGTGGGGCGAGGTGTCAGGTTTGAGGGTGTGGCCGCTCCTGAAAGACCGCCCCTGTGTCCTGCTACCCCTCTGTCAAGCTGCGGGGCCGCTGCAGCTTCGCGGCACCCGGTCTGGGTTAAAGCAGCCGCCCCGGGCTCGGCTCGGGCTCCTCTGTCCCAGGCGGTGGGCCCGGACGGCCCCGGACTCGTGCTGCCCTTGGCTTCCCGCTCTCAAGTCGAGGGTTTGAATACCGAGGGGCAAGGAAGGAAGGTGAGCGCGTGTTGCAGTAGTTTTAATCTCTTTTTCTGCCCCAAGTTCTTACACGTGGAAAACTCCCTCTTCTACTCCCTCGTCCTGACGTCGCATCCGTAGTGACCGAAGACAGGCACCTGTCAAATCGATCCTTTCGAGTGTGGTAGCGGGGGCTGGATGGCTTGGAGTAGGTGAGGTCCCCCAGACTGGCCATTCACTATTGAGAGAGTCTCTTGGGACTCGGAAATCGGACGTCTCCAGGACTGGAGTTTTTGAATTCATTAAGCTGAATCGAGTAGCTGGGGGAAAAGATCCGGTGGACGCCGGCAGGAGAGGGTGTGACAGCTTGGGACCTGCTGGGGCAGGGAATCTGGTGAAAACTTTCCTCGCTGCGCCAGCAATAAAGGTTGCGGACACAACACTTTCATCACTTGTAAAGTTGGACGAGGGACAGGAAAATCCGAGGAGTGATGTCTGCATTGACGAAAAATCTGGCCAAGGTGAAGTACTAGCTGTACTGCCTTGCGGACAGGTGCTTCCCCTAACGCCCTCCTCATCCATTAGAACGTTTTTGTGTTCATTTCCAAACTGTTAGGAAGACGAGATCAGAAGTTTGCTGTGAAACATCGTTAACATTCTGTCCCCCTCCCCCTTGTAGTTTTATGCTAAAGGAGTTCAAGGTCATCTTTGAAAACTAGGTCACTTGTTTTGAATAGTTTTATCTGAAGAAAGGATTTGGAAACTTTGTCTCTTTCATCTCCTTTCCTACCCTCACTCCCACTTCTCCTGCCCCCCAGCAAACAGTGGGTTAGTCTCTCTCCTGAATTCTCACCTTTTAAAGATCGGGGAAGAAGAAAGCAGCTTCTTTTGGCATGCAATTATTTGTGGTTAATCCGGTCTTGTGACTTTTGTTCCTTAGCTCTCCTTTAGCTCCTTCAGTATTAGTGTGTTTTCTGTAAAGAATGCAAAGGGTGAGAGGAGAAAGGGAAACTTTGTCCATGAAATGCTCTAGT
Source organism: Oreotragus oreotragus (assembly GCA_006410675.1). Taxonomy (NCBI): domain Eukaryota; kingdom Metazoa; phylum Chordata; class Mammalia; order Artiodactyla; family Bovidae; genus Oreotragus; species Oreotragus oreotragus. Next base: position 23,503 of record SJYX01007656.1, on the reverse strand, counting down.
AAACTTATGATTATTGTTTTTTAAACCACAAAAATTGGGGCTCTATTGAGTTCTAATATCCTCACCACTTTTGGGGAAGAGATTTGTAAATTATAATTATTTTATCAATAAAATATCAACTTAAATATAAGCCTCTCCCTGTGTGTGATATATTGCATTAACAGTCTATCCAATGAAGTGAATGCTTTAGAAATCTAAGGTTCTAGTTTATAGAGGCCAACTGGAATAGAAGTATATATAAGTTATTAAATAACTATGCAACCTTGAGAATAGTGGTATTAGGAATATTTCACAGTTTAAAGATTGCTTCATTCAAATATATCTGTAACTTGACAATTATTTTTTCTGTTATTTAATAGTGGTACAATATGCAGCATCTCTTATTAAGAATTCTGTCAGACATTTCTCTGGAAGCTCTGTTCTGAATGTGTAGTTATTTTTCCCCTAGTCTAACACTGTTAGATTGAATTATGTTCTGAGTTAGAGGCAAGGCAATGAGGTAGGGATAAAGACTGAAAGAATATGTGTAAGTTCTCTTACCAGACCAGAACACCTGGCAACTCCCCAGCTTACTCTGGGGTACCAACAAGTCCTTGAACTTACTTTAATTCATTTTTGTCTTCAAAGTAAGGAAACTGTGTTGATCTTAAAGGACATTTGGATCTCTTTGAATTATTCTATAAAACGCAGCATCTCATTTCTAGAGCTTCTAGAGCTAGATATCACTGTTCTAGACTAACATCTCATCTAGAGTTTGCTCTGATTTCCAAAGGGCTTCCTAACATGTTGGGCAATGCCCCTGCTCCACCTAAGCAATGCAGTGCAGTGGCTAAGGGTGTGAGTTTTGGAGACTCCTGAATATATCTTGGTTTTCTAGCCCTTCCTTTTTTCACTTTTAACAAAATGAAATTTCATCTGGAAAAAGTAAAATCCAATGTATGAGTGTATAAAAACTAAGCAAGTACAGGATGAGGGAATTGTCATTAATTGAATCATTCAATCTCATGGTGAATTGACTGTGTTTCCTCCTAGTGAGGGGTGAGTTCAGGGCCCAGAAAGCTGATAAGATTTTAGAATGCTTCAGTTAGTAATTACAGACAAGTCCATAGCCAAAGATATCTTTCTACATCTCCCTTTCTCTCCTTGTGCAGACCTCAGAGTTAACATTCAAGCTGACTTGTCTGGGAGAAGAGAAAGAGGTGACTTTTAGAGCCATACCACATTCACTCATAATGAAAACATTAATTTTTTGACATCCCCCTTAACATTTTTTTTTTACTTTGTGCTATATATAAAACTACCTGCAAGCAAAATGCAAAGGAAAAAGAAGAGTTTCCTGCCCTCTAAACATTCATAGCATGGTTCAGGTAACTGACACAGGAAGAATTAGAGCAGAGTGATCAGAGCTCCCTAAAGGTAGAAAAGGAAGTGCTGGGAGTTGAGGAGCGCAATATATCACCCAGTAGAGGCTCAAAGGAGTTACAACTTAGTTTCAGTTTTAAAGGCTCCGTTTTTATAGGAGTTTGCCAGGAGGAAATGCTGAGGAAGAGCATTCCAGGCCAAAGAAACTTTTGTGTGAAGGTCTCATAGGGTGAGAGAACATGACAAACACAAATCTTCACACATATTGTTTCATCCTTTACTGGCTATCGGATATTGGCAAATTATTTTGCTTCTGTGAGCTTTGGTTTCCCCAAATGTAAAATGAGTGTTGTATATTATTTTACATTGTTGTTGTTTAGTCACTAAGTCATGTCTGACTATTTTGTAACCCCCATGGACTGAAGGCCACTAGGATCCTCTGTCCATGGGATTTCCCAGGCAAGAATATTGGAGTGGGTTGCCATTTCCTTCTCCAGGGTACCTTCCCAACCCAGGGATCAAACCCATGTCCCCTGCATTAGCAGGCAGATTCTTTATCACTGAGCCAAAAGGGAAGCCCATTATTTTACGTTATTAGGTCCTTATTTGATTTTCAGGTCTCTCCCATAAGAGTGTCTACATCACAACTTTGTTGGGAGACTTAGTTGCCTAGAAAACACAGGACTGTATGATGCACAGGTGACAATCAACTAGTTTGGTTCCCTTCACTCATCTTAGTCTCTTAATGAGAGAAAAATACAACAGAAATCTAGCCTTGAGTATAGATGGGACTTCATGTTTTCAAGTATATCATAAAAAGCAGACCAGTCTTGTTGTTCAGAATGACTTATGAAGTTTTTTATAGTTTCACCTCTATTATCCTATTTCCCAACCACTAAATGTTTACTTTCAACATCCACCTGTTTTAAGACCAGGCTCTGTTAAAGGAGTTCCACCACACCAAGAATTCTTTGATGGACAAAGGTTAGCATTCCTGTGTTTACATGATAAGATCTCAGACCATTTTAGGCCCTGCTCCCTGCTCCAGTTCTTGTTTCCGTTCTGAGCAGTTGAAGTGAGTCTTAGAAAAACATTTTTAGGGGATGGGATCTGGAAAATGAGTTAGTTCTTTGGGAATACCAAAATGCAACTTGAACATTTTGGGAGGAATTTGTTAAAGGACTGTACCCTCTTATGATTTTTCTCTGGTAGCATTAGCTCTTAAAATTCTTTGAAATGTGGAAGACTTTACCTCAAAATTCTAACTTAATCATCTTGAATTATTCCTTCTTGCAAACAATGTACATATTTTCTCAATGATTGAATACTTAGAGTTTTCCTGTTTAGGCCCTTTCCCCACATGGATTTCCAAGTAAAGGCCTCAGGTAGTTTTTTTTACAAAGTCCTACAGAACAGGGAAGATTTCTTTCTCTGTGTCATTTAGATGGTAGTAGATAGAAACAGACTTTAACTACTTTAAACTAGTCACTGCAGAGAAAAATAGTAGGTTAGGGACCAGACAAAGACTTTTTGCTGTGGAAGGCCCAAATTAGGCTGGCTAGGTCTTGATGTTCTCAGGTGGTCATGCAGATCAGGCCCCAAGCAAGATTTTTTGAGGGATTTATTCTTTTTGGTCTTTTATTCAGTGAATATTTCTTTAATTTTATCAATTAATTTGTATATTCCATTAATTGTGTGGTGCAGGGGCAATGATGAGATTGATTTAAGTTCCTTTGCCTCAAATGTGCTTAACAATATCTTTGGAGAACTGGTTAAAATTTAGATTTCCAGCCTCAAGTTCAGATTCTGTCAGCCTCAGGTGGTGACAAGAGGCAGGCACACAGTAGGTACTTTGATAAATGTTTTTGTTAAGTGAATTAACTGCCACTTTAAAAATCACTGTTAAAAGAGAATTCACTTCCTGTAATACATTTCATAATTTTCTCCTTTTTTTTTAATTGTGAAAAAGTCCATACTTGTCCTGTGTTTCCTTGTTAGGAAGAAAATGTGTTCAATTGCAACCATTATTTAGAAATTGAAAATAAAAAGAATTTTTAATAACATAACTGTTTTTCATTAAGAGAAACAGTGACTGTGATTCTTAATATTCCATTATGCTGCGTGGGCACAGACATTTATTTTGCTCTTCCTGAGGCACTAGGAGGTGAGAATTAGAAGCATTTTCTTCATGTGTATTTTGATTTCCTATTGAGCAAACTATACAAACAGGAAGAACTTATTTATTATTATTATTATTTCAATGATAACACAGAGATAAACTAAGTCAGGGCAACTCTCTTGAATAGCTAATGTCTGCCGCCTGGAGAAAATTATTTTCTGCCCTCCATGTTGATGTGTATAGAACATGTGTTCTGAGTAGCTGCTATTTTCACTGACTCTTTTTCCAGTTGAAGTGCAACATAAACTATTTTAATTAATATTGTGTCACCAAAAGGGATTGAAATAGCCAATTGAATTCTACCAAGATAGAGTCTTTTGATGAAAACATATCTTTATTGATTGTGGGTGAAGAAAATCATTCTTAAAATGAAATCCAGAGAAAAATCATATCCCTCAGAGAAAATTTCTGAGTGGCAGGCCAAGATTAACATCATAAAATTGAATTTGTGCTGCAAGCCTTTGATGTAATCAGCAGCTGGGAGATGCTGTTGCCCTTGCTGTGCTCCCTCTGATTGTGGTGAATTATTGTGTGGAATGAAATAAGTGTTTCTTGTGTCCCTCCTCCAAGAAATACAAACAAGGTATTACTAGGTAGTTTCTTGCTAGTTAAAATGGGTTGGATCGATTCCAGGCCTCTCAGGCTTTCATATTCCCATGAACTATGGGTGTTGGGCATTTATTTATGTCCCAGGGACAGAATTTCTTGATATCACCTGACAGTCTTTGGTCAGTAGAAACCCAGCAGAGAAGTGACAAGAGGGATCCCCCTTGCCAGGGACATATTTTTTTAGAATAAACAGAAGCCAGGATATGTTAGAAAGTGCTATATTTGCCTGTTTTATATTGACCTGTAGCCAGCCAACCCCTTCCCTGTCTCCCTCAGCCACCTCTTGTGACATCCACTGCCTTGAAATCATTGCAGTGTTGAAATCTCACTTTGTACTAGCAATCTTGTTCCATGACACCAGTGTTACACTAGACTTTTTGCTGTTATTTTTGTATTAAGTCCTGATGCCTAGAAAACACTCTTGTCCACGCATGCCCCTTTCACGCATGTAATGGATAGCTTTTGTAGATTAAGTAGAGACAATCTATTTGCACATTTACCCTCAGATTAAAGAGTGATATGGCACCTTAATCACCCCTGTGGTTGGACCTAAGTTGTTTTTGATTCGTTTAGTATTTAAGCGGTGGGCTAACTTATCTGTAAACAAGGCAGTGGTGTCATCATTGGGTACTCTTACTCTCAAGTATTTTGAGAAGTGGGATTGTGCTGGGGACTTTCCCATGTACTATCTCATTTAATCTACACACCCACCATTAGTCGGTAAATAAGTCTAACTCCCTTGGCTAGGATTATATCCCTAGATCTGTCTGACTTCAAGGATCATCCCACTTCTCAAACTGCTTGAGAGTAAGCGTTCCCAGTGATGACACCACTAATTTGTTTACGGATGAGTCAGTCCTAGAAAGGGTAATGGTGGACAGAGGAAAATGGTGAAAAGAGGTAAGGTGAGAAGATATAAAAAAGAGGTAGGATTTGTCTGCTTCTGACAGAAAATCCACAAAGGTGAGAAGAATAGTTTCAAATGACTCACCTTTGTGTCTTGAATTAATGCTAAAATGAGCTGGAAGTCCCAGAAAATATTTTTTTAAAGAACTGACTACTCCAGTAATGCTAAGGTTCCTTTGGATTATGACTCTCAAGTAGTGGCCCTCCTCTACCACTCTCTATAAACCACTATGTTATTCTCTCTCTATAAGCCTCTGGATATGTCTGTTTGGGCTACGCTTCTGCTAGGATTCTGGAATGTCAGAAAAGTGAAAGCTGCTCAGTCCTGTTGACTATTTGTGACCCCATGGACTATAGCCTGTCAGGTTTCAGTATCAGTGGAATTCTCCAGGCAAGAATACTGGAGTGGGTAACCATTCCCTTCACCAGGAGATCTTCCTGACCCAGGAATAGAACCCAGGTCCCCCACACTGCAAGCTGATTCTTTACCATCTGAGCCACCAAGGAAGCCCATGAATGTCAGATGGTGGTCTTAAAGACTTCCCTGGCAGAAGCATCCTTGTTTTGTAGGCAGAGTTGGAAAATACTGCAGACATGGGTATTAAGGAGCCTTCTCCAAACAGGACTTGTCTGCATAGGTTCATATGCCTGCTTATGGGAATGTCTTCCGTCTGTTTACTCTGTGAGGAAAGGATTATCATAATGGCAGTGGACTGACTTCAGTGTCAGTGTGTGCTGAAGATGGGAGAAGGGAAATAGATGTTAGGCCTAGGAAAAGAGACAACTGGCCCAGGGGAAAACAGAATTTTTCTAAAAGAGATGTCTAGGTGTAAGGGATAAGCCATCCAAAACCATGGGAGTGAAGTGTTCTTTGCTTTCATACATCAGGAATACTCATCCCAGTCTACTTTGCATCAATTATTGTTTACCTGTAGCTTGACTTGTAGGTTGTTAATTCCTAAAGATCAGAAACCTGTGTTTTTTTCATTTTCCATTCAGTAGAGCTTTTAATCAAGGCTTTCCTGATAGCTCAGGAATCCGCCTCCAAAGGCAGGAAACCCTGGTTCAATTCCTGGGTTGGAAAGGTCCCCTGGAAAAGGATAGGCTACTACCCACTCCAGTATTCTTGGACTTCCCTTGTGGCTCAGCCGGTAAAGAATCTGCCTGCAATGTGGGAGACCCGGGTTTGATCCCTGGGTTGGGAAGATCCCCTGGAGAAGGGAAAGGCCACTCACTCCAGTATTCTGGCCTAGAGAATCCCATGGACTGAATAGGCCATAGGGTTGCAAAGAGTCGGACACAATTGAGAGACTTTCACTTCAATAGATAACTGTTGAATTGATAAATGAATATATTCTTTCTTCAGGGAACCTGTAATGTGGGTAGAAAGGAGATGTATTACACAAAAGAAGTAGAGAACAGAATTTGATGACCAATTGTGTGATTCAGACTAAAACTTAAGTATATATCTCCAGAATTGATCTACACATTATTAAGATTTATGTTCTTACTAGAAAGAAACAAAGTGTGTCAGATAGTATATTAGTTCGCTAGGGGTGCCACAACAAGCAGTACAAACTAAGTGGCTTAAATGGCAGAACCATTTCATCTTCCAGTTCCAGAGGTTCGGAGTCTGAAACTGAGGTGTGAGCAGGGTCGTTCCTTCTGTGGACTGTGAGCAAGAATCTGTGCCATGCCTCTCCTCTAGCTTCTCATGGTTTGCTGACAATCTTGTCATTCCTTCTCTTGTAGGAATGTCACCCCATCTCTGACTTCATCTTCACGTGTCTCTCTCCTGTGTGCATTTTTCTCCAAATTTCTCTGTTTTATAAGGATGCCAGTCATATTGGATTTGGGATCCAACCTAATCCAGTATGACCTCATCATCACTTAATTAATCATATCTGCAATGACCGTATTCCAAGTAATGTCACATTCTCAGGTTCGGGGTGAGTTTGGCTTAATTCCTAAGACATGGAAAGAGGGTAGATTTTCTTCTTCTTTGCCAGTTTGGTACCATTAAAGTTTTATTTTAGTCTCCTCTGCTTAATTCACTTACTAGAGGAAATCTATTGTAAATTATGAATAATAAAATGAAGGATTATAAATGAGGATGACATTTTTTGTTTTGCTGTTTACTTAACAGGATTTATACACAGATACTGAGATTTAAAAAGCCTTCTGATAAGAGTGGCTAACATTTATTGAATGTTCACTATCTAATGATTTTCATGGATTTTCCCACTTAACTTTCACATCTATTAGATAGATATTAGATAGATATTATTATTTATAGATTAGATATTATTATTTATCTACATTTTATTGATGGGACTCCAATACACAGTTGTAAAGTAACCCACCCTAGGCCATGCAGTAGTAGATTTGGCATTGGAATCGAAGCTCACTAACTCTGGGGCCTCACCACTGAGTATATGCTGTCCCCTTAATCTTATTATAGCCGGGTAAGGTAGACAACATTATCATTTTATGATTGAGGAAAATAAAGCTTAAAGTAACTAGAGACTTCCCTGGGTCACAAAAACAGCATGTGTACCATATTGATAAGTATATAATATTTGGGATTTGAGTTTAGATATTAACCTCCACGGGGAAATCCTTTCTACCTTTGATTTCAAGTTCCACTTGTGTTTCCTCTGCAAACATTCTTGGATTTACCTTACAAGGCACTCGTGACATGGTTGGTGACACAGGATGTCCTTGTCTCCTCAGATACTTGTGACTCCTTGAGGCTTGTAGATTCTTGTCTACATTCCTAGAATCTTGCAGTCTCTAACACACAGTAGACAATAAATATTTTTAAACTAAATGCATATTGGTAAAGTCAAAGGAGCCAAAGAAAAGGGAGACCGCCTGAAAACAAGAAATAAGGGTTAATAGGAGTAACTGAGGTGACAGAAGATGAAATTTGGGGTAATGATAAAGATGTTATCCTAGAGAAATAAGCTAAAAATGAGGAAAAGATATGGTTTGTTGAAGTGATGAGAGGAAGCTCTTTTCTTATTGGAAGGAGGGTCATCAACTAAGAGTACTGGCATGTAAGGAGTTACCTGGGTTGCAGTGAGGTTTATGAGTGGGCAGAGGAAGAGATTTCACTTGGGACTCAATTAGAGATATGTTTTCCAGTATAAGTTTAGGTAGTACACAGTAAACATTGATGTTAATAGACAAGTATTTATTTTAATGTACATTTTGAAAAAAATCAAAGCAGCATGTCAAATCCCATCATTTTATATAGTTATTAATGATTAAGATAATTTTAAAGGAGATAATTATATAATAATTTACCCTTAAGTAAGTTAATTTAGTACTTAAAAATAAGTGAATTAAAGAAATAGGTAGTTTTAGATTGCACTTGGATATGGGAAAGAAAAATATGGCTCAAGATTGGAAAGAGGTTTTCAGAGTTTATACACATCAAAACAATTATTTTGTCTAATAACAGGAATATTTAGTTAAAGCTAATCATAAAATGTGTACATGGATGTGCTCAGTTGTGTCCAACTCTTTGCAACCTCATAGACTGTATAGCCTGCCAGGCTCCTTTGTCCATGGGAATTCCCTGGCAAGAATACTGGAGTGTGTTGTCATTTCCTTCTCCGGGAGATCTTTCTGACCCAGGGATTGAAACCTACGTTTCCTGCATTGGCAGGCAGGTTCCTTACCACTGAGCCACCGGGGAAGCCCTCATCATAAAATGACTCGGTTGTAAATACTTCGAGGACAGGGATTGGGTTTTTCTGGGGTTTTTTGTTTTTTGTTTTTTTTTATTCTCTACAGATCAATCCACCACTTTGCATACATTTGGTTCTCATTAAATATTTTTTTAAATTTATTAGAGAGTAGACTAGACTGGAATACTTTTTTGCTCATGTTAGATACCTCTTTGTTGCTGTTCAGTCACTAAGTTGTGTCTGACTTGGCGTACCCGTGGACTGTAGCATACCAGGCTCCTCTCTCCTCTGCAATATCCTGGAGTATGCTTATATTCATGCCCACTGAGTTGGTGATGATATTTAACCATCTCATCCTCTGCTACTCCCTTTTTCTCATGCTCTCAATCTTTCCCGGCATCAGGGTCTTTTCCAGTGGGTCAGCTCTTCACATCAGGTGGCCAAATTATCGGAGCTTCAGCTTTAGCATCAGTCCTTCCAATGAAAATTCAGGGTTGATTTCCTTTAGGATTGACTAGTTTAATCTCCTTGTTGTCCAAGGGATTCTTGAGTCTTAGCCAGCATCACAATTCAAAAGCATAGAAATCTCTAGGTTAAAACAAAACAAAACAATAATTTGGACTGNTATCGGAGCTTCAGCTTTAGCATCAGTCCTTCCAATGAAAATTCAGGGTTGATTTCCTTTAGGATTGACTAGTTTAATCTCCTTGTTGTCCAAGGGATTCTTGAGTCTTAGCCAGCATCACAATTCAAAAGCATAGAAATCTCTAGGTTAAAACAAAACAAAACAATAATTTGGACTGTAAATATTCAGAGTTAAATGTGGCATAAATTAAAAAGAAAAAATCCTCTTCTTAAAGTCTAAAAATAAGGTTTTGGACAAGCAGATTTGAGTTTCATGAAGTTCTTCACTGACTGAATATAAATAAAAGTAAAGGAGCTCTATTTCCTTATGGAGAGAAAAATTGTAATTCTAAAAGATATATACACCCCAATGTTCATAACAGCATTATTTACAGTAACCAGGACTGTGCTAAGTCGCTTTAGTCATGTCCGACTCTTTGAGACCCAATGACTGTAGCTCACCTGGCTTCTTTGTCCATGGGGATTCTCCAGGCAAGAAGACTAGAGTGGGTTGCCATACCAAGGGGACCCTCCCCGCCCAGGGATCAAACCTGAATCTCTTTATGTCTCCTGCATCGGCAGGCGGGTTCTTTACCACTAGCGCCACCACATGGAGGCAATCTAAATGTCCACCGACAGGTGAATGGACAAAGACGGTGTGGTACATTCACACGATGGACTGTTATTCAGCCATTAGAAAGAATGAAATAAACATAGATGGGACCTAGAGATTAAGTGATAATATCAGACAGAAAAGGACAAATATATGACATCACTTCACGTGGAATCTAATACAGATGGGCTTATTTACAGAACAGAAACACTCACAGACAAAGGTATCAAATTCATGGTTATCAAATGGGAATGATGGAGGTAAATTAGGCATTTGGGAGTAATGCATGCATACTGCTATATATAAAATAAATAATCAACAAGGACCTACTGTATAGCACAGGAAAGTATTAATATACTCAATATTTTATAATAACCTATACAAGAAAATAATCTAAAAAGCATATGTACATATATTCTTTTATGTACATATATAGGTGTTTGTATATATATATAAAATCAGATTGCATGGTGCATATGCTCAGTTGTGTTCCTGCTCTTTGCACCCCCATTGACTGTAGCCTGCCAGGCTCATTTGCTCATGGAATTTTTCAGGCAAGAATACTGGAATATTGGAGTGGGTTGCCATTTCCTGTTCTAGGGGATCTTCCTGACGCAGGGCTAGAACCCATATCTCTTGCATCTCCTGCATTGGAAGGTTGATTCTTTATCATTGTACCAACTGGGAAGTCCCATAGTCAGATTATATATATACATATATATATACATGTAAATTCAGTTATACACACATACATAAATGAATCACTTGCTCATGCTGTACATCTGAAACTAACACAACATTGTAAATCAACTATACTTCAATAAAAAAATAAAAAAGAAGTGAAGGAGCCACCCTGAAGTAAATGAGTTATCTTTCTCCTATTTCTGTTTTTCTGGCCAAACACATCTCTTTGACGCTGACTTCAAATGGACATGCTGGCATTTAATTGGGCTGTTTTGAATCTGTTGTTCTGCAGTTTAATAAGCAAGGAGGAAAAGTGTGAAGATAATACTTTGTAATCTTTGACTCACAAGACTGGCAGAATTGCAAGCTGTGATGGAAACCTCATCCATTTAGTGGTAGGGACGTGATTTCTTGGCTGTTTGATTTTATGTTTATGTTCCTGATCATGGGTGTGTGAAGTGCAGAGGTTATTTTGCATGTCTGTCTAATTCATCCTTTGATCTCTGGGTTACTTTACCATTGAGTTTATCTACTAAGTTATTCTCTACCTAAAACACATTACTTTCTAGAGTTTCTTAAGTAGCAGTTAATCAGTCAATAATAATATTTGGCGGGGGCGGGGTTGGGGAGGCTTGGCTTTGATGATTGGCTAGGGGTTAATTCTGAAATTGTTGTGCTCCATTGGGTAAATCAGGTGGATTTTTATGTGTTATTCAAATACACCTTGGGCAGCTTTTGACTTTGCAGAAACATTTTTTTTTTTGCCTTTTCTAAGGAATGACCTGATTACAATCTGTTGATAAAATAAGATCTTTTGTTTTGGGAGCATCTGCAAACAGAAATGTTTGGGGCCATAAAGCTTCTGCTGAACCTTAGTCCTGAGGTACTTTGCTTCATTTCCCAGGGTTAAAATAGCTCTAATGCTGGCCTCCCCATACCCTGGGTACTTTTCTCTTTAGCTCACATCTATTCCTTGTTGCTTCATAAAGCCCCACTCGATCTTCTCTTAGTTTATTGCCTTTGACTCCCTATCTGTGAGACATCCACCAAGCTATTTTATTCTTATCTCCAGTCTGTTTTTTTCAACTTCATTAAGGTATGATTTATATACAATAAGCTATAATCATTTAAAGTGTACAACCTGATGAATTTTAATACCCCAAGCTTTTCTAACCTAGACTGAAAACTTGGTAACAAAACTTCGTCTGGGCTCAAGATGACCAAGTTATCTTCTTTGTTTTTGTTTGTTTGTTTGTTTGTTTTTTTCAAGTTATCTTCTTTGAAGGAAAGCAACATGAGGTAATTTATCTATGGCCCTCAAAGTACCTGAGTATAGTTTTGAAGAAAGTAAGTAAAATTCTTTTTTGCTTAAGAGATGGGATTCAGGGACTTTCCGGTGATCCAGTGCTTAAAATTTGCCTTCCAATGCAGGCAGTGAGGGTTGGATGCCTGGTCAGGCAGCTAAGATCCCATGTGCTTCTTGGCCAAAAAAAAAACAACACATAAAACAGAATCAATATTGTGACAAATTCAAATAAAGACTAAAAATAGTCCACATCAAAAAAAGCTTAAAAAAAAAAAAAAGAGATGGATTCAGAGGCCACATAATTATAAGAGGCAGAGTAAGATGCAGACCCAGATCTGTTCTATCCCAAACTTGCGTTATTAACTGCTACACTCGTCTTACTTTCCTCCTAGTCAAGGAGTCTGAGGTTCGCGTTTATCTGCGAGGCTGGCGAGGCAGAGACTCAGAGTCAGGGTGTGTCCCTGAAGAGCGCTATTTATGATGAAGTAAACAATTCTAGTGTCCAGTAGACACCAGCCACAAAACCACATTTGCATCATATTTATTATTCTGCTTGCCTCAGATCAGACATGTCAGAGAGAGAAAAGCAACTTGTTACAAGGAAGAAGGTGAAGATGAGGAGAGGATGGGGGCTGTAATGGCGTGTTGCCTTCTCTTGTGCTTGCCTGGCATCATAGTCATGCAGAAAGGACTAAGAAGCATGTTTGTTTGTTTGTTTGTTTCCCCTTCTTTTAATATTTATTTATTTGGCTGCACCCAGGACTTAGTTGTGGCATGTGGGATCTTTGACCTAAGGCCAGCTTTCAAAAACAGTGGAGGCCACATTGGCTCCTGAATACATAAAAGGTTTCATTGTCGTTGTTTTACTTGACTTTTTGCTTTCATTTTTTTAAAGAACTATGAACATAAATAATTTTGCTTAGCCGGTCACTAAGAATCTTTGGTGGGGAAGGTTGGGTTGTTTTCATCATGGTGCAGGAGAAGAATTCTAGAAGGAGTGTTAAGAGACCAGGTTATAGGTCTCGCTCAGTTACTTTCTGGTTGGGTTACTCTGACCAAGAAAACAAGTTCTCCAAACCTCCATTCTCTTGTCTGTAGGAGAAGAGAGGGGGGATGATAGCTATCATCAAGGCTCCCTTTTGGCTGTAACTTAGGGTTGCCAGTGGCCCTAAAATGCCTATAGGATACCCAGTTCAATTTGGATTTCGGATAAACAGTAATTTCATAAGCATGTCCTATACAATAACCAACTTTTTTTTATTATGAGCATGTCTCAAAAGTTGTCTAGGACATACCTACACTAAAAAAGTTATTTGTTATTTATCTGAAATTCAAATTTAACTGGACATCTTTTATGTTTATTTGCTAAACCAGAGAACCCTAATCTTACCTGAAGTTGTTGATTAAAGTATCATCACATATTTTAGAGGTAATGATAGCCAACTGTACATTTTCATGGCCAAAGGCTCTGGTATATATTCATATGAGTTTTGAAAAAAGAAATTGTAGTTACAGTATTGTAGAAGAAAGAAAGTCATTGCTAGAAAGTGGCAGTCACATTCTCTGCCCATAGTCTAAAATCACAGTGATTCTTTCCTCATTCATTCATTCAGTAAATATTCACTGAGTCCAATTATGGCAAATAATTATAAACATTTTCTGTATAGAATCACCTCTTTTCACATCAGTTATTCAAGGTAAATATTTTTTCCATTGTGTAGTTGTGAAAACTGAGCTCAAAGAATATTTGCTAGCTGTTAATAGAGGAAAAAGATTTTTATAACTCTTATTATATTTCTTGCCTCTTTCACAATAAAGTACATTTTTAATTTAATGGAGATGGTGGTGTGCTGGATAGACCCTAATGATCAATCTAGAATCAGAAACCCTATATATTCCCATACATTTGAGTGGAACACAAATAGGGAAACTGGAGGAATTACTTTCCCCAGAACATAAGTACTCCAGGAACAAGAAGACTCTCATTCTAGGAAAATCACATCACATTTCCTTCAATTCCTCATCAGCAAAATAGGAGTTTAATGCCTCATTCTTAAAGTTTCTTCTAGTTTCTAGTGAACTCTTCTTGCTCCCTTTTCAAGGTTGACTACAGTCACGTAAGAAATGTTTATTAAATGTTCCCTAATGTGGCAGGCCTGTGCTAGGGACTAGGGTTCAAACAATGAAAACACAGACCCATCCTTTACCAGCTACAATTAACAGCTTTGTAGATGTTGTTTCACTTGTTAAGAGGGACAGATATTAAGAGTCTCTCTGGCTTTGGGAGGTGATCAGGAAGTTGTTAGAACAGGTAGTCCTTTGCTATTTCTACTTCAGTTCTGTTTAGTTCAGTTCAGTCACTCAATCGTGTCCGACTCTTTGCGACCCCATGAATCGCAGCATGCCAGGCCTACCTGTCTATCACCAACTCCCGGAATTTACCCAAACTCATGTCCATTGAGTCGGTGATGCCATCTCATCCTCTGTCGTCTCCTTCTCCTCCTGTCCCCAATCCCTCCCAGCATCAGGGTCTTTTCCAACGAGTCAACTCTTCACATGAGGTAGCCAAAGTATTGGAGTTTCAGATTTAGCATCAGTCCTTCCAATGTAACCCAGGACTGATCTCCTTGAGGATGGACTGGTTGGATCTCCTTGCAGTCCAAGGGACTCTCAAGAGTCTTCTCCAACACCACAGTTCAAAAGCATCAATTCTTTGGCACTCAGATTTCTTCACAGTCCAACTCTCACATCCATACATGACCACTGGGAAAACCATAGCCTTGACTAGATGGACCTTTGTTGGCAAAGTAATGTCTCTGCTTTTTAATATGCTGTCTATGTTGGTCATAACTTTCCTTCCAAGGAGCAAGTGTCTTTTCATATCATGGCTGCAATCACCATCTTCAGTGATTTTGGAGCCCCCCCAAAATAAAGTCTGCCACGGTTTCCACTGTTTCCCCATCTATTTCCCATGAGGTGATGGGACCGGATGCCATGATCTTATATATTATTTAGAAAAATTTCCTTTTAAAATGGGACAATTTGGGAGCTCCCATGTGCCCATGATGAGCGTTTGTGCAACAGTTAATGACTGTCACCATGACTGCATCATCAGAAGTTTTCAGTATGGGTTGCCTAATTCTGTAATGGTTTGGACCTTCTGCAGCTTTAACTTATTTACATTCCTGGACAAGTTTCACTTAATTCAGTGTTTGCCATGCCTTTCACGTCAAAGCATAGAAAATTATCATCTTTATACACAGGCTGGCCTGAGAGTTTCAATTTCTCTCACCCTCTGTGCCAAGTTATTCACAGCCTAGATGAGTGCCAAAGCATACAGTTGGAAAACTCCTATTTATTTACTGAATATGGGGCTTCCTTGATGGCTCAATGGTAAAGAATCTGCCTACAATGCAAGAGACGCAAAAGACTAGTTCAATCCCTGGATCAGGAAGATCCCCTAGAGGAGAAAATGGCAACCCACCCCAGTATCCTTGCCTGAAAAAAGAACCCATGGACAGAGGAGCCTGGAGGGCTACAATCCAAAGGGTCACAAAGAGATGGACTCTACTGAGTGACTAAGCACACATAGTTAACAACTGGGCAAGTAAAGGAAGCACAGAACTCTGCTGAAATTCTGTGTCAGTGAAAATGACAACAGTAAGTATTCTGCCTCGTCACTATAAGAAAGCGTTCCTTCAATCTGTAAAGGGCATTTATTTGATAAAGATTCCTTTATGGAAAATTAAGCTATCACTTAGAATTTTAAAATTCATTATTAAAAATGAGAAATCATCATCATTTTATCCAATATAGCTTTTTCTAGAAAGTAAAAATATTCACAAATTTCATGGAATTTGAATGACGAAAAACCATTTGGAAGTAACAGCCAGAAACCTCTCTTATTTAGAAAAACAAAATGTGGAAATTATTTTAAAAAAATGAACATTTGATTGTATTAACCATAGGAAGAAAGTGTTAGTTGTTTAGTTTTATCTGACTCTTTGCAACCCCATGGACTGTAGCCCACAAGGGTCCTCTGTCCTTGGGATTTCCCAGGCAAGAATACTGGAGTGGGTTGTCATCCCCTTCTCCAGGAGAACTTCCTGGCCCAGGGATCAAACTAGGGTCTCTTGAATTGCAGGCAGATTCTTTACCATCTGAGCCACCAGGAAAGCCCAATAGAAGGCAAAAAATCCAAGCAGTATGTCACAAATGCAGTTTTGGTCTTGTTTGAGATGTACCTAAATTTCAGTATATATTTAAATGCATAATATTGAAATAACGTCTAAATTTTATATTATGTTTTTCATTCTTAGGTATAAATTGGATTTGTATATATATATAAAATCAAATTGTATCAAAGCCAGCTTTATAATACTTTAATAATTGAAAGTGAAGGAAAGTGAAGTCGCTCAGTTGTGTCCGACTCTTTGCCACCCCACAGACTGTAGCCTACCAGGCTCCTCTGTCCATGGGATTTTCCAGGCAATAGTACTGGAGTGGATTGCCATTTCCTTCCCCAGGGGATCTTCCCAACCCAGGGCTTGAACCCGGGTCTCCCGCATTGTAGACAGATGCTTTACCGTCTGAGCCACCAGGGAAGTCTTACTTTGATAATTACTAGATCTAAACTAATTTTTCCTTAAAATTATTTTTTCATTATATTATTAAAAATAATAAAATAGTATATATGTATATGAAAGGATTTTTAGATACTATTATTGTAGAAAGGGATAAAAATCAAAAGGATGGGAAAACTGATGAAACACCAGCTGTTCTTTGTAGGTTATAGTTCACTCTTATTTACATAGCACTAACACATGTCTAGAGCATTGTGCTATGATATTACCTAGTAGTAAAGCCACTCTGGGAAACTTGGTGGGATATATAAAAGAAAGCAAAACTGTTAGTCTCTCAGTCATATCTGATTCTTTGAGACTCCATGGACTATAGCCTGCCTGGCTCCTCTGTCCATAGAATTCTCCAGGCAAGAATACTGGAGTGGGTTACCATTCCTTTCTCCAGGGGATGTTCCCCACCCAGGGGCTGAACCTGGGTCTCCTACAATGCAGAGAGATTCTTTACTCTCTGAGCCACCAAGGAAAATCATATATATACACATATGAAGAATATTCAGACTACTGCACAATTACATTCATCTCACATGCTAGCAAAGTAATGCTCAAAATTCTCCAAGCAAGGCTTCAACAGTACATGAACCAAGAACTTCCATATGTTCAAGCCAGATTTAGAAAAGGCAGAGAAAACAGAGATCAAATGCCAACATCTGTTGGACCACAGAAAAAGCAAGAGAGTTCCAGAAAAACATCTACATCTGCTTTATTAACTACACCAAGACCTTTGACTGTGTGGACCATAACAAACCATGAAAAATTTTTCAAGAGATGGGAATATCAGATCACCTGACCTCCTTTCTGAGAAACTTGTATGCAGGTCAAGAAGCAACAGTTAAAACCGGACATGGAACAACAAACTGGTTCCAAATAGGAAAAGAAGTATGTAAAGGCTGTATATTGTCGCCCTGCTTATTTGACTTATAATGCAGAGTACATCATGCAGAATGCTGGACTGGATGAAGCACAAGCCGGAATCAAGATTGCAGGGAGAAATACCAATAACTTCAGATATGCAGAAGACACCACCCTTTTAGGACAGAAAGTGAAGGGCAACTAAAGAGCCTCTTGATGAAAGTGAAAAAGCTGGCTTAAAACTCATCAAAAAAGTGAAGATCATCGCATCTGGTCACATCACTTCATCGCAAATAGATGGGGGAAACAATGGAATCAGTGAGAGACTTTATTTTCTTGGGCTCCAAAATCACTACAGATGATGACTGCAGCCATGAAATTAAAAGATGCTTGCTCCTTGGAAGAAAAGCTATGACCAAGCTAAACAACATAGTAAAAAGCAGAGACATTACTTTGCCAATACAGGTCCATCTAGTCAAAGCTATGGTTTTACCAGTAGTCATGTATGGATGATAGAGTTGGACCATAAATAAAGGTGAGTGCCGAAGAATGGATGCTTTTGAACTGTAGTGTCGGAAGACTCTTGAGAGTCCTTGGACTGCAAGGAGATCAAAGCAATCAATCCTCAAGGAAATCAGTCCTGAATATTCATTGGAAGGACTGATGCTGAAGCTGAAGCTCCAATACTCTGGCCACCTGATGCAAAGAACTGACTCATTAGAAAGGACCCTGATGTTGGGAAAGACTGAAGACCGGAGAAGACAGGAGAAGGGCATGACAGAGGATGAGATGGTTGGATGGCATCACTGACTCGATGGACATGATTTTGAGCAAGGTCCAGGAGTTGGTGATGGACAGGAAAGCCTGGAATGCTGCAATCCATGGAGTCACAAAGACTCGGACACAACGGAGTGACGGAACTGAACAGATATACATATATAACACATATATATATATATATATTACTATATAAATGGGCAATTCATTTACAAGAGTTTTCTACTTGTGGTCTGTGAGCTTCTTGAAGGCCAATTATCTCATTCTGAGATGTGATTGTGGTATTTTGGTAGGCTGCAGTCAAAAATTTATGTGGAAATTATCTGAAAGTCATTTAAGTGTAAAATTTATATGTATGTGTGTGTTTATATGATAATTTTGATAGCTACACTTACATAATAAAGTAGTAACCTTATTCCTTATATAAGTAACAAAATACACTATCGTAATCTAAAATGTTGTTCTATTACCATGTTGCTGCTGCTGCTAAGTCACTTCAGTTGCGTCCGACTCTGTGTGACCCCAAAGACGGCATCCCACTAGGCTCCCCCATCCCTGGGATTCTCCAGGCAAGAATACTGGAGTGGGCTGCCATTTCCTTCTTCAATGCATGAAAGAGAAAAGTGAAAGTGAAGTCGCTCAGTCTGTCCGACTGTTAGCGACCCCATGGACTGCAGCCCACCAGGCTACTCCGTCCATTGGATTTTCCAGGCAAGAGTACTGGGGTGGGGTGCCATTGCCTTCCCCGTCTATTACCATGACTAGATCCAAATGAGGGAAACTTATTTAAACCTTTATAATATAATCTGTAATTTTATCCCGGTCTGTGGAAATGTTTCTTTTTTAAAATCCCAGCCAGTGGAAGTGTCTATTTTAAACTGTTTTTAATTAAACCACAGTTAGAGATCATTCAAGGGCCTGTAAACATATATCCACAGTCTTGTTTTAGACATTCCAAAATATCATTCAGTCATTCAAATTTGGGAAACAATAATTATACATTGAGGGCTGTGATAGAGCTTTGTAATCCCTTTCCTAAGATTTTACAACTTGTCTAGACATATAATTATTTGAAACAGGACAGTATACTTCAGTCAAGGGCATGACTTTCTTCTCCACATCACAGACTTTTCCTCTAACTGAGATTCTACAATGGGCTATTTTTTTCTTTTTCTTTGAAGCTTATTTTTGATCCGAGATTGCTAGAGAATTGTACAGGGTCTCAGGAAACATAAATTTACTCTCTCTCCTATTGATAGCAAGGCACCAAGTTTCTGGGGCTATTTTTATAATTTTGCCACAAAAGAAAAAGAGAGGGAAAAGTATGAAAAAAAAGTGACTTCTGAGATTTGCAGCCTTTTAATCTGTTACTTATTCTCACTGTACAATTTGCTTAGTGTCTCAGAATCTCAGAATTAGAACTGATTCTGAGTTATCTAGATCACATTTCTCTTCGTTAGTTTTCTTATAAGTGAGTGCTATCAGATCAATGATCCCCAAAACTACTTCTTGTCTGAAATTCTAGATTATAGGAGTTTATAATATGAGTATTATATACAAGGTATAATGATAGCATGTGTGCTCAGTTGCTCAGTTCTACTCTTTGTGACCCCATGGACAGTAGCCTGCGAGGCTCCTCTGTCCATGGAATTTTCCAGGCAAGAATACTGGAGCAGATTGTCCTTTCCTCCTCCAGGGGATCTTCCCAACCTAGAGATTGAATCCCCAGTCTCTTGAGCCTCCTGCATTGGCAGGTGGAGTCTTTACCACTGCACCACCTGGGAAGCTGCATAATGATAGCATAGTGTGTATATTTATACCTAAGGCAATGGCACCCCACTCCAGTACTCTTGCCTGGGAAATCCCATGGGCGGAGGAGCCTGGTAGGCTGCAGTCCATGGGGTCGCGAACAGTCGGACACAACTGAGCGACTTTACTTTCACTTTTCACTTTCATGCATTGGAGAAGGAAATGGCAACCCACTCCAGTGTTCTTGCCTGGAGAATCCTAGGGACGGGGGACCCTGGTGGGCTGCCGTCTATGGGATCGCACAGAGTCGGACACGACTGAAGCGACGTAGCAGCTTAGCAGCAGTTTTATTTGCAGCCCTGGATTTATTCCTCATAAGAATACTGAAATGTAGGCAACGTAGGTGATACTATCCTCATTTTACTACACATAACCTTTATAATCTGGAAATAAAGGTAATAAATAAGTGGTGAAGCAACCCCAGATCTAGGTCGCTGAACAGAGGTCTTTTTTTCACTATATTTAGCCATCTAGACGGTTCAGGATGAACTCTGGTTGAGATCTGATTTCTCGTGGCTTTAGCCATTGTGGTTTTTGTTTTCTAATTTGGATGTATTAGGAATCTTACGACTTCTTGCTTTGACTTATTTGATTTTCTAAACTCCAAGTGTCTTGTATTTTGTTAGGTGCTTACATTTGTAAAGATTTTGCTTTACTAGATGTGAGTTTTAGACTCTAATGTATACTTCCATTCACTTCTTCATTTATTCTGGAATAGTTACTCTGTCTGTCTTAAACTCTTTTCTGGACACTGAGAATATAGCAATGGACAAATCAGACAGAAGTCTCTGCCTTGGAAGGATTTAAAATCTAGTGAATTTTAAAGGAATTTTATTGGAATAAGAATAAGACACAGGGATGATGGTGGAACAATTTAAAATATGGGTAACCATTGTCTAGAAGTACAGGAGCTAAAATAAATAAAAATAACAGATAAATTACTGAATACTACACTGTGCTCTACATTATAAGCCTGCTGTCATTCCACCCTCACAATACCCTGATCTAGGTATCATTATTATTCTCAGATTATAGATGAGAAAACTGCAGCTCAGAGGGATTAAGTGACTCACATTTAATTGTAACCTAACTTAAATTTCATACCCTTAAGCAACTCTCTCCCCTTTGGAATACAGAATTTATAAATAAAGAAAATAATTTACTCAACTGGTATTTACTGTTTTCCTGTAATCAAGGCCCTGTGCTTCAGACCTGTAGGGAATATGATAACGATTAAGAAATGATTCCTATCTTTCACAAAGAATCAAAGCACCGAAATCAGTGTGGTTAAAAATATTTGTCAAGAACCCACTATGGGCCATGCGCTACACTTAGCTAAGACTAGTCTTGGTCCTTGGGGGATTTGTATCGCTTCATTAGGGAGACATCAATGCAAAGCAGATAATTTTAAGAGATTAAAAAAAAACAAAACGGGTAATATAAAGTTGCCAATTATTGGGTAGACAGTGTTGTAGTGATTCAAGTGAGAGAAGATCATTTTCTGGAGTAATAGGGATATAAATAACTCACCGAAGAAATTATTTATCATTAGTAGAATTTTAGCTAATCATTACAAATATATTAATTCCCTGGCAGCTGTTCTCCAAACTTGTTTCTGCTACATTTCTTCTTAAGCAGTCTAGACAGATTTCCATGACTACAGCATCCTAGGTAAAGTTCAAAGTGTGAAAGACAAGTCCTTGGGCAGGAAGCAAGTGCACACTACTTGTAAACAAAAAGGCCCAGTTTCCTTTGCAGCAGTGTGACCACGAGCACTCCCTTTCCACTACTTCTTACTACTGAGAACCACACATTAGTCAAGCCAGAAATGGAGATCAAATGCAGACGGTTTTGGATAGAGATTTTTGTTGTAATGCTGTTGTTACTGTTGTTTAGTCGCTCAGTCATGTCTGACTCTCTGCAACCCCATGGACGGCCGCATGCCAGGCTTCCCTATCTTTCACCATCTCCAGGAGCATGCTCAACTCATGTCCATTGAGTCAGTAATGCCATCCAACCATCTTGCCCTCTGTTATCCTCCTCTCGTCCTGCCTTCAATCTTTCCTAGCATTAAGGTCTTTTCTAATGAGTCAGCTCTTTGCATCAGGTGGCTAAAGTATCAGAGCTTCAGTTTCAGCATCAGCCCTTCCAACGAATATTCAGGACTGATTTCCTTTAGGATTGACTGCTTTGATCTCCTTGCAGTCCAAGGGACTCTCAAGAGTCTTCTCCAACACCACAGTTCAAAAGCATCAATGCTAAAAAAAAAAGTTGTAATACTAGAAGGACTAATACAAAGTTAGGAGTACTGTTTATAGCAGCAGAATATTAAAACCCATGTGGGCCCTTCTCATTACCATCTTTATAATCTTCATTTGTATCACATTTATCTGGTATCTCTGGGAATGAGATATTCCCCAAAATTGAATTTTCCTGATAAATGAAACTTACTATTTAACTCTATCCTTAGAACTTGTTGAAACTGCTACTACTTTCTGCTTCTGTCTTCTTAAGCAGAGTGCATTTGACATCTCATCATCTTTTATTTACCCATAATAAGCGGTGATTGTTCTGGGCTAGAATACCCTGGAGCCATCAGGAGTGACGGAGATTGGGGGCCAACTTCCTTTTACACTGCCAGGTTTTGCAGCTCTCATAACAGAGTGCTGTGGGAGGTTAGGGGTTTTCTTTTTCTTTGCTCTGATTCCCTATTTTCCTTGGAAATTATTATCTTACTTTCTTAGCTGCTTACTCCCTTCCTCTTCATCTGTGAAGCCATTTGGTCCTCTACTTTTGTTTGTTGGAAGATATTTTATTACTAATTCAAATTCATTACTGGTTATTAATCTGTTCCTTTTGTCTATTTCTTCCAGATTCAGTCTGGGGAGATTGTTCATTTCTAGGAATTTATCCTATCTTTCTAGGTTGTCCTTTTTATTGTCATATAACTGTTTGTAGTAGTCTCTTATGATCCTACGTATTTCTACAGGGTAACATCTCCTTTTTCATTTCTAATTTTATTTATCTGGGCCCTCTTTTTTCTTGATGAGTCTGACTAGAGGCTTATCAATTTTACCTTTTCAAAGAACTAGTTCTTAATTTGATTGATCTTTTCTATGGTTTTTAAGTCTCTGTTTCATTTATTTCTGCTCTGATCTTTATGATTTCTTTCCTTAACTAACTTTGGATTATTTGTTCTTTTCCTAGTTCCTTGAGGTGTAAGATTAGATTGAGATTTTTCTTGTTTCCTGAAGTAGACTTGTCTTGCTATAAACTTATCTCTTAGAACTGCTTTTGTTGTGTTCCATAGGTTTGGAAACTTGTGTTTGAAAGGTATTTTTTTATAATTATACTTTAACCCTGTAACTAACACATGGAGATAGTGATTTCATGAAAATTATCATTTAGGAAAATATTAAACACAGAAATCATTCAAGTAAAAATTAC